>JAKMXA010000099.1:0-167643 GCA_025328625.1 Colletotrichum sp. SAR11_240 | reverse complement strand
TTTAATAAATTTTTTTAATTTAAATTTAAAATCTTTTTTTTTTTTTTTTTTTATTTTTTTTTTTTTTTTTTTTTTTTTTTTTTTTTTTTTTTTTTTTTTTTTTTTTTCCTTTTTAATTTTTTTTTTTTTTGATACTCTAAGCTGTCCCTCGTCTACATGTTAATAACTTATTATGGTGCTCCGGACGAGGGCAGCGCGCCATCAACGCTGGCGCTAAATTTCGCCGATGTCTTGGGGTGACAATAACACAACCTCAATCGCCAGGCGCAGGCAGGACGAGAGATACCTTCAACATATCTATAAAAGTTCCTTACCAATCAACTTCATCATCTTAGGTTACGCAGGGTCTCCGAAACCAACATAACCTTTTAGCGTTATTCTTCCCGTTTCTTCAACCCTTTATCCTTTCCACCAGTCCATCTTAATGTTCTCGATATTGCACGAAACTTTCGCTCAGCTGATAATCCAACCAACCTGTCGAGACAGGGAATTTCTCCCTGGAAGCTTGATTTTGATGGTCAGTCATGCTGGGGCAAGACAACAATTTGCATTTGAAGATCATAAGAAGTCCCGATACCTTGATCGCTAGAAAATTTCCTCTTAGTCGGGAATGTCTTGTTGAGAATCATGATTCGGATCTTTCGTCAAACCTGAGGTAGAGAATCTAGATCATCATTTCCAATGCTTTGTGATTTCGAGCAACTTGGAAGGCTTTGTATTCCTAATGGGAGACACCTTATCGAATACTGTCTACGTCCTTACTTCACACCTGCACGGATACTTCCAGGTTTCAATCTCTGTCCATGCCGAGTAGACGATGCAAGTTCAAGAAACTTAATTCTCGCTCATCTGCTTCTCTTCATTCTCCTCCCGGCTCCTAACCGTTCCTCGTCTCGAGCGAAAATTAAAGAAATCCTGGAGCTCCTTTATTCGTCGCACTGCCATGGACCAGCTTAGATACATGTTCTTCCAAGAATGCGAAGAGGTCGAATAGCAATTATTCTACGCCGCATCTCTGACCCTACAGTCATAAATCCTCAATTTTCTCCTTATCAAACTCGGAGATCGTATGACTCTCGGAGATTCGATGGTCGGTTGATTTGGGCCGTGCAAGGCGCTGGAATGGGCAACCGCGCGGGCTCGTGTTGCGCGGGATGGAGCACGAGGCAAATCACTGGGGCAGGAAAATCTGAGGCGATCCTCTCATGGCTCGCGTCTGCCCTGGGTTCCAATGAAATGCGACTAGCGTCACATTCAATACGCCCACAATGAGACGGGTTCGTGGATCGTGGGGCTCGGCCTCTCTATCTCATCTTATCAGATCGTTTCATCTGCATCATCTACCTGACGGCGGCGTGGTCAGGACAAGCTTTACGTGCCAAGCCGGCATCTGATCGCCTGGCACACACTCCTCGCGTAGATAGTTAGGTCAAATGATGGGGTGAGATAGCTTACTCTGATAGCAAGCTCGTAGTCAACAGAGACCGGTCGCCTATAAAGGAGGCACATCAGCTCCGTAAGCTCCTCGCTCTCGTCTTCACCTCTAAACAACTCACAACCATCCGGACTACTCCAGACAACTATCAACCCAATAACCTCATCAAAATGAAGTTCCTTCAAGTTTTCGCCCTTTTCGGTATGTCTTCGGCCCTCGATCCAAACGTTGCACAGTGACAAGTACTGATCACATCATTGACGACAGCCACCTTGGCCTTCGCTGCTCCCACCAACCCTCAGGTTCAACCTGAGTTGGAGACCCGCCAGTGCCCCTACGACCCTTCGAAGCCCCTTGGAGGTTGTGCTTAGGAAATGGACATCGTCTGTTGATAGTCCTGAGGGCCGCTCTCATGGAGCTGTCGCTGTGAGAGGCTTGAAGTTGACAACGTGGATCCACACTTAAGCAGCTAAGACCTCATCGCTCGATAATTGAGGTTGTACGTGTGGATTCCAAACTGGTGTCAGGACCTCTGGCGAAGGAAAACGTGGTGGAATGAGCAATAAGCCAAATAATATACTCTTCTACCCTCGAGGTGATCCGCAAGCCCTTTGAAGATGAAGTTTCTATCGAAATGCTTTCAATTAGCAATGCCAAGTAACGAACGGGCCAACAAGACTTGAAATGCCTCTAACAACACTTGAGGGTGGACTTAACTGGGCAAGACTTTGGATCTTAACGAAGACTTGGTGATGAAATTTCAGGCCAAACTCGCCGATAAAGATCCGACACTGCGTTTTAAATGACCAACCTAGCCGCCGTTCTTCTCGTAGCTCATGTCTTGCGGTTCATCCCATCTTCTCGTTGGGTCGTTCCCGGACCCATGTCTTTAGCGAGTGGAGAACACTCCGGCAACGGCGTTCCCCCACAAAGCCGGTAGAGCTGAATAAACTCACGGCTTGTACTCTCAATTTAACCGTAAAGCCAGTGCGAATTGCCCGGCTTGTCCAGCGAATCCGGCCATGGATGGATTTCGCGCACATCAAAACTGAAAGAGGATTCAAGACGAGTTAACAAAGTTAAGTGGCCCGCAAATCAGTTGCAATGGAAGCGTACACAAATTCACAAAAACACCATGATCCTAAGGCCGAAGTGCTGCATACTTAAACTCTTGACCTAAAATCAATTGGCATCACCTGACCCCCACAAGACAGGCCTTCCTGGCACTGACATCATCAAACAAGCGAACAGGTCCTCTTAGCTAATTGGCAGCGGAGTTTCGCGGAGCTGCCAAGGTGAGGGGGGACGAGACTTCTTTTTAAACAATCTGGCGATGCCGGCGCCCTAACCAATCCAAGTATCGTCTCCCGGCAGTTCCCCATAAAGTCATTCGTTCTATGCGGGGAAAGTGGATATAAACAACATTTCCAAGGTCGCAATCATGTAGATCGACAGCACCGAATCCGACCCTTCGGGTCAATGCCGTCCGCCAAATGAGCATGCGACTCGTGAGCATAAAAACTCCCCGAACCCAGATGAGGGCCGCATCTTGCGTTGCATCCGATTGATCAGCCAAGTCCGTTACCATGGGAGTGTTTCGCACGTTCGTCGTCGGCGTGAGCGCTGTTGCGGCCGGCCTTTGCGGAGTCGCAGAGGCGAAGGACTTCACGCCACACGTCGACTTGTTCCTTGGGACAGAAGGGCCCGACGGTTCGTCGTACCAAGGCGGCAATGTCTTCCCCGGACCAACTCTGCCGTTTGGCGCCGTCAAGGTCGGCATCGACACCACGAGATGGGACACCAGGTACCAGGCAAACGCGGGCTACACAGTCGAAGGCAACGTCACCGCCATCACCATGCTGCACGTCAGCGGAACGGGAGGTGCTCCCACCTATGGTTTGATTCCTCAGATGCCCCTCACTACACTTGAGGGCGTGAATCTGCTGGATAACATCACATACATGCAACCAAGAGTCGGGCATGATGTGGCAGAGGTAGGATACTACAAGACGGTGCTGGAAAATGGAGTCACGGCAGAGATGAGCGCCAGCATGCACGCAGGCATCATCAAGTACGAGTTCTCCAAGGATGGCGGCCGCCATGTCCTGGTTGATCTGAGTCACTACCTCCCGACACGTGGTAAGGAATCTCAGTGGTACAGCAATGGGTTCCTCGAGCGCAGTGAAGCCGGCTCAACATACTCCGGATATGGTATCTACAGGGAAGGCTGGTCACTTGGTAGGTTACAAGATGCTGGAGGAGAAGTACAGGCTAACCGAACCTTTGCAGGCGGCGATTTCAAGATCTACTTTTGTGGCCAGTTTGACAGCGTGCCGGAAGACGTCGGCCTGTTCTCTGGCATCTACACAGATCCGTACTGGCCCAACACGACGGACGTCAAGCCGTTTTACAACAACGCGACGTCGATCCATGGAGGCATCGATAGCTATCAATATGCCGACCGTATTGGAGGCATCTTCTCATTCCCCTCGACCGTGTCTACCTTGACATCAAAAGTGGGCGTCTCGTGGATCTCGACCGAGAAAGCTTGCCAGTTCATCAAGGATGAGATTCCTCATTGGGACTTGAACAAGACCGTGACTGAGGCGAAGGCCGCATGGAACGATGAGGTGTTGTCCAAGATTGATGTCCAAACTCAGAACGAGACACAGCTGGAGATGTTCTACACCGGTCTTTATCACTCGCATCTGATGCCCTCTGATCGCACGGGGGAGAACCCTGCCTGGGAGTCGAAAGAGCCGTACTATGACGATTTCTATACCCTGTGGGACACCTTCCGCTGCACTCATGCGCTCATCTCTCTCATTCTCCCGAACCGGCAGGTCGACATGAGTAAGATTCTCCCAGACACGTACTGAAGTTTCCAGCTTACACATTTTAGTCCGGGCCATGATTGATATCTGGCGACACGAGCGCTTCTTGCCCGAAGGCCGCAGCCACAACCACAACGGCCGTGTCCAAGGTGGCTCTAACTCTGACAACGTCCTTGCCGATGCATACGTCAAGAAACTTGATAAGGATAAGCTCATCAACTGGGCAGACGGCTATGCTGCCGTCCGCACCAATGCCGAGCTGCAGCCTTACAACAACTTTGACTTCAACGATCCCACGGGAAGTACCAAGGAAGGAAGAGGCGCCTTGGATGACTGGAAGAAGTATGGATACGTGTCAACCAACTACGGACGAAGCGTCAGCAAGACCGTCGAGTACTCTCTGAACGACTTTGCTGTTTCTCAGATTGCCAAAGGTGAAGCCCCAGAGGAGGCCGGGAAGTATTTGAACAGATCCACGTAAGACATCTCAGAAGCATCAAGGGCTTTTTTGAAGACATGACTGACATAGCATGAATAGTGGATGGCAGAAGATCTGGCTAGCTGATGTAGCTGCGCTAAACTTTACCGGTTTCCTCGCCCCTCTGCAGTCTAATGGCACCGTTCTCCCCGGTTACAGCCCCCTTGCATGCGGGGAGTGCAACTGGGAGGCCATCTCTTACGAAGGCACCCCTTGGGAATACAGCTTCACTGCGCCTCACGACATGTCGACATTGATCACTTTGATGGGAGGCCCTGCCAAGTTTGAAAGCCGACTTGACACCAGCTTCATCCCTGGCCTTGGAGAGCAGGAGCAGGGAAACAATGGTATCGGCAGCATGATTTACAACCCTGGCAACGAACCTAGTTTCATGACTCCGTTTCTCTACAACTATGTAAAGGGGAGACAGTGGAAGAGCGTCATGAGGAGCAAGTTCGTCGTGGATGAGTATTACCACGTCGGACCCAGCGGTATTCCAGGCAACGACGATGCCGGAAGTATGAGCAGCTGGCTCGTGTGGAACATGCTCGGACTCTACCCTGTGGTTACTCAGCCCGTTTACCTGATTATCTCACCTCGATTCGAGAACACAACTATCAAGCTCGGCAAGGACGGCGGCCAATTACAACTCACAGCCACTGGGCTCGATCAAGGTCCGTACATCCAGTCTCTGAAGGTGAATGGCAAAGAATGGGATAAGAGCTGGGTAACGCATGATGATCTCTTAGGCGAGAATGGTGAGGGAGGCAAGCTTGAGTTCGTGATGGGCGCGGAACCGCAGGAATGGGATTCAGGCGAACTGCCGCCTAGCCCGGGTGCATTGTGAACAAGTAGACATCGACTGACCCGAGAGTTTATTTTGCTCGGTGACGCCACAAGAAAAGGCATCCAGGCAAAAGAGGGCCACATGAATAAAGACTTTGATTCCACTTGTTTCAGATTCGCTTCCTCCTTTTGGAATACACAGATGATACTTGGAAACTCTCAAGGCATTCACTATAATTGTCAGTTCCTAGCGACGGCAATAAAGCGGAAGAGTCAAGCTATCCGGGTGCATGTTCTTGAGAACCTTGGCAAAGGACCGGAAATTGTAATCTCAACTAGTTATGAAAGACGATTTATGCAAAGATGCTGAATATCAAGGACGCAAGACTTACAGCTTACCTCGAGGTTTAACTAAGAGGCTTCGGGAAGGTCTCAGGCGGTCAGCTGACGGTGGAGATAACACAGAACAGCGGCTGAACTGTTTCTTCGCCCGGCTTACGTCACATGTCTTGAACGTCTTGGAAATATGTAATCAATGTCACACAGAACTAATTCAGCCTCGGTTCAATGGCTGGATGTCAGCAGCGGCCGGAGCGTGCTCGTTGCTGCATTCGTCCATATCTTGACAGGGTGAATTCTTCGTGATTTGCGACTGGTAATCTGTGCTTTGCAACAAACCTTCGTGTTCCAGACAAAAGTTCAATCCGAAGTATTCATCAATTTTGCCATGTCTCGCAAAATCAAGACCTTTACGTCTCGCCTCGAGGCGTCGTCCTACCATGCACCGGGCGGCGGCGCAGCCTATCAACCCCTTCGAGAGAGCCTGATCAAGAAGATTTTGGAACAAGGCTACGATGAGGAAACAATGATTGAGCACGTGAGTAGTCGCCTTTGTGAACATTAATCATGTCATGAGCTCATCATTGTGGCAGGGCGTGGTGTGGGCCGACGACCAAGATCCTTTCGGGCACATCATGAACGCAGGCTTCTCCCACTTCGCATCTTCGTGCAACTTCCGCGTGTTTGAGAGCTTTGAGGCGCAGCTCGGTGACAAGATCAACGACTTCATCAATGCAAAGGGCATCGGGGTCATGGTCAAGCAGTTCACTGTCGACATCAAGAGACCCGTTTCTTACCCCGACTCGGTAAGTCGGGCCGCCTTAGTCTTTGGGGCCAATTGCCATGCGTTGGCCGTTCACTATGCTGACATTGGCGTACGAAATATCAGATCATCTGTGCCGTTCGTTAGGGCGAAGTAAGACCCGACCGCTACTTCATCACCACGACCATGTGGTCTCTTAGGCAGCAAGCTCCAGTGGCTGAGTCGGAAGGGTGGATCGTGTTCTTCGATTACGCAAAGGGCAAGGTTGCAAATCTGGTGGAAGCTGGCGGTGTTCACAGGGATCTTTACGAAGCTCTCAGTGTCAAGTGCGCGAAGATGAACGAGACCGCCGCGGCTTGGAAGAAAGCCCAGCCTCAAAAGAAGCAGCACAAGTTGTGAAGTCCAGTTATTCACATTGAAACTTGTGATGACGCAGGTAGGCATCTTTACGCGTAGGAGCCAGATCGTTCTTAGAGCACAAATGGGCGCCAGGGATGACACCGACAAGATATTTGAGGATGATGAAAATGCGAGTTGCATGGTAAGCCGCAGGCTAGGCAGTCAGAACTAAGAGTTGAGAAAAGAGCTATCTAAGGTTACATGGGATACATCTGCGTTTACTCGTTTGACGTGTACTTCTCAGGCAGCTTCCAGGGAGGCAGCACATCAAAGACAGCAACATCCCCTTCAACATCATACAACTGCGACTCATTCGCAGGATAAGGCCTCTGAATCTCGTACCCAATGTGTCTAGCCATCCGCTCAAGAAAGCTACCCGCCTCAGTTGAATAGTAAGGCAGCTGACGTCTCTCGTATTCAATAGGCCAATCATCATCTAGGTAAAACTTCTTCACGTCCTCGATGTACAACGTGGTCGGTCCATGCTTACCACGGCGACCCAGGACACCGAATAAGTTGGCATACTGCGCCAACGAGCAGACCGCGCCGTGGTTGCCGAACCTGAACTTAGGGTTTATGGCCTTGGACTCGTTGTGTCGGCGGTGGTGGTGCTCCGCGGCGTCTTCGAGCGTCAGAGTCTCGCCATCTTTTGAGGCTGAGAGGAGTTGCTCGAAGAGGGTGTGGTTCATGTTGACGTTGTCACCCATGCCCCTGTCATTTCGGGTCGGCGCGGCGATGCAGTTGACTATGAACTGCACGGGGTCATCGTTAAAGTTGTCGAGGTCGATACGAGGGCCGGGATGTAATTGGCTGGTCGGGCTGACTACAAGCGCGATCTGAGGGCTGTGAGTGGACGGTCGTATTCAGCTGGCAACAAGCTGCTTACATTGTCATCACCAAAGTTCCACACCACCCGCATAGCCTGCGCGATCTCATCGTAGCTGATGTTGCGGCCGGAGCGGTTGATGAACCCGCGGTTAGCGAGCGTATTGAGCGCAGGACATGAAGCTCGCCGATGGTAGCCGTTGCCTGAGCCGTTGGTGTGTTTCTCATAGTAGTTGATCTTTTCGTCCCATTTGAAAGGCTCCTTGTAGGGCGTGGGGTTCTTCGGGTCGGGTATGTAGAGGTCGTTGTGACCGATAGCCACTTGGTCCCGCGCAGCCAAGATCCAGTCCTGATGACCAGGAAAGGAAAGTGCTGAGGGTACGATGACTGTGAAGAGCAACAGAAAGCTTTCGAGTTTCGACATATTTGCAAGAAGGCTGGGTATGCACGGATTCAGGAATGTTGGGACTGTGTTTCCGTGACGGCCCTTTTATGTGGTCTAACCGTTCCTCCATAGAGCCCAAGGATTCATACTACGTCTCGCTCATGGTACAAATTCTAAGGAAATCTCGACATCTAGATCGTTTGCTTGTCTCTGAGCTCGTCACAAATTCGAAAAGCCGCGTCGCCACGTTGCCATTTACTTCGAAAGCAAGCAAAAGTTTGTGAGATCAAAATCCTTTGTCACAGTCACCGCCATTTCGGTGTCTATCCTTCGAAGATGGATGGAAGCAAATGCAGGCAGAACTTGCGAAAGGGGAATGAAGGAAGAGCGAAAGCTCGGACAGGTCACAAACTACATCAGAACGAGCATAGACAGGGTCGTGAAAACATGGTCTTGAGGCACAGGCCTTGGCACGGATCTCATTTTGAGCATCCTTCGTATCTCAACGCGTACATATCTCACCGATATCCTATTGTTCCCTTCATTGTCAGATAAGCAATCACATTCTCGCACTTGATATGAATTGTTGACGCAGGCCCGGGCCGAACCAGCCGCATCGAATCCTGTAGTTTGCCCGCGGACAGGTGAACAATTAAATGGATGACTCAGTGGTTTGGTGCCTAAATACGAGTCTTATCCGAGATGAATGGCAAACTGCAATATTCTGTCCTATTTGGGATGCTGATGTCGTATGAGCCCTTGCTTAGGAACCACCGAGGCTCATTCTTTGTTCGTCATCCACTGAGGTCTCGGGCAATTGTCAGCGTGAAATGGCGCAGTAAGGCATAGAGACTAGGCGACCGGCGGGAAGATGACCACTTCTGGATACTTGTGTCAATTCAGTTTTGGCCTCATTGAACTTGCATGGAACAAAATCTTTATGTTAAAAGCGACGTGTTTCTCGAGATGCTGAAGATGTGTTCTCATCAGCAGTACAAGCAACTACTCACCTCATCCCACCATCTTTGATCCTTTAGTGGACATGCGACTTCTTTTATCCATTGCCGGTCTCGCGACCGCTGCCAATGCTCTAGCTGTAAGGGCTGGTGGCAATGTCACGTCTTCAACAGCAGTAGCCACCCCCACTGCCTGGACCGGGTTCCCAACTCCCACACAATACACACTCCCACAGGATGACCAAAACCTCCAAGAACGGAATGGCGAAATCAAGCTCAAGCGTGACACCATAACCTACGTACCCTCGATCATTGGAGAAACCTCTCTCTTCATGGGAGGTTCTGTCGGGACCCAAATAGTTAGACAGGAGCAAGCCAAGTGGATCCAGGACTTGACTCCAGTGCAGCACCAGTGCAGCAAGATGCCTTCAGAGAGGGCAACGCATCGCTCAAGGCCATTCAAGATGTAAGTTCACTTCAGTTCCCAGAAAAGCCGGTCGAAAATCTAACCAATCATTTATAGCATGGCGGACTCAAGACTTTGGAAGACTTCAAGATCCTGTACGATGGCCACTGGTCAGGCTCAGTACCTGGCGGCATCGCCCAAGGCCAATTCAGCAACTTCACCTCAGACCTCCTATTCGCAATGGAGCGGCTATCTACAAACCCCTACGTTGTCCGCCGCCTCAACCCAGAGTCCGACAAAATCCCATTCTCCGTCGACGCCAACAATGTCACCGATCTCACGGGGACAACCCTCGACGCCCTCTTCAAGTCCGGCAGTCTCTTCCTGGCAGACCACAGCTATCAAGCCGAATACACAGCCCAAGATGGCCGTTACTCAGCCGCCTGTCAGGCGCTCTTCTTCCTCGATGAGCGGTCCGAGCACTTCCTCCCGCTGGCCATCAAGACCAACGTCGGCTCCGACCTGGTTTACACACCCCTGGACGACCCCAACGACTGGCTTCTCGCCAAGATCATGTACAACGTGAACGACTTCTTTCACGGCCAGATCTACCACCTCGCCAACTCCCATGCTGTCGCTGAGATTGTCAACCTGGCTGCCATCCGCACGCTCAGCAGTCGGCATCCCGTCTTCGGACTCCTGCAGCGCCTCATGTTCCAGGCGTACGCCATTAGAGCGACCGGCGAGGTTGCGCTGTTCAACCCGGGTGGATTGTTTGATCAGAGCTTTGCGTTTTCCAACGTATACGCGAGGAAGTTTGCCACGGACTTCTATCCGACTGTCGCTGGACCATTCCAGGCAAACTACTTCGAAGAAAACCTCCGCGCGAGAGGGCTGTTGAACGCCTCCTACGGCCCAGAGCTGCCTTACTTCCCCTTCCACGAAGATGGCCAAAAGATTTTCAGCGCCATCCGCACGTTCATTGGAACCTTCGTCGACACCATCTATGAGTCTGATGAAGTTCTGACTGAAGATTCGGAACTCCAGGCCTGGATTACCGAGGCCAACGGTCCCGCCAAAGTCATCGACTTCCCTTCCGCCCCGATCAACACCCGGAAGCAGCTCGTTGACATCCTAACCCACATGGCCTGGCTTACCGGCGTTTCCCATCACGTCTTGAACCAGGGCGAGCCTTTCACGACCTCGGGTGTTTTGCCTCTTCATCCGGCCTCGCTGTACGCCCCCGTGCCAACAACCAAGGGCGGCATCAAAGATCTTCTCCCCTGGTTGCCCAATGAGCAGAAGTCTGTCGAGCAGATCTCGCTCCTGGCACGGTTCAACAGGCCAAAGATCGTCGAGAACAATGAGACGCTGCTGCACATGTTTGATCTCGAGACTCTGCTCTCTGGTACTGGGGAAGCTGTGAAGTCTGCTAATGAACAATTCATGAAGGCAATGGGCACAATCAGCAAGGAAATAAGCACACGCAAGTTTGACGACCAAGGGTTGAGCCAAGGAATGCCATTTATCTGGACGGGTATGGATCCTGGGGTGATCCCATTTTATCTGAGTGTTTAGGAAAATCATCACGTGACAGGGAGAGCGGAAGCTATCAAAGACATGTTTAAAATAGATGTTATGTATCCGGTCTCTATACTCTTGAAAATCAACCTAGTAGGTACCTATGTCTACCATGGAGTTTTACTAGCCGGGCCGTGTCTATTATCGTCTTCCATCGTCGTTGTCCTTACATGTATCACTGCCCCTATCTTGATGCCACTTACGGCATCTTGGGAATTGGCACAAGTAACTTCGACACCGGCTTCGAACGAAACCAAGCCTTTTCATGACAGTCCCTATGGGGCCACTCCCTCTCCAGCTGTCTCCTGGCGTCCAGGAAATCCTGCGGATCATGTCGTATGACAAACGGTTTGTTAAAGCCAGTATCACATATGCGCAGCTCCATGAAGTCATATGCATCAACGCCCCCAAAGACCCTTGGGAAGCCCTCGTGTATATACTTGCACTTTTGACAGTCGACTCTGGGTTTGTATGTGTTGCGGTACCTCTGGACCGCATTGAGATCAAGATCGGGATGCAGCGCGTCAAAGTCCAAGAACCACAACTCCTTGAGGCCGGTGAAGATGTCGTGCACAATGCGCATGTTCGAGATTCCGCCGTTATTGCCATAGTCAAACTTGCGTTGGGGGTATTCGGGGTACCACGGAACGTAGTTGCCTCCTGACTGCACGCCCTGCCAGTCGGCGGGGAAATACCCGTTAGCGACGCTGTGAGCACCGTACCGCTCAAGCAGCTCCCAAGACCTGTTCTCATGATGGATCATCTTTTTGAGGAACTCCCCAAGGTAGTGCGAGTAGGACTGGTCCAGCCAGTTGTCCATGGTCACAGCAATGGCTTCGAGCTCGCCACACACCGGGTCAAAGAACATTTGCTTACTGACGAACCCATGCGGGAAGGTTACTGATTGATCGTCGGGGAAGTGGACGAGGACGAGATCCTGCGTTCTGCACCGAGTCGGGTCGCCGATGAAGGTCTTCGGGGTGTGTCGGCGTGCTACGCGTTCGGCTGAGGTCATGGCTGGCACATTGGTCAAGGTCCAGTTGCCCTGCTGGTGAGGGAAACGGTTCGATGCGATGAGGCGGTCCGTTGCGTCACGGCTTTGGTGATTAATACTTGCAACGTGCACGTCTGGGGCAGAAGACTCAATTGCATGGACAATATGGCGCCAGCTTGCTTTGTTCGCGACGTCCTGACGGCGAAGGGGGTGGAAGGTGAGGTAGCGGGCATTTTGGCAACCGCATTTGATGCTGTATGGAGGGCAATTGTGAGTCCGGTGTTCTCTAAAGTTCACGAAGCGAATCTGTGGTTGATCAGGGTCTGTGGCAACCTCGTAAATTGCATCCTGGAGTTCGGCGGGGAGGGTATTAAAAGGGTGAGGAGAAGGAGGGGGAGGGGGAGGAGGAAGTCCATGGAAGTCCCAGGTGGCGTTGAAGTTGTTCATCTTGGGCGTTGAATGGGGGAAGTGGCGTGGAAATTGGAGTTTCGTGTTTGTGGTCGTCTCTAACGTCGTCTCTATCGTCGTCTCTATCGTCGTGTCTGTCGTTATCTCTATCGTCGTCTTAGTTAAGATGAGTAAGAATTGGTTGAAATGAAGCTGTAACGAGCAGACGTAGGAGTCGTTAGTCTAGTAGATATTATTGATGGTTTGAATGTTGATGAGAGAGAAGCTGATGATGTTGGAGTCGATTACTCGGAATGCTACGAGGATGCCTTCATGATATAGACCGAGGGTCTGTAAACAACCCCATTGGTAGCCACAGCGATGTTCGAGATCAAAGACCTCATCACATTAAGATGATCTCAAAGACAGACTTCATGACAAAGTCTATGTGCACTTGGCTCAAAGCAAGTAGTTCGCCGTTGTGCATTGCTTTTGTGAAGGTGAAAGAATGAGTACTACCCACAAAGATGAAAGCCGATTCCTTTTTCCCATACAATGCCATTGTGCAAGATCCCTCCAACGCCATCCAGAAAGACTTTTGATGTTACATTCGGGTATCAAGAATAGATTCACTGTCCCCTTCCGATGGGGTAGTTGAACATCAACAGCCCGTTCAAGCCGCCAACCCAGCCGTCATCATCGTACTCGGCGGCGTCGCCCTTGCCAGGCCCGCAGATGACACAGGGTACGCCGCCCTTCCAGTCGCCGCTGCCAGACTCGCCTACCATCTCACCCTCGACGCGGATCTCGGTGCCGATCGGGGCGCCGGCGCTGCGCTTGCCGTCGATACTGACCTCGAGCTCGCCGTCGCGATTCTTGCTACTGACCTTCAGCGTGACTTTGGTGTTGAGGGGAAGCACCAGCGGGCGGAAGCTGAGACTTCGGGGGCAGATCGGTGTGATGAGGAGAGATTTGACGAGAGGGTGGATGATGGAACCGCCGGCGCTGAGGCTGTAAGCGGTCGAGCCGGTGGGCGTGCTGAGGAGTATGCCGTCAGCGACGGCTTCTGTGAGGAAGCGATTATTGAGGTAGATGTCGATGTGAGCAAGGTGCGGCTTCGGTCCGCGGTGGATGAGCAGTTCGTTGAGCGCGTGAATGGGCTGCGGTATGTCTCGCTTCGTCAAGATCGTGTCTTCGGGGGGTGTTGCGGGCAGATGCGCCTGGGACTTAGTCGTCGGCAACAGCTGGCTATTGATGTTCTGACCATTCGTGTCGAAGACCCCGACTCGCAACCGGTGTCGAAGGAGAATCTTGGCCGCCCTGCTCGGTCCCATGCTTTTCCCTGGAGAGTGGTGCCATCCGTTCTCCTTGTTCTTCGGCTCGTGCTCCACCTCTCCGCTGGCAACCCTCGTGTGCGGCCCCATCAAATCCTCGGTCGCAACCCCGCTACCGCTCATGTATGCCTCCCTCCAGGCTCTCTTGTATTCCTCAAATTTCCACTCAGCTAGGAACCCGATCGTACCAAAGTTAAAGGCGAGGATCGGTGGTACGGAGGAGTACATGCTGAAGTGGCTGGCTGCGCGCAAGATCGTTCCGTCGCCGCCCAGTGTGGTGATCATGTCGATCTTGTCGGGGAAACTCGAGGGATCGCAGGTGTAGATGGGGAAGTTGAGCGACTCGTGGACCATTGTCGCAACTCGCGGCTCGAAAATCAGGTTGAGGCCTGTGTATGTGCTATTCAAGTGTTTCGCAAAATCGATTGTCGCACGCAGAACTTGGGGCGACCGCAGCTTCGGCATGAGGAGGATGTTTCGTGGTGGTGTCGGCCAGTGCAAAGACAGCAGGCCGGAAGTCGAGTTTGGAGGGTCTCGGTACTTCGGAACTATTCTTCGAGGAAGGGAGGAGACTTCGCGTATTTCGGCGGCGCGGGCGGCGCTTGTCGTCGAGAAGTTCAACGGTCGAAAAGCTCGAATTGGCCCCGCCATGGGTAGGCGAGCTCGACTGCTGAGGGCCCAAATCCTGGACATTTTGGGCAGATGTTCGCTTCAAAATGATACGAAGTGCCTTCAAGAATAGTTCATGGTCGAATGTGACGGCCAAAAACCTGTCGCTGAGGCGGTTGGACCTGTCGCGTGTGGAAGCTTGTGCGGAGGAAGAAACGGCAGAATGAATTAGCAATGACGACAATTCCATTTGCCAGCCCCACCTGAGCTCTCACCGACTGAGTGACTCTGACCTCACCGAGCTGAGTCATCCCGGAGAACCCGGATGGCCCCGCTTCGGGCCCGAGCCGATGGAAGCCGGTGGGGCATCTTCGGCTGGTACCAGCCGTCACCACTTTTCGGTCCCAAATGAACGATAACTTTTGAGCTTTGCTATGGATGGGAGTTGCCATGCATGAGGCCATGAACGGATCAGACGAGGTGTATGCGTATATAGCATACGAATGGAGTATTGGCATAGAGTATATAAGATTCATCAAAGGTTTCGATGCTCATTGACTTGTCCGTTGCAAGGATGAGCGTTGCACTCTGGGGGTGGTGGAAGCGAATTCGATTTGTATTTCATCACCGATGACAACCCCCGACTATTATTACGTCCATATCAACAGAACTGAGACCCCAAGATAGATGCCTCACTGACTACTCCTCCACCGGCTCTTCCTCCTCATATGCTTCCTCGGCCTCGTCGTCATCCATACCAGCATCCTGATACTGCTGATATTCTGACACGAGATCGTTCATATTGGACTCCGCCTCCGTGAACTCCATCTCATCCATGCCTTCCCCAGTGTACCAATGCAAAAACGCCTTTCTGCGAAACATGACACTAAACTGATCTCCGACTCTCCTGAAGATGTCCTGAATAGCCGTCGAGTTCCCGATGAAAGTCGAGGAAGCATTCATTCCAACAGGTGGGATGGAACAATGAGCCGTCTGCACATTATTCGGAATCCATTCTACGAAATATGCGGAGTTCTTCGCCTGCACACCCCGAATCTGCTCTTCAATCTGCTTCGTCGATACCTTCCCCCGGTAAATCGCAGAGCAGGTCAAGAACCGCCCATTCCGGAAATCCGACGCCGACATGACGTTCTTCGGGTCGAACATCTGCTGCGTCAACTCCGCCACCCCGAGATTCTGGTACGCAGCTGCAGTCGTCAACGGCGCAAACCCAACCGTGAAGAAATGCAATCTCGGAAACGGCACCAGATTCACCGCCAACTTCCTGAGATCCGCATTCAGCTGCCCGGGGAAGCGGAATCCCGTCGTCAGCCCGGACATCACCCTCGACACCAGCTTATTCAGATCCCCGTACGAAGGATGCGCCAGTTTCAGCGTCCGGCGACAGATATCGTACAATGCTTCGTTGTCGATACAAAACGTCTCGTCGCTGTTTTCGACAAGTTGATGGACCGATAGCGTCGCATTGTACGGCTCCACGACGACCTCCGACACTTTAGGCGACGGCAGCACCGAAAATGTAGCCATCATCCGGTCCGGGAACTCTTCCCTCACCTTGGCGATAAGAAGCGTGCCCATACCCGAGCCCGTTCCGCCGCCCAGCGAGTGCGTGATCTGAAAGCCCTGCAGGGAATCGCACGTCTCGGCCTCGCGCCGTACGACGTCTAGGACTTGGTCCACCAGCTCCGCGCCTTCAGTGTAGTGCCCCTTAGCCCAATTATTACCGGCGCCGGATTGACCGTGGACCATGTTATCCGGGCGAAAGAAGTTGCCCAGCGGGCCCGAGCGGATCGCGTCCATTGTGGCCGGCTCGAGGTCCACAAGGACTGCGCGGGGGACGTATTTGTTGTTGGAGGCTTCGGCGAAGTAGACGCTCAGGCGGTCGGACTGTTGCGTGGATTCGCCGCGGAAGTAGCCATCTTGGTCCAGGCCATGTTCGTCATGGATTGTCTGCCTGTTGAGTCGTTCGGTGTGAGCTTGGGTCTCAGGAGGGACGTTTAGGGGATGTACCAAAAGGCAGTTCCGACTTGGTTGCCCTGTACAAAGCCATCAATCAGCAAAGCATCGACAAAGTAGGGTAGATGTTGACTTACACATTGACCAGTCTGGAGGTGGATCTGTTAAGGACATTCGTCAGTAAGACTTGCTCATACTGTTCCCAGCTTACGACGATGACGACGCAATACTTACAATCTCACGCATAATGAAGGCAGGAACACTTGACTGAAATGATGGAAAGGGGGTACACAGAACCAGTGTCTTCACCTGAGTATTTCCAGGGACATATCCACCATTTATCAAGTACCATTGCCGAAACAACACGCCTCTTAACGCCGAAAATGCCTACCCCCTGATTCGTCCGGACTCCTCGGCCCCTCCGCCGCCTTTCGGCCCAAACCTCCGGAGGGGCCCAGACCACCGACACGGTCTTGTTTAAACGGATGCCTGCACCCGGTAAGCGACTGCCTATCCGTTTTGAAGAAGCCTGGAGTTCACGTGCGGTACATGTGTTTGTGCGTGGTGGGACAGGCCATCTTGAGTCACGCCGCGACATTTCTCAGTCTGAGTGGATCCCGCATTACAAATTCGGGCGATGTCGGTTGGCGCCCTTCATCGCTTTACGTGATGTTTACACGGTGGAAAAAGAATGATGGTTGCTGCAGGAACAGAGCAGATGGCTTGGGACTTCTGTGTGTTATTCGGCTGCCTGGGGGTTTTCGGCGTTTGGAGGTTGCCACTGGTGTGTTGGCGTAGGCAGCTGCATTCTGTGCCGCATGTCGGTTGGAACAGAGCGAATGGGCCACTTTCTTTGTTTCAAAAGAGGCAGGTTGTTGTGCTTGCAATCGATCCAAGTATTTCGTCTGAAAAGTTGGCGTGTCTGGGGAATACCGTTATCTGGAAGCCTGGTGGGTGTATGGAATCAAGATTGAAGCGACGCACAGCAAGAAACTGATCCTATTCTTTTTGACTCCAGCTAAAGTTACGCCTTATTCAATTGGAGAATGTTGTCCAAGCATTATGTTGAAGAAGGAAAAACAAGTAGCTTTGGAATCTCCCAGTCAATTACAAAATTGATAACTATTACCTCAAATTGAGTCTGATTCCTCGAACCCCCTAATCATGCTGTCAAAGAATGCCGCATCCACTCCTTGAAATGCCCAGTCTTCCACTCCTGCAGAAAACCCAGAACCATAAAGCTGATGGCTTGAAGCGTCTGCAAGCCAATTGCCCTCAGCGCTTGGATGCAATAGGAGACCTTGATCGGAGTTCAAAGGCGCGCTTGGTCCTGGTCCGGCTTCTGTTGTCTCATCCGTCTCCATCAGCACAGCCGGCGAAACGGCCGAAGTGGTACTGGCATCGTTACGCCCTTGTTCTTGTTGGAGTTGGCGATTGATCGGCCTGAAAGGATCTCGTGAAAGCAGCGCATCGGGCGAGATAGTTACGGTGCCGTAGCACGGGATCTTGAGCCGCAGGACACTCGGCTCTCCCCCGTGAACCTCTCTGCTTTCTGAAGACGGTGTCAACATCGAGCCAGTTGTTGAGTTTGCAGTAAATGCTGAGCCTCTTGCCGCATGAGCCTCGATATCGAGCAGTCTCACCAGAACTTCCGCACTCTTCATCGCCAGCATATCCGTCGACGTCGAACTCCCCTCCCGCATCAACTCCAGTGTCTCTTCTACTTTGTCACGATCCGTATGTCTCTGGTGCGCCAGTACATCATTTCCACCATCCCGTCTACGAGCATCAACATGTGCTAGGAGAAGGGTCATGGCGGCTATGAGGGCGAAGAAGTCTGCTGCGTCGGGGATACTGCAGACACCTGTAGCGCTCCTTATAGTAACGAACCGCGACAGGATCTCGCGGGATGCGTCCACGCAGGCGATTCTGCTAGTGCTTGCCGCGCCGGAGGGTGAACTGCGTAACATGAAGGGGAGATGCAGCTGTACCAGGAGGAAGTAGTGAAAGATTTGGCCGCATAGACGTAGGCTTTCTGTCACTGAGGTGAGGGGTTTGTTGCCGAGTGAAGTGAACTTGGGGAGGGTCCACCATCTTGGGGGCATGCCGGCGGCTGCCATGCGCATTTCGAGGTCGAGGGTATGAGTTGTTTCAAACATGCTGGCATGAGTGTCTTGCTGATTTCTTTGAATGATTCTGGATGCAACTGCGCAGTGTACCTGCTCAAGTCTCCCTAAGGGATGATCGTCAAGGGTTGGGAGGATAGTTCCGTCCAAGGCTAGACCTGAGAAGTGGTCCCTGGTGCTATCCGGCAGGCCCAACAGGAGGCAGATAAAACGTTCAATGTAGACTATCCGGAACCAGACGAAGCGTGTGTCAGGGGGGCCGGAGGGGTCGACTGTCTCGACCGGTGATTGATCGTGGGGGCGGTGGATGCCCATGAGTTGGCCGATTGATACTGCTCTACGGCAAGCCAAGAGAGATAGTCTGAGATTCCCACCGTTTGCCAGATATACGGTTTGTAGAATTACACACTGAAGAGCGTCGATGGTTCCCATCAGGTTATTGTTTTCGCAGACCAGCGAAATTGCCGCGTCGGCGAGTCGCTCCATGATCTTGCGTGGTGTTGCTGATGTCAAAGGGGTGCATTTGTAAGTAGAGGGTATCCTCTGCAACATTGTGGCCAATGTAAGCATTCTTTTTGCCAAAAGAACAGGGTGCATTGGATGGTATAAGCTGGCGACGAAGTGCTCTACCGGTTCTGGTTGAAGGCTTTCGAGGATTTGATGCGGCGTGAGCAAGAGCTGAAAGACTAGGTCGGCATCTGAATATAGTTCGTGTATGGTCTTGCAATCCTCCTTAGATGGTAATGCGGCAGTAAGCTCTTTGGAGAGGGTTGCAAGGGGTCCGTTTTGGGAAGATTGGTGAAGGGCCGATGTGTCGTGGCTGTCGTGGGGTCGCGGGTGAAGTGTCCGTTGTGATTCGCCATTGGTGGTCTGTAGTTCTGTGCTTGGTGTACAAGACGGTGACTTCGAGCTTGTAGTTATGTGTTCATGTGCGGTCGCCGGCTGAGAACGCCTTTGCAGACATGATGTATCATGATTGTGAGCAACGCCCTCGTCCGCGCCAAGCTCCTCGCCGTCATCAGCATCATGCTGCGGAGACCCCAGCGACACAGACATTCCCCAATTTGACTCGACTCCGGTGTCTTCATCTTCATCAATCTGTTGACTAGACTCCTTGGGACTCTTCCGGTACAGCTGCTCAACCAGCCTCTCCATCCGGCCCAATCGGTCCCCAACATTGCCGACCGGGGCCTGCGTCCGCGGCAGGTGATCCTCGGGAAACTCCTGGCTCACACACGGCGTGCCCTTCTGCCAGCATCTCCGACACGTGTCACGGGGACCGTTTTCGTCAAACAGGCAGCGGATCTTGCGCCGGCGGCATTCCCAACAGCTCCGCGTTCCCTTACGGACGGCTCGACGTTTCGTGGCGGCCCGCTCCGAGGCTGTGTGACGGCTGCTGCCGGTGGTCGTATCCGGCGTCGCAGTCATTGCATGACACCCTGGCTGAAAGTATCGACGAAGAAGGTGTGGTGGATGATGTTGTTCGTTCGAGTCTGGCCGGACGAGATGATGTTTGGGGGACGAAGTTCGTCCGTCGTTTCGTCCGCCGTCGCTCGGACGGATTCGGAATTGTGGGGCTGGGTCTTGCGAGGTACGATACTATCAAATCTTGAACAACCTCCACACAGGTACAAAAGCTGAACTCATTTTATTTTTGATACTCGTAAATTAAGAAGTTCCACTCGACGATTTAATATTTTCGTTCTCTTCCAGCTCATGGCGGCTCCCATACCTTCACACTCACCACCCACGACAACGAATGTTAGGAAAAGCAGGTGTCCGGTCTCGAGGAATGAAAGCCGAGCTTTCGTCGCCTTTGCCCTCCAATGTCTGACAGCCCGTTGCTTCATCGCTACATGTATGTTTAGGTGATCGGTGATAAGCTGACGAAAACTTTGAGCCAAGGACACCTTTGACATGCCCTCGAATCTCTTGGACTACTTCTCGTCTGCGGACGGAACATTTGGTACTTGGATATAACGCCTGTCTCGATCAGGCGCAGCCAGATAGTCCAATAAGATTGGCAGAAACTTTGCTGTCACATATCATATATACCTTATCTAAGCGAAGAGCGCATATGGCTCATCAAAACAGTCATCCCACGTCCTCTTCCCCGAGGACCAAAACTTCTCCAACATTCCAACGGCTGCCAAAGGAAGGTAGGTACCTAAGTCCTGGCTCATTGAGACCAGCTGTTTCACCACCATCACCCTCCCTGCCGCACTCCCAGTAGACGCCTCGAAGCCAGCAACAATGAGGGGCCACTCTACACAGTTCTTCATCAGCGGCGCCTCCGCCGCCTTCTCAAGGAGGGAAATGAGCCGGCTATAGTGAATGGTCCTCACAGCTCTCCAGCCCGCCGACGAAGGCAGTGCTCTGAGACCCTGTAGTGATGATATGGCGTACAGTGCAATTGCAGACTGGTAAGCTTGGGCCATGAGGAGCATCTCTTCCCTTACGTCGGCCTCTCTTGTCTCCGCCCAAGCCTCGGGTGAAAACTCTATGATGTCTTCTATCAAGTCTTCCGAAGCAGATTGTGGAGTGCCCATGTCTTCGGGAAGGCTATCGGTCGCTATCAGGTAGCGTAGATAGTTGATGCGGATGATGTCGGTGAACAACTCCACTGGGCATGGTAGGAACGGGTAGTAGCCTGATTGGTAAAGCTCTGCTATCAAGTCGATATTATCGTAGCTGTGATTCGGTTCTGATTGGTCGTCTGCAGGGCTCGTTGAATTTGCGAAGGTCTCGACGCTGTCTACATGTTAGAAGGCCAGGCCTAGCTTACTTGCTGAAGTGATGTGATTTCAAAAACTACACTACGAAGGGGCATGCAAGGGGGAACCAACTGACCACTCACATCTTCGGGAAAAGCAGCATAGGTGCCATGTAAGGTGTCAGGCGGTACACGCTCTCAAACCCGCCTCGAATGTCGACTAGACTTTTATAGCCGTTCAGGTGGTGTCGCCAGTTGGACGCGGTCGCCGATCCCATCAGCTAGCATAAGTCAGCAATCATTAGAAACCCCCATCAGTTGCAGAGGCTCACATCTGCGTATAAGAAGACCATAACACTGGCCATAGTCATGTCGCTTCCGCGGGTCGAGTCGTTGCAAACGTCTTCGTTGAGAGCTTGTATCGCCAAACATCGATGATGGTGGAACCGCGCCCGAATTTCCATCATGAAGGGGTCGGTATTCCTTTTTGACAAGCGTAGCATGCGGTGCTCGATGGCCATGGACACCAGAGCGTGCCGGGTGGCGGCAGGCATGTAGTGGATGAACCGAACCGGTATGATCCACGGGCTCTTCATCAACTGGGTCGTCTCAAAGGACGGGTAGACCGACTCGTTCCCTACAGTGTGGAGTAACGAGTTAGCACATATGTACAGGCCCAAAACCCACGGATGCTGGTCACTCACAGTACGAAGTCGCCTCGATAATGTCACACACTTCCGACCGAAGTTCCATTCCAGGGGATGGAGGAAAGATGTGGACCATCTGCGAGCCGGCTCGCGTAACCGCCTTGTTTGAATCAGGACTACTGTCCTGTTCGGAGGTCGTATTTGACGATTCCTTCTTTGTGGCAGGCTTCTTCCGCTTCCAGGTGCGAGTCTTGACCTTGCCGGGTGCCAGCCACGTCAACGGTTTCTTGTCCTCATAGCCGGGACATACGACGCCAGTCGCCTTACACTTGCCGCATACGGGACGAACAGCGTCGCAGACGACACGACGACGTTGGCATTCCCAGCACTGCTTTCTTCCACCGCCGGCCGCAGGGTGGTCTGCCGCTGTGGCCAGCGCTATCCGACGAGCTGTTGAGGTCATTGTCTGTTTCTCGGAATGGTGACCCGAAGTGACTGATGGCACGTTTTGGGCTATTGCAAGTAATCGACGGCACCTCCATGCACGTCTGTCGTTTGGGGATGAGTTTATTAAGTGATCGGACGGACTTTCAGCTTGGAGATGACATCGAAGAAGTGGGACGTGAGACCAGGGGGCGGAGTACTGGTCTTGGCCAGCTCATTATCCTAATCGGGTAAGGCGGGGCTGAATCCTTCAGAGTTGCGGCGCAGGCTTTCAGCGTTCGGAAACCAGCTAACTAGCCTTATGAACAGTGCTGATGAGCTGTTTACGCTTCACTGTGAAGTGATATAGTGTATTAAAGTGTACTTTTTAGAAACTCTACTAGTATATAGGCTACCTTTATAGCTACCCCCCTTCCCTTCTCCCTTTACTTCTCTTAGCTTTAATAGTTAGGGAGGATTATAGCGATTACTATAATTACTTTATTCTTATATTCTTTATATTTATTTAGCTCGTTAAGTTCTTCTTAAACCTCTCTTATTTACTTATTATATCTAAACTTTTTATAGAGTTTTTATTAGTTTTTTTAGTACTTTTTAATACTTTAAACCTTACTAAATTAAAAAAAGAGATATACTATAATTTAATAAATAAATATTTAGTAGTAGTATTTATCCCTAAACTTATCTAAAGATCTAATATTAAAACTTATATTATTAATAGTAATTTAGAGGTATTATTTATACTTTTTTATAAGAGCAATAAAGTTAACTTTCTCTTTTATTTTTTAGTTTATTAATTTAATAATAAGTATTTTAACTAGTTTAATTATAATAAGTTAATTTTATTAGGGATAGTTAATAAGTAGAAGAAGAATAGATTTATATTTTTCTTCTTATATAATCTTATATAATAAGTTATCTATAAACTATTAAGGTTATTAATAATATTTTTATAAACCTAGATTAAAGCTTTTTTAGTTATTATAAATAGTATTATAATATATAGTAGGTATCTATTAAAATATAAACAGAATTTTCATAATATAGCGTAAACCTCTGCAAATTGGATGTAGCTGGGCTTAAAGGGTAGAAGATAGTGCTGATAAGCTAGCTTTGTCTTGAGAAGAGATGAGAGAGATCTTCGTTGCGCAGCAAGCTAGGCTGCACGTGGCGATAGCGAGGGCCAAGCTTTTCCTCTCGCCCAATGGAACCAAGCAGCTCTCACTCACTTGGCCTGGCTGCGGTAGTCTAAGACATTGTGCATCATTCACCAACAGATATCAATCATTCTCGAATGGGAAATATTTTGAGATGCATGTCACTTATTCAGCTCCCGGAAGATATATATGAGTCTACTCGCGGAGATAGGCGAGCAGTGACATTACGGGTGGGGTCAAGCGATGATAAGTTGGATCTGTGTTCCTCAACATGAGAGTCTCCAATAATCTCAATGCGAGCTGCGGATGACAACTCTGTCGCTCTCTTTTCGATTCGCATACAGAGACCAAATTGAGGGTTTATCTCAACAGCGAGTAGGTATTCAGTTTCTAGAAACCAGCAATTCAATTGCAAATTGATCCAGGCTTAGGCGTGGGGTGCTGGTGCGGGTCATGAGCCCTCTGCGGGCCTCAACCCACATCGCTTCACAGCAACCATCATCCTCGATAGTCTAGTGGTGAGGATATCGGCTTGTCATTACGGCAAAGCGCCGGGGACCGGGGTTCAATTCCCCGTCGAGGAGTATTACCTTCATTTTTGCGCTTTTTGCTCTTCGAAGTGTTTTGTTATGATATCGTGAGACTTCAAAACATTCTTTTGTGGTCGGTGGGGAAGAAAAGGTACCTAAATATGGAATCTTATCGATTCTACAACCGGGAAGCAGAGTCGTCCTTCTCTTTTTCGTATTGGAAATTCTGTCTTATGTTTGCACTAATATGCAATTGTTCTTCTTTGTCTGCGAAAACATTGAATGCGTGAGTAATTTTGAATAGGTCGTAATTACTGACCCCCAGAATCTCTTTCTGACCATAGGCCAGGGTTCAATTCCCCGCCCATGGAGGTATGATTTTGTTCCTGTTTATTCTTGCCCTTGCCGGTGTATTTGGGGCATCTTGAGATGGAAGAAATGCTTCAAGGCTTCTCTGATTTGATCGGAAGGGCAACATGTGATTGAGACAACATTTGGAACTTAAATTTACGGGTAAGATGTCTTTGATTCTTAACCTCATAATTCCATGTTGAAGTACCTTATTGCTCCCCTCTTCTGTATAATCGATCAGATCAGTGCCAAACCTTGCGGGAAAAACTCAATCAAATGACTGTGACAAGTTTTGTGATGGAAGTCGGGTAGTCCACTGCAGAGGTCAAAGCTGTCCCGATCCTCACGACGACATAGTTACGCCCTGTGCGGTCTTTCAGCTTCGGAAATTCAAAACAGACTGGGTGTTCGGAAGAGGCAAGCACAAGGAACAAGAGTGCCTCATGGGCATCGGGCTTTTGGATGACCTCTGTGTCTGCTTAACAGTTACACCGAACAGAACCGTAGGTGCGTGACTTCCTTGGTCCAAGGCGAAAGGCGTACGGGATTCAAGCTTGTGAGGCCTATCCAACGTCAACTCGAACGCCTGTCTACGAAAGGTGATGTGACTTTTAGATGTTTGTCCTCGAATGTCGACAGTACCTTACGTGACCAAAAATAACCATAGGGTAAACAAGAACTTCCTACAAGTTCAAGTTGACTATTTTGCATGAGATGGACATTGAGTAAATGGATACAGTTCAGATAAGAAAGAGAATGCAGAGTTTTGTCATGGATTGCTTAAGTTAATTGAGTTCAGATGAGGGAACTTGAGTTATGAGAGCCTTGTCGTCTATATCGTGCGGCGCAATAACCGCTCAAGTCTGACAATGGCGCTGCGACTGTCTGGGAGAAGAAAGGCGTCGAGTACGTTGATACCTAATCTTGTGACATGCGGTACTCTCATTATACTGTTAGAATTCTGGTGTTCAAATGCTTAAAGCTTGACGACTGTGCATGATGTAAGGATAGTAACAAATAGTGAATTATCATTATAATTAAATGATATGAAGTCTAATCATCTGTGATGCATCTCCACTCTACTGCTTGGCATCAGCGATAATACGCTCAGCCGCAATTTCAGCAATGCCGTAAACAGCAGTCTGAACATGGGCAGAAACCAGCAGGGGAATAACACTGGCATCCACGACGCGCAGGTTTGAAGTACCGTAGACCTTCAAGTTGGCGTCAACAACACCTCCGTCCTCCTTGGGCAGCATCGAGCAAGTTCCGACAGGGTGGAAGATGCTCAGTGTGGTGTTGAGGGCAAACTCCTTCCACTGCTCATCCGTCTGGACGACATCCAGACCGGGCTCGTACTCGCTCTCCCAGATGGAGGCCATGGGCTCGGTGGTGGCGATCTTGCGGCAGTACTTGATGGCCTGGATGGCGGCCTCGAGATCGTGCTCGTGGGCAAAGTAGTTGGGGTTGATGATGGGCTTGCCGGTGGTGTCGGCGGGGTTGATGTGGATGTTGCCGCGGCTCATGGGGTGCATGATGGCTGCGATAAGGGTGAAGAAGCCCTTGCCGAAGAGGGGCGAGGTGGAGGCCGGGTAGCCCTTGACGCCGGTGTAACCATCGGAGAAGATGACCTCCAGCTGTGGGATGGCCGGGTTGGTCATGAACTCGAGCTTCTTCGCGTCGACCTTGCTAGGGTCCTCGCCGGCGGCTTCCTTGGCGAGGGCGACCATTTGCGAGTCGTTGCCGAGGGCTTGCGCCCAGGTGGTGAAGGTGTACCCGCTGCCGGTGTAGTCGTACAGGGAGACTTCGCCGGCGTTCCAGAGGGCCAGCTGCTCGGCGGCGTAGGTGGTGTTGCTGCGCAGGATGTCAAAGGAGGTGTACTCGGGCTTCAGCTGGTAAGAGCTCTGGATACGGAGGTGGTCCTGCAGGTTCTCGCCGACACCGGGGAGGTCAATGACCTGGGCGATGCCCGACGAGTTGAGGACGGAGGCTTGGCCGATTCCGGACAGTTCCAGAAGACCGGGGCTCTGGATGGAACCAGCAGACAGAATGACCTCCTTGTTAGCTGCAATGACAGTACCATCCTGCAGAGTAACTCCAGTGGCCTGCTGCTCATCTCCAACCTGCTCGAGATTGACCTTTACAACAGTGGTGTCGGACAGGATCTCCAAGTTGGAGCCAGCAATGGGGACGTAGGCGTTGGCGCTGTACGAGCGGTTGTAGTGGGTAGCATCAATGCTGCTGGGCTGATACATGACGCCCAAGGGGTTGCCACCTAGAGACTCAAGGTTGGTCTTGATGCCCAGGGTGTTCATCGTCGGGATCCATGTCTCCTGGTGCTCGGGAATAATGCGGTTGATGACTGCCTTGACTGGACCGCTGTCGCCAACGCCCTCGGAGCCGTAGGTATCAGTGTTGATGCCAGTGAAGTTCTCCGACTTCTTCATAGCGGCAATCATGGTCTCCCAGTTCCACCCCGCATTACCCAGTGCTTCCCAGCTGTCATACTCCTCAGCGGCAGACCGGTCATAGGACATGAGGTTGAGAGCAGAGCTGCCACCGAGGACCTTGCCGCGGTTCACGGAAAAGACACGGTTGTTGACGTTGGTCTGCGCCACGGTGGTGAAGTTCCAGTCATATTTAGTCGCCAGTGTCGAGCCCTTCATGCCAGGGACATTGATCTTGGGCTCGTCCCAGGCCTCGGGGCCCGCCTCGATTAAGAGAATCTTCGAGTCAGGGAGGCCCTCGCTCAGGCGCGCAGCCACGGCTACACCGGCCGTACCGCCACCGACGACGATCTGGTTAAAGGGGTCAGTGTGTCGAGTCCGAACGCCGCCGCCGCCAACCAACAAACAAACGTTACAATCAAATCAATCCGAGGAGAAAGCGAAGCGCCAACCCCCGTCGAAAAAAGCAACAAAAGGACCAAAAGGTCTGAAAATGGACGTGAAGACTTACATAATCGTAGGAGTCGTCTCCATAGGGCTGCGGCGCAGGCGCTGCAAAGACATGGGCCGCGAGGGCAGCAAATGCGAGACTCGACTTGACAAGCATGGCTAAGACGGTGGTATGCAGCGATCTTTTTCCCGAAATGGACCAGACAATAAGGTTTGAAGAATCGTCGGTTCAGCGATTGAGAGATCACGAAACGAGACGAGGATTCGCGAAAAAGCTCAAACCAATGTTGCGCGATATCTACACGTCAGGCCTCCTAGACGAAAACCAACAACACACTCATGTACGACGATGAAGGGACGGTGGCGTGCCTTGACCATGCGTCACCTCCGGTGAGAGAAACGGGCTGAGCTGAGCCTTTTTGTACGTCCCACAAGATAGCGAATAAAAGTCGCAATTCGATAGTACGGATATTAAGACCACCACGGGCAATATCGTCCAGCCAGAATGTGCTGATCATGAGCCACGCGGCCCAGCAAATATCCTAGTCGCCGCCCCAGGTCGCCGCTTGCCAAGTTCTACAACGGCACAAGGGCCAGAATCGGTGGGGTTCCGAACCATCATTCTGCCATATACGCGGGACGTCTGGTAGGACCGTCGGTAGAAAGCGTGTGAGGGGAGAGGACGACAGGCCATACATAGTAAGCACTTATTAAGTCCCGACACTACGGACGCTACGCCAGGCCAACGCACACCTTCTTACATGAAAAAGATACGCGAGCCAACTACCCCGACGAGCTAAGAGGAGAGAAGAGGGGGAATTGCATGAGTAGTTCGTAAGCGGGCATAGCACAGTCTTATGCTTGGCCGGGCCCCAACGGTTAAAGACGAACGACACGCCCTCGCCGGCACGTTGGCTGTGCCCGGCGAATGCTACCGTACCATCGACGTTTCTCTTCCGGCGGGAACGGTTGGCAATGCGGAGCTGCGCCGGCCGGTCGTTCCTCCGGGGGAGGGTTCATGACTCAAGGATGTCCCCTGCCAGACCCATCCGACAACCTGACTGGTCCTTGTCTGGGCAAATCATCCGTCTTAGTCAATAATGAACAATTCCACCACAATCCCACGTCGCCAGGCATTGACGACGTTGTCTTCCGGGCTTTCCCCGTCTCCTCGCAATTTTTGTTTACAGCACGACCCTCAGAGCGAACAGGCTTCCCCTGGGACACCCTTGACACCCGCGACGTTGCCGCCATTAGACTCGGCCACCTCCCTCACCTCGCCCGAAACCTTCGTTGTTAGTGCTCTTCTGGTTGGGTGGTGTAGAAAAAGAGGAGCGATGCCACCCAGCTCCTCTGATATACTTCACGTCCGCGTCCGTATCTGTCTCAAGGCAATCTTCAAGATTGTCTTGTCGATGTGAGAGTTGACGGGATGATCGGATGGCCAGAGTGTGCAAAGCCAAAAATGAGAACATGATCGCCGTCGACATGCCTCGAAGCAGCACCGGCAGCCCTGCTTTGTCATTTTGGCCAAATCCACAAATCTGGAAATCATCACACCCCCTTGCGGCATTCTGCGCAACAGTCGACGTGCGGCTTTTCGTCCCTGTCATATGTGCAGCAGCGGCGCAGGAGAAACCCACATCAGCCCAGGGATTCTTGACGAATTGTCTTCAGCAGAGGCAACAGCATGCATCGGAAGATTGGAGGCCACTCAAACTCAATTTGTATCCATGGCCACACCGGGCAAAGCCTTGGAGGGGGTAACGCGAACCTGCGGAATGCTGCCCTTTTCTCTCCTCTCCTCTCTCTCTCACGGCCGTCCACAACAGGAGACTCGGGCGAGACTTTTGTTCTCCGGGGTCAGTCTCTCGGCTGAGACACGCCAACACCCAAGATAGGCATTCGAGAGAGACATTGCACGCCACGCGCAGCCACGTTCCTAGCTCTAAGTTCCCGTGCCTGGCACTCGAAATTGTTTCCGAGGTGACGAACAAGCGCCCACCTGAATGCTTAAAGTCCATTAACAAAAGTATGTTGGACGATCTCCCTTCCACAAATCCACAAGTCCACTGCAACTGCACGACAACACATCGAAGCATCGCTACCACCCTTTCCCACAAGGCCCGCGGGATGAACAGGTTGGGTCTTCGCCTTTCTGAGACATATGCGCCGTGTGCCCTGACCTCCTCCGTTTCCTTGCAGACCAGACCACCACTCGGCCTCACGCATGCAGGCTGTGCGGCGGAAACTGAATTACCTGCATCAGCTACACCTGGGTACTCTTTCCTTTTCGTCGCAGCTCTCTTAAGACGGCCACAAAGTCCTTAACACGCCCTCCTCCCCTCGTCCCTTACTTCTTAGCGTCCCCGTTCAGAGTCCGGGGCAACAAGACGAGCTGCCATCTCAAAGCAGATCTTGGCGATCGTCGTCGCCTTTGCCCTGTGCAGCCATTCGCCAGCACAGCACAACCACGACCGCCAGCCGTGGGTCCCTCCCGCGCGGCGCCCCTTCTTCAATCTCTTACATTTATCCAGCGGATGGCCCAGCTCCTGGCTCCCGCGCACAAACCCTCGTTCCTTGCTTCCTGGCACTCAGGCTACCAGGTCTGGTCTGGGAACCTGCCATTTTCTTTGCTTTTGTCAGCCCATCGTCAGCGAACAGTGTTGAACGACGACGATGACGATGGCGCCAGTGACTCCTCCGAACCCGCTGCCGCCGGACGAGAATGTGAACCCGACTCTGCTAGCGATATCCGGCGTGCTCATCTTCTTCGTCATCTTCACGACGACTCTGCGGCTCTACGTCCGCTTCTCGCTACGGCACTTAGGATGGGACGACTATTTGATGGCAGTCACCGCCAGTCTGGGCATCGTCAGATACGGCGTTCAGTGTGCGCAAGGCGCGACCGGAAATGGGAGGCATCGGTGGTACATTTCGTCGGAGGAGTACGTCAACAACAACATGCTGGGATGGTTCGGGCAGATTCTCCTCTTCGCCAGCGTCTGCCTGCTCAAGTGCTCGATTATGCTGCTGTTGCTGCGCATCAAGGATTCCAGCCGGATGAAGTACTTCCTCTGGACGGTTATGGGTGGGTTGGTGATCACCAACTTCGGCGTCATCATTATCCTTCTGGCAGAGTGTGATCCCGTGGAGGCGTACTGGACCGGAGTGGGGAAGTGCTGGGATGCGAAGACCCGGATTTACGCCATCTACTTGACGATTTGTGAGCTCATCTACCTCGAGTCTTTGCCCAGACTTTGGCTAACGTTGAAAAGCTTATTCTGTGTTGACCGACTTGCTTTGCTCGTTCTTGCCTCTGGCAGTCGTCTGGCAAGTCCGAATCCCCTTGACAACGAAGATTTCAGTTGGCGGACTGATGAGTCTTGGACTGATGTAAGAATCTCGTCACAATATGGCGATGTAACTGATGCTAACTCCTCGACAGTGCGACCGGCTTTGGAATCGCGAGAGCTGCTTCGCTTGGTCTCGTCACTAACGACCTGAGTTGTATGTCTTGGAACTCCCTCTTGATTAATCTCAGGGCTGACTTTGAAATTAGATGTCTACGCTGTAACAGCAATCTGGTCCAACCTCGAACTTTACCTCGGCATTATTGCCGGAAACCTCGCACTGTCGCGGTCAATCTTCTTCTATTTCTTCGGCGAGAAGCAGCCGCAATCGCACCCTTCAGGCTACGTCAGCAACTCATACGCAAACTCCCAAACTAGGTCCGCGTATCTCAACAGCAGATTACGCGGCGACAACGCCGGTCCTGGTGGGACCGACACATACATCCGCTCCGAACGACGACCATCCGTGAAAAGCGACCACAGCGAAATACCGTTAGAACCCGGCATTCAAAAGAGGACGGAGTTCTGGGTTTCGGAAGAAGACGTCGAGAGCGAAGCATCTACAGCAAGGGCAGGAAAGCAGTCACCATTATGAGACGGAGCTGGTTGAGATTTTCAAGTACACGCAGCTCACAAGGAGCTTACGCATGCTACGGTGTTGGGGGAAAGTACTATGAAAAAGCGCACGCCATCAGATACCCGGCAGAGGAGGCCACAGTACCGTCACGAACCTGCCCTGGAATTGAGCTGTTATGCGTTTGAATGTTGGTTTAGTTTCTATGAAAAGATAATGATAATGAGGTCAGATTATCTCGCAACTGCGCCAATGGCCGCCCGTCGTGTGAATGCCAGGGAAGACGCTCCATCCAACGATCTGGTGTCCTGATATGGAATGTCGGGCATTGGATGGAGTCGTCAGAACCAAAGATGTCTGCTCTGTCAAAGCGCTCGCCATTACCCACTTTCTGCCAATGCAAGCCTTTTTTTACGCAATTTGAAGGCTGAGAAAACCCGAGCAATCCTGGCCTCACCGTTACACCCGCCAGCGCCAGATGGGGCCGAAGTGGGTTGACAATTCTCGTTCCCTGCGGGTAAGAATTGTCTGAGCGCGTGGAGTTCGAGACTCGACTGACAGTCGGAGATAACACCCAATTGATGACATTGACTGCCCAGGCAGAGGCGCAAGCTACGAGCCCCGGTCGTTCTTCAACGGCGGGATTCTCACGCCGGCCGCTCTCCGTTCATTAGCGAGCTTGGCCCCCTAAGACGAAGGCGCATCAGGCACCTCGTTTTTTTCTCCCCGGAGTTTGAGGGGAACCAACAGGTTTCGGGAGCTGCAACTTTCAGGGTCGGTTTTTCTGCCCCTTGTTCATAACGGTGGGTGGAAAAGGGTCAATCCCCGTGTCTTCCGGCGCCAAGCAGGGATCTTTCAGCAGGGCTGCAAGGCACCGGGATTTACCGTAAGCACGGCCGTCGCGGACGGGCAGCAAGAAACCGGTGGGCTTCGCGGAGCGCGATAGCCGTATGGCTGGCCAGCGTCGCATCGTCGAATAGCCGTGGGGTGGGAAAGGCGGGAGGAGGAGACGGGCAAAGTGAAGGTTCATCTGAGCGAGTGTACGCAGTGGTTAGCCTACATAGTACAGGTCTGTCCGTACAGTCGGCATCATCAAATGCTCTCGTCAGAGCTTAATAATGTAACACCTTCATCTCATGTGCTCCCGGCTACGTTGGGGTGGTAGCACTGATGCGGCCTTGGACGTGAAGCCAAAGGCTAAGTGAAGTGCTCCTGCAACCTTAAACGCGCATCTGGGGCGGCAATTCTGTTTTGAAAAGTCGGCGACGTGCGTGAGCTTGCAGCTGCTTGTAAGCTATGACAAGCCGTTAGAGACGTTGACATAGCACTTATCAAGACAAAGCAATCAGCGAGGCCAGCCTTCGTTTATCGCCTACTGAACCATTGTTGGCTGCTGATGATTTCATAGACCACGACGTGTTTCGATGCGATGCGGAATTATAAAGAAAAGAAGGTTAATCGTGGAGCGCAAGCACCACCTGTTGACCCCGTCAGAGCTCTCGGGAGCGATACCGAGGCAGCGCGCGAGCCGTTTCGCAGCCTATGTCAACATCCGAACGAACTACTGGAGAAAACCCAAAAAAACGCTCATTAGATTACACCGGGATAGGATGTCTTGTACTTTGTTGGCCGCAGTGGCAAGGCCAGTTTCAAGCCCACTGTCGCGTCTCTCGAAACAAACATGCTCTTGGCTAGGTATCGAATGGTGCAGTTCTTTTCCCGATGTTGACGATCTTACACATAAGGTTCCTTGAGAGTGGGTAAGATAGGCGCAGGTAACGGCAAGGCAATTTTGAAGGCGATGGAAATACAGCTGCTCATATATAATTATTCTCTCACTAAGGACCGTTATATTGTTTGTCTTCATAGCCAAAGCGAGCAGGAGTGGACTGGTTGTCAATCACAGTGTGTTCAAAAAGAACACCTAGGCGGACCGGTCCAAGGCCAATGACGCAAAAGCAAAAGATTGCGCCGAGGGGGAATCGAACCCCCGGCTCCCCGACGCTGCTTGATGGCAACGGAGACTTTTACCACTAAACCATCGGCGCAAGTGGGCGGAACTGAGTAACCCCGAATTCAGACAGCAGGTTCGGCCTCGGGGTAGACTATGATCCCCAACTCCTAGCAGTTGCGCCGGCTTTTGTCTCATGCTTCATGACGGGATGGTAACGCGGATAGAACACGATACTCATTCTTGCATTTGAGCCGAACACTGCACTGTCGATTCCTCTTTATTATGAACTCATCCTAATCCTAATAGAAGATTTCGCTTTATTATCGACTCTTTTTCGCCGTTTTCTCTTTAATGATCAATAATTATCAAATTACATTTCATAAATAAAACTCCTGATATTCGCCGTTATGTGCTTGCTCCCATTCCTCTAATTCTAATGGTACGTTCTGTTTAAGTCGACATTTTCTTCTTCAATTGTCCAACAGCCAGCTGTCCCAGTTGATCGAAGCTCTGGGCACTCGTTAGCTGAAGCACACTCACATCAACTCCCATCGTATGCTTCCACCAGTTGCGGATCTCAATCGTCATGAGCGAGTCGACACCAAGCGCTGACGGTGACAGGCTTGTATCTACTCCTCCTTCGTCAATCTCTCTCATCAAGAAACCAAAGACCCTCTGAGCAATCTCCTTTGACAAATAAGCGACAGTGGCTGGAGAATCCAACTCCTGTGGGTTGCCTTGAAGACGGGCGATGTAGTCTGCCAGTCCAGGGCGACCAGAATTGTTTTGCGATGAGGCGGCGCCTTCTGAATTATTCAGATAGTGAACCATGCGTGGGTCTTGCTTCCACACGACGCGGTTGCTTGGGTCATCGATGGGGATACTGCAGTCGAGGCCGACAACAAATTGGCTGTTCAACCCGCTGCTGTGTTCGTTTCCAGTATCTCGCGATGTGGCGATCGCAAGCTGCAAGCCACTCAGCATCTCTGACTCGGAAACCAACTTTGCACCGGCCTTCCTCATGGCATCCTCGACATCCTGAGTTCGACTGACGTAGCCGACATCTTCCACGCCACCGAGGTCAACAACTGAGCACGGCATTCCGAGACCGCGACGGTACTGCGCGAAGCTGTCGAGGAATGTGTTGGCTGCGGCATAGTTTGCTTGGCCCGGGTACCCATGGACACCAGACATGCTGCCGAATAGCACGAAGAAGTCGATGTCAGAGGGAAGAACGCGGTGCAGATTCCACGTTCCGCGAATCTTGGGGTCCGTTACTGTCTGCCATTGAGACAGGCTAAGCGTTAGCAGCGACCCGTCTGCAAGGACCATTGCAAGATTGATTACGCCGGCGATGCGCTTGGATGAAGATACCCTCGAAACGATGGCCTCGACAGCTGATTCGTCTGTGATGTCGCATGCAATGGCAGTTGTTCTGCAGCCCATTCCCTCCAGCTCGGCCATGAGGACTTGGTCTTGGGCGCCAGCACCGGCTGATCTGGAAAGGAAAACCAAGTCTCGTGCACCATGAGAGACCATCCAGCGTGCAATTGAGCCACCAAGACCGCCCATGCCACCCACTAGCAAGTAGGTAGCGTCATTCTTGAATGCTAGAGTTGGCGTTGAACGGGCGACCTCCAGATCATTTTGAGTCTCGTCGCTGAGATCAATAATGACCTTGCCAATATGGGTGCCCTTGTAGAGGTGGCGGAAGGCATCTTCGACATCGCCACAACAGAACATGCGTGACGGCTTCACCGGCGAGATGACCCCCTTCTCGTAAAGCTCAACTGTCTGCTCCAATAGGCGAGCCACGATGCTAGGATCCTGCGCAGCAAGGTTCGCCATCTCAACGCCCACAAAAGACCGATTCTCGTCGAACGCCGCCATAGCAAGTCTGCCGCCAGCGATGGTGTCCCGTTTTCCGAGCTCGACGAACGTTCCATGGGGAGCTATGCATTCCCACGACGCATGAAGCAGCTCGCCCGAGAGAGAGTTGAGCACAACGTCCACGCCGCGACCACCAGTCGCCGCCTTGACACCTTCAACGAAACTCGTGTCCCGCGAAGAGAAGATGCTTTCTCTCGGAATGCCCCACTCGCGAGACACGAAGTCGGCTTTCTCATCGCTGCCGACCGTCGCATAGACCTTGGCCCCGATCCATTTGGCAATTTGTATGGCAGCAATACCAACACCACCGGCAGCACTGTGAATCAACACGCTCTGCCCGGCTCGAAGTCCAGCCTTTTCAACCAGGGCTCGTAACACCGTGATGAAAATGCATGGCATACCAGCGGCATCTGCGAAGCTCAGAGAATCGGGGATGCGCACGCATAGCCGAGCCGGAGCTTGCACGTCCGTCGAGAAACAAGCAGCTTGCGGGGCGAAGACCATGACGCGATCTCCGACACGCAGGTTCGTGACTGAAGATCCCGCGGCTGTAATGACGCCGCTGGCTTCACAGCCGAGGCCTTCGGACGAAGAAGGGGTAATGAGACCCATGGCCGTGACGACGTCTTTGAAGTTAAGGCCGGCTGCATGGACTTTGATCTGGACGGAGCTGGGAGGGAGCTCTTCAGACAGTGTGCGAGAGACCCACTGGAGAGTCTGAAGAGCTCCAGGCCTGCCAATTTTCAGCATCTTTGTGAGAGATGGGGGGCTGGTTGCTTGAAGGGATCGAGATATCGGCGTCCATTGGCAACGTGGAATCAAGACCTTCCCTGAGGAAATTGCAAACTCCATCTCGTGGGATTGGTTTTGATCAAGGATGGCTCTGTGCAAGATCTGAGAGACCGCATGTAGGGTGCCGTCTTGCACGTCATCCAGCTCCAACGTAGCGAATGTGAGGCCCGTCTCGGCGCGAACCGTACGTGCTACGCCGAGTACAGGGGCATAGGTCGGATCGGTTGGTTTGAACTGGCAAGACTTGGTGACCCAGATGAGACCAGAATTCTTTGACTCCATGGCTTTCACCAACCGCTTGAAAGCATCAAGCTTTTGCTGCGTCATGTCGTGAAAGTAGCCGTCTCCCCGGCAGAGGTCCACGATGGACACAACAGCGCCAGCAATTTTGAAGTCCTTCGACATCAAAGATGTGCAGGTGACGTTGTACCCCTGATTTTCTAGTGATTCATGCAGCCGAGAGGTCACTGGGTGCGTCTCGTCGTCTCCGTAGAGCAGCGTGACTTGCTTAGCTTGTGGTGATGGCTGCAGGTCCTGCGGAGCGGGCTGAGCAATAATGGTGGCGTTAAGCTTATCCTTCCCAAGTCCATCGTAGAATATGTTTGGCGCCGAGAAGCCTGCCGCGTGAAGACGCTCTTGCCATTGTGCGGGGGAAATATATGGTTCATCGATGCGTTGGTCAGCCTCTCCGAGCCACCACCCTGAGAAATATCCAAAGATGAAGTTGATCCATTTGGTTTCTGTTGAGGCTTAGCATCGATCTCATGTAATTTTACGGAGTGCACTACTCACCACTGCATAGCTCGTGCATGAGCAGTCGGCCATCTGGTTTAAGGAGCGACCTGGCATGTCTCAAGGTCTGCGTCAAGTTTGGGGTGGCGTGAAGAACCTAGGCATAGCGTCAGCATGATCGGTTAACTCCATTGTTCATTGAGGCTTCTTGGGCTTTCTTACGTTGCTGGCAACAATCAGATCATACTGTTCGCCACCGAAGCCCTGTTCGGCAGGAGAACGGCTGATATCCAAGACACGGTATTCAATGAACCCAGACGGGACATCTTCAAATCTCTTCTGGGCTGCTGGAAAGAAGCCGGCAGACACGTCTGTGAAGACGTACTTGCCAACGACCTGACCCTCACTGAAGCAGGAAATGAGATGTCTCAAGATCCGAGCGGTTAGGCCACCTGTCCCGGCGCCAATTTCTAGGACTCTCAGGTTTCTGCCGCGCTTGTGGGATAAGAGTTCTAACAAGGGCTTGTAAGAGAACAAAGTATTCATCCAGTCGTAAAGTTCGTGTAGTGCGTTGCCCTGCAGGAACACTTCGAGGGGCACCCGTTCCGAATTGAAGAATTCTCGTGCATGGGTAAAACAGCGCTTGATGAGAGTGGCCACCGACGATGCTGGCGTTTGTTCGAGCTGCTCCGAGATGCTATCTATCCGCAGTAAACGGTCATTTGAAGGCATGTTGCGCCCGATATCCGTGTCTGAGACGTGGCGTTGCAGCCAGTTGTAGTGCTTCTTGAGATGTGGCTGGCTCTCCAAGTCCAGATCCAAGCCAATTAGATCATCCAAGGCAGCAGCACCGCAAAGTAAGAAGAGATTCTCAAGCAGTACATGGATGGTCGGAAACGACTCATCGGCCTGCGAGGAGACCAAGTGTGTCGGATCGACGAGGTCGAGATCTGGCTTCCACAGGATCTGAGCTACCTTGGAGTCGACTGACTTGTCATCGGAGGTCTCAAGGTCCACCGGAGAGAAACGGAGATCTTTCATGAAGATGACCGGGGGTTCGTTGGCTTTTCCAGAAAGATAACCAATGCTGCTGCCCTCACAGGTGCCAGAACCTCCCTTCGTCGAGGTCTGCAAGTGAATCAACCCGGACGGTGCGGAGCCGCTGATGAAAATCTCGCCAATGTGGGTAGGTAGATACAACTTGTCCAGCAGACGTGGTTGTCCGGAGCTGTTGGCTACTACCAAGGACTGAAGGACTTGGTCTATGGTTCTGGGGTGGAGGGCGTATGTCGTCTTCAACCCATTGCATTCGCGAGCGTCCGAAATTTCCGCGGCGGCGGCAGGCGAACTCACGCTGGCTTTGATATTCCGCATACCCCTGAATAGAGGACCGTAGTTGTAGCCCACTTTTGACATGGCTTTGTACCACCGCCGAGGTTCAACAGGTCGTAGGAATGCGTCATCTGAAAGATGTGAAAAGTCTGGGCCTTGAGAGGCCTGCCCATTCTTCACGCGACAATTGCAGTGCGTAGTCCATACCCCGGACTTGTAGCTCTGAATACTGACCTCCCACCAGTCAGAGGCATCAGATTGAGTGAGTCTTTCGCGGCGTGTCGAAGTCAAAAGCTCTAAGCCTTGCCCTGAGGAGAGTACCAAAGCATTCATGACCTGTAGGTCCCGAATTGTGAAGTCGGTCTGACCAGATACTTGGCGGACGGCTTCTCCAACCATAGCGATGTATCCGGCGGCGGGGAAAACGACATCTGAGCCGACGCAGTGGTCCTTAAGCCATGGAACCTTCTCGAGTGACAAAACGCACCGCCAGCTGGGCGCCGAGCTGCTGTCCTCGAGCACACGCGAGCCTAACAACTCATGAGGGGCATGCTCAGGAAACTGCCACGCCTTGATGACTCGTGACTCTGGCCAGTACGTCTTGCTCAGGTGCCAAGGATACGGCGGGAGATCCGTCAGCGGACGGACACCGTCCAACACTGGAAACGCCACTGGCACGCCGCGGCAGTGGAGCTCGCCAACTGCTGACAAGAACGAGACCATGCTGTTTGCGCCGCGCTTTTGCACGGTGATGTATGCTGGTGTCATTGCGTTTTCCGAGTAGATTTGCTTGAGCGGACCTGCGAGTGCCGAGTGTGGGCCAACTTCGAGGTGGAGGCTTGTCGATGATGTTTGAAGAAGTCTCGTGACAGCTTGACGGAAAAGAACAGGAGACTCGAGATTGCGTTGCCAGTAATCTGGGCCGAAGTCTGATGCGCGTTCTAGCCTCTGCAGCGAGACACTTGAGAAGAAGGGGATCTTGGGTGAGTTGGGATTCAGGTATGGCTTTAGGAGGGCTTGGTACTCGGCACCCACTACGCGCATGTGATCTGGAGAAGGATTGTTAGTACTCAGCAGACCTTGGTTGGAGAAGACGTCGTAACTTACGAGAATGGTAAGCCTTGTCGACCTTGAGCAGTCGAACCAACGCATCCGGCTTCGCCTCTTTGATGGCATTGCAGACACCCTCGAGAGGCCCGACATCGCCAGAAAGAGTGACGCTGGAGTTGCTGTTTTCACAGGCGATCGTGACCCCAGCAGCTAGAAAAGGCGTTACTTGGTCTCTTCCGAGACCAATGGCGGCCATGGCACCCTGTTTCTTTAGCCTCTTGGCCGTGTAGCCACGGTAGTATGCAACTATGATGGCCTCTTTGAGGGTGAGCACACCAGCAGCGTACGCAGCTGCAATCTCACCACTGGAGTGGCCGACCACCGCTTTTGGTACAACGCGGTATCGGGCAAGGTGCCGTACAAGAGCAACTTGCAGGGCTGTGCAAATTGGCTGAGCATATTCCGCTTCGCCTAAACGAGACATTGCCTCAGATCGCATCAATTCGCCTGTGAGAAGTTGTTTAGTGACCGCTTGAGTTCTCTAGCTGAGTTGATGGCATACCTCTGATATCCCAACTCGGTCGGTGGTCTTTCGGAAGACTCTTCAAAGCCGCATCCATCTCACGAATATCTTGCAGGAACTCCCGACTGGTCTTCAGGAGGTGAGAACCCATCCTTGCCCACTGGGCGCCCTGGCCAGTGAAAACAAACGCGATACCGGCATTCTGTGTGTTGGATCTGAAACTTGGTAATGGCGGTGGATTGAAGACCAAGCTCTCGCACTCATCGGTCACGACAGTGAATGTCCGGTAGCCCAAATGTGACCGGCGATGTGTCAAAGTGTGAGCAAGTCCTTCCAGTCTCGACGGCTGCATATTCAGAAATGTCTTGTAATCCTTCACCATGGCTTTAAGAGACTCCTCGTGGCCAGCCGAGAAAAGAAGAAGAGTTGCCGGCTCTCTTCGGAGAGGTGGAGACGGCGGCGGGGTATCCACATTGCCGGGACCCCGGACGGCCGTCGGCCTTGTCACCGAAGCCGCCGATTCTAGAATTATCTGAATGGTTTAGTGACCTTGCCATGAATGTGAAGATATAAAAGGCTCTTACATGTACGTTGGTTCCTCCTATGCCAAAGCTATTCACCCCGATCCGCTCAGCACGATCTTCAGGCCAAGGCGTGGGTTCGGTCGGGACTTTCAGACCAGCTGATGAAAACGGTACTGCAAACATGACCCATCAGAACGGCTCCTGTGCATCTGAAGCTTGGCACTTACTGCTAACGCTTGGATTCTCAAATTTGATATTGGGTATAATGGTGCGAGTTTCAAGGGACAGAACGGCTTTTACGATGCTGGTGATGGCTGAAGCAGCTTCTGAATGCCCCAGGTTCGGTTTTACCTGAACGATCATTAGCACGCATGGCATCTCCCCAGGCATGCAGCACTTACCGAGCCGATCAACACGCCCTTGTCACCAAACACTGTCCCAATAGTGCACGCTTCAATGGTATCTCCAACAGCGGTCCCAGTCCCGTGACATTCCACCATGGCCGTCTGCCACATGTCACTCTCAGGAATGCCGGCATAGCGATATGCATCGCGAATCAACTCCTGTTGAGCCTGGGCACTCGGTGTTGTCAAACCGAGAGTCTTGCCGTCTGAATTCGTCGCTGACCCGCGAATCACCGCCCGAATCGGATTCCCGTCTCTGGTTGCCAAGTCGAGTCTTTTGACAAACAGGCAATTGACTGCTTCAGCGCGCACATAGCCGTTGGCGCTGGAGTCAAAAGTCTTGCAGGATGCATCTGGCGACAGAACGCTCTGTTCAGCCATGAGCTTGGTAAAACCTGACGACAGCATGAGATTGGACCCTGCCACAACAGCTGAGTCGCATTCGCCTGCGCGGATGGCTTGACAAGCAAGATGCACGGCGAGTCCTGCCGCTGAACACGCTGTGCGAACGGTCATGCTACACTAAAATCAGTGATGTCCACCATAGTTACGGGCCGGCATGCTCACCTTGGTCCTCTCAGATCAAAGGCATGAGATATCCTGTTTGCCTGGACGAAGTCCATGTACCCCGTGAGACGATACATGCCGTCGTCCTGCGTGTCAACGGCGTGCATCTCCCGCCAGTCGTCCCCAAAGCTGCCCACGTAGCACCCGATCCTCTGGCCCTGCCATTCCGTTTCTGCAGCGCTCTCCAGCGCTTCCCAGACCACCTGCAGTAACAGTCGCTGTTGCGGGTCAAGTTTTGACATCTCTTTTGGGTTCATCGAGAATAATGAAGGATCAAATTTCGTGACATCGTCGTTAGAGAGCCAGTAGCCCTCCTCCGTCGGGAGTGACCCTGACTTTCCGGTTGCTGTGAAGTGGTGGTTTTCGGATGCATATCGCGGCTGGTCTGGTTTTGAGCGCGCATCTTTGCGGGAGATGAGGAAGTTGTAGAGAGATGTCGGGGTGTTGATCCCGCCTGGAAGTCTTAGGCCTATGCCGCAGATTGCGATCGGTGTTGGTCTATTGTCGTTTGGTGCTTGCGAGTTGTCCTCTTTTGGGAGGCCATCTGATGCCATGATGGACGTAGTGACACAACGTATATTGACGTATCGAATCTGGACAACTCAAATTGGATCAGAATGTTTCTAGATGTTTTCCACTAACTGAGAATTCGGACTGAGTTGCATGCGTTTCTGAGAATGCAGTCTCAACGTTCAGCTGCAATGCCCATGACGCGCTGCTCACTCCAGGGTCGATGTTCAGTGACATGGGATCCCAATCTGTCGGAAACCCTTGGGGGGTGAAATGAGTTCGGACCGCGCGAATTGGGGCTTCTGATAGGAGGCCATGTTCGGTCCGGCAGTCTTTATGAGGCCCCTGTCCCTGACTCAACTTCCACCTAACAGCGCCTCGACCGACGACCACAGTGACCACTCTGGGTGCATCCAGGCATTTTGGCTCTGTTTGAGTGCTGAAAGAAGTTTGTGGCTGACCCTATTCGCGATCGTTACGGTGATTGCCCACGACCTGATCAACAATCACTGGACTGATTGCTCACACACGAGACATACAGACCCCGACAGTTAAGGGAAACAGACTGCACCAGAAGATGGACAGATTGAAATCACTATGGCCGCCCACACACGCGTACAAGGAAGTTCGCACCAGCCAATCCGATGACGATGAGCGACAATCCGAAGGCTCGGAGGAGACCTTGCGCGAACAAATCGCAACCTTGGAAAGCAACGTCTGGTGCCTGCGCGTGAGCTTGCTCATCACAGTCGTGGCTCTCATGCTAGTGACTGTATTTGCTGTCTTTGATCGCGTTACGTCCGTCAGAGATGCCCAAAAATGCGGGCATATCGGTAGCGACCACAGCGGCTTCGTCCCGCCAGGTAAGCGTGCAGAGTTGCGAAACGAGGAGGGCAGCTTGCTAACAGTGCCACAGAAATCGGCGAACCAGGAAGATGGACAATTTTCGACAAGTCTTCTCCGTACTACATCGAAGAGGACACATTTTACGACCTGAATAAGACGAAAATGGTCGTCAAGAAGCTGAAGAGTTTGCATAACTGTAAGCCTTTTCGTGGTTGCTTCAGGGTTAAACACTGCTAATAGTTCGAGCAGCTTCAAATGTCTTGGTCAACGACAACTGGGCGGATTGGCACAAGCCTGACGGCACCGTTGCAAAACTGCCGGCGTATTATTCAACGGTATCATACCGACAGACATACATCATCCGCTCTTTCCATCAAATGCACTGCCTCGTAAGTTTGCAAGATATCAGATGGCCATTTTCGACGTTTACTGACTGAATTGACAACAGATTTCCATTACCGAAGAATACGGCCACCGGGTTCACAACGTCTCGTCACAATGGGCTCCTCAACACGTCGCCCACTGCCTCAACACTATCCGCGAAGCGATCATGTGTCTTGCGGATGCATCTCCAATGACCTATGTTAATGGGTTTGCGGTGGGGCATGTCACCGATGACCAGAAGTTTATGTGCAGAGACTGGTCTGCTTTGAGAAAGTGGGCGAACGACCCTGTGAGAGGCGTGCGGTACAAGAATCTGGCACCCGAAGGGGCGAAGCACGACAACTACACTGAGATCATTCCGTTCCCGAAGTTGTCCCCGGATGAAGAGATTGGACTGGCCTGAGAATTCCTCAAACGTTGGATAATTGAGCTTAGAATTTCCGTTGCATGTAGCGAAGCAATCGTTAGACTCATCGTAGGATACGTACATGGCATATTTGCGACTTCACAAAACCTTACTGAAGAAGCCCTGTAGTTACTGTTAGTTAAGACAATTTCCATCATATTGTGAACAACACCGCAGAGGATAGACTTTACACACCGACCCCCCTCGAGTCGGTAGTAGCGAGATGTGCATTATTGCCATTGGCAGTAAAAGATATGGATAATGGGCATGCATTGAAACAAACTAGAACTGGCTTTTGATGCAACATCATGACCTCTTCAATGCACGCTCTGCTGAATGGAAGACGTTCCCAGCTAAACCGACGTCACCTTCATCCAATCAAACAATCCACCTCATGAGGCTCGTTGTACACCCTCGTAATGTTCGGCAGGTCAATCTCCCAAGATTGAGGAATGCCATTGTACAAGATACAATGCTCGACATGCTTGGGGTCTCTGCACAGCGAGTCCAAAACTCTCGGCTTGAAGTGCGAAGCATACGTGATCCTGTCCCACACGTAGCTGCAGTGCATGTGGTGAACCGTCCCGTCCGTGAAAATCTCCCCATGCTCCCCCTTGGCCGCCACATCAAAGGGCACCTCGTTGATTCGCTCCCGCTCGTACCAGAAGGTCGTGTTCCGCCACTTCATGTAGCCCAGGTACCGTTCGTGCATCTCCTCGTTGAAGCATTTCGGGTGCATCCATGTCGAGAGGACGAAGTCGTAGACGCAACCCCGTGCTTTCGACTCTTTCCAGTCTGGCGAGCACTTTCCGAGAGAGATGGGCTCGGGAGGCCGTGAAGGGGTCATATCGTGGGTTGCGCGACCGAGGTAAAAGATGGCGAAGGCGGCTGGGATGAGAGCTGCTTTGCCGATGACGGACCATATGCGGCTACGGTGGGCTTTGCGCTTGGTGATCACCTCGGAGGTGTATTCAACAGAGTCTGTCTCATCATGATAGCTGCTACGCCCCGCGGTGGTTTCTTCGCTTTCTCGCTGCTCATTCAAGAGTGTTTGTTTCTCCATATTGAGGTGTTTGGAAGCTCTTAGCGCCTGTGAGGTTGCAAGGTTAGGCCGAAAGTAGTGGAAGACCGTTGGATGTGATCATACTCACTTCACTCAAATCTTACGTCTAGTTCGTCTTGGTGAAAGCCAAACATTGGGACGAGCAGGGGTTGACGATGAGTTGAGAGGGCGGTGGGTACTCCTAACTCGTGCCGGACAGAGCCAACAACTGCGTGCAGCCAGATTAAAGTTTGGACAGCATTTCGGACCGCGGATGCCACCCTCGTTCAAGGACTCGGAGCTGCAGAAGACAGACCAATGGGGAAGCTGACAGAGATTGGACTTTGCTGTGGTCGGGGATCAGTTGCAGGAGACACCCTCGTTCAGAAACGTGCTGGCCACCAAACAGCTCCCCGCCCGAATGTCACTAACAACATTGTGAACCTTCGCTGAAGCCACCTTCGAACTCAGATCTTGATCGTCATTTTGATTCTTACCCGCGGCGTCCTTCTTCTCAGCTCTCACATTGCATTTGGAGCTTCACTTAGGACATTCACAGCACTTCAGCCGCCGCAATGCCCGCCGCCAACCCAGTCCTGATCCAAGACTTCCCGCGATCTCGCAGCGAGCCGCCGCCAATTTTCCTCATCCACGATGCGAGCGGTCTGTTGACAAGCTATTTCAAAGTCGGCACTCTGGGCCGGAAGGTTTATGGTATCTGGGATCCAAAGTTCGATGCCGATGGTATCGGTGGATGGCAAAGCGTTCGGGACATTGCTGAAGCGTATGTCCGCCTAATCAAGCGGGTAATGCTGAGGGGCGAGATTGTACTCGGTGGTATGTAGATGTCAACAACGTGCCGAGCCACTTTCTGACCCAATTACTCCTCAGGCTGGTCTTTTGGAGGCGTACTGTCCGTTCAAATCGCCCACATGTTGGCTACTTCAGGTCGCGGCCTTCGCGTATCACGAATCATTCTCATCGACTCCGTCTACCCACGATGCCCAAGACCCGAGGCCCAAAAAGAGCCTGCAAAGCTTCACCACGCGCCAGCTCTGCCTGGTGTCAATGAAGAGACTCGCGACAAATTGATGACAGCGCTAATGAGAGCGACATGCCTCTCCGATCAGTGGGATCCTCCGGCGTGGTCCATGCCGAGAACGGGAGTCCTTGGAACGGCGCGCTCGTACGGCGTTGACCCAACGCCACCGCATGCGATTTTGATCAGGGCGAAAGACATGGTGCCGATGGCTGACCCTGGCGAGAAGTGTCCGCTCGATCGAACCAGGTTTTTGCCGCAGCTTGGTTGGGAAGATATGCAGGAAGGCTTCGTGGAACAGGTCATTGAGACGGCCGGAAATCACTACAGTATTTTCGATCAGGAATATGTAAGTTGCACAAAATTCCTCATTGAAAAATCAGTTTATTGACCTGTTCGCTCGCAGATCGACGGTATCACGGCACATATCAGGAAAAGTTTAGACATGGCATTAGACTAGATTCGCAGAAACCGGGTATGACGTTGAACATGCTCCCATTCGCCTATGAAGGAGTAGTTGTTTCACGTACCAATAGAAGTTGATGACTTTTCAATGTTCTCCGTTGATCCTTGATATTAGTCCCCTGCGGAAAGTGTTCATGCCCATCATGTACTAATGTAAACACTGTCTACGTAACGCTAAATTCTCTGATGCATCTACGTCTTAACCCGCAATGCTGTGAAATGGGGCAAAATGATGCAGTTCTAGTGATCGCTTTACGGCAAAATCTGCTCGTACCGGTCCTTCTCGTCGTCCGGTGCCACGTTCTTCCACTGCACTGCCCGGACTGGATCGTGAGCCCACTCCCTCAGCGCGAAGAAATCACGGCAATGAGACTTCTGATCATCCGTTGTATGTCCAACTCCCATTCCATGCACGTATGATATCGGTGTTGCGTCAGCCAGGCAGGTCACGGCTGACCGGACCGTGTTCAGGCAGTGGATAACATGCCCAGGCTCCCACTTAGACGTCTTGTTGAGAACTCGGTAGCCAATGTCTTCGAAGATGATAGACTGAAACGCAGTCAGTACCCATGTATGTACGGTTCCTCTGCACTGTACATAGACTTACAACGCAGTGCATTTGATGGAAGGCTCTGATGCTGTACAGCTCGGACCCCTTTCTGGTAACATACGCCGGCAGCGGCTGCCTTTCGTCGTTGAAATCCATGTACGTCGTGTACTTGCCGTTGATCTGTACATTCGAAGCTGCCAGCAGAATAAATAGTCAGTAAACAACAGTCTCGCAAATCGGGCGGCTGAGCCTGGCGTACCGTTGTGTAGCATCTTGAAATTTCTGGCTGCGGCTTGCACCTTCTCAATGCTGTCGAATACATCGGGCGGGAAAAAGTGCGGATCGGTATCATCGTCGTACTTCATCCATTTTACAGGCTGACCGATCTCTGTTCCGTTCTCCAATCAGCAACTCGCACATGCGTAAATTCGTCCAAAGAATCCGTATCCGTACCTGGAGGAACGAATCCACTAGGGTCAACACCAAGTGGAACGCCGCGTTGTTTTGGCCACACCAATTGAAGCCCCAGGAACACCACCAAGCCGAAAAGCATGGCGATGATTACACCCTCAACCCATACAATCTTTTGAACCCGGCGTAGCCGTTGATCCCAAAGCATCCGGTCGTGATTCCATTCATCGGGAAAAGTGGGCGAGTGTCCGTGGCCGTCCCGGCCTTCCAGCTCCATACCGTCGAGACTGTCAAGCTCATCGTCGGCATCTGCCGCCTCGAGAGCGCTGTACTTCATCCGCTCCATGTCTTTGGCAAACTTCACGCTCTTGCTCTTACCCATGGTGACTAATCAATCGTCTGTTTGACAATGCGTTTAATGGATAAAAGCAATGATAGTGGTTGCGCGAGCCCAGATGCATGGCAGGTACTGCACCACCACACCCACCGAGACTTCGACTGACACCTGCCAGCGACTGCTGTCGTAATCCTCAGCAGCGGACCGAAGAGGCAAGGTTTATGCTGTTGTTTCAATCACAGCCAGGTACCCACAGCGGACCGAAGACACCCATGGCGACCGCTTTGGAAGCTCCGAGTCAGTCTACCGCCAGACAGCTAGCTCCCCCTCCCTGGAACCAAAGGGTCCAGCTCCTTCAGCGCCCCAGATGGTCTTGTTTACTGGCATTGCATCCATCTTCCACTGGTGATAGCAACGTTGTATCGCCACAGAAGAGATTCATACCACGAGCAAAACGTCCCCTCAGCGTCTGGCTTCAGGAAAAGCAACCCACCAGCAATGGATGCAAAGAAAGATGAGGTGACATGGAGGTCACTCCCAAGAAAAGATCAACTGGCGATTCTGTGCTTTTTACGGTTTGCCGAGCCGGTTGTTAGCATCTCGTTGCTTGTAGGTCACGTCCCCGCGGCACAGTGATGGGGCCTATGAACCGATCATGCTGACTTGAGCGTGACAGACGTATCTTTTCTACCAGCTTCAATCATTAGACCCTAATCTGGACTCGGGCGCAGTCGTTCGGCAAGTTGCGTACATGCAAACGAGCTTCATGCTCTCGCAATGCTTCTCGTCGATGTTCCTCGGAAGACTGGCAGATTCCCACCGAGGAGGACGAAAGCCGGTGCTCCTTTTGGGAGTGGCTGGATCACTGATTGGCTGCGTTTCATTTGGCTTCATCACCAATTTCAAGCAAGCGCTGGCTCTGCGCATTCTCGAAGGCCTCGTCAACGGCAATGTCGCAACCATAAGGACCATGGTCTCGGAGGTTGTAGCTGAGAAGAGGTGCGTAATCTTCGTTGATGATTCTTAAAGACACGTCCCAAGGAGAAAATTCTAATAAAGAAATTAGATACCAGCCGCATGCCTTCTTGTTGCTTCCAATCTCGTTCAACGTCGCTGCGATGTTCAGTCCCCTGATGGCTGGACAGTTAGCGGACCTCGCAGGAAAATACCCTGAAAAGTTCGGGAATAACGCCTTCCTGAAGGCCTGGCCTTACGCACCACCTGCACTGCTAAGCGGTTTTTTCCTTTTGATTGCGTTCGGCGCCGTCTTCTTTTTCCTAGAAGAGGTAGGTGACACTCGACTCCTGTCCATCCAGACCAATAGCTAATTGTTTGGCTCTGCTGTAGACTCTAGAGCCGCTCAAAGATCGCTACGACCCGGGCATTGCTTTCACGAGAAAGGTCAGCGCAATGATATTTGGAAGAAAGGTTCCATCAGCGAGCAGAGTCGCCCAGGAGGAGGCTTCGCACGAGGAAATGTCCCGCATGATCACCGACGATGCGGAGGCAGCAGAGGAGAGGGACTCTGAAGAGCACCCTGAGTCGCTAAAGCCTGCCAAACCTCAGCGAATTCTTCCACTGAAGCGAATGTTCACCAGGAACATGTGTCTGACGCTCGTGTCATACGCAATCCAGGAATACCACATCACGACTTACAACACTCTGTGGACGAGCTTTCTCAGCGACCCGGTTGACACAAAGAACCAAGCTCGATTGCCATTCTTCTTCTCGGGAGGCGCTGGCATGAAGCCAGACCGCATCATGTGGTCTCTATTCATCGTGGGAGTGATGGGACTTCCGACGCAACTATTCATATACCCGCGCATCAACCGCCGCTTGGGGACACTGAAAATGTGGCGGACCTTCATGATGGGCATGCCTTTACTCTACTTCATCATTCCGTACATCGCAGCCTCGCCGTCTACTAAGGCTCCACCGGCAGGTAAGGAGGGCTTTTGGGTCTGGTTTCTCATCGTCTTGGCCCAAGTTCTCATGGTCGGAACTTCGACATTTGTTGTTCCCGCACAGCTGGTATTGACAAACCTGTAAGTTCCGCACCCCCAGAATGATTAGTGTCTCAAAGGATGCTAACCACCACCAGCTCCTCTCCCCATCCATCCGCCCTAGCACGAACACACAGCAGCGCCTTTCTTCTGACGGGCTTGGTGAGGTCAGCGACGTCATCAATTGCTGGCGTTGTATATAGTTACGGATCCTCGCACAACATTACAGGCCTCGTTTGGTGGATAGCCAGCGCAGTAGCTGCAGTGGGATGCCTGAACAGCAGAATTGTTAAGGAAGGAAACGGCCATGAAATCTGGCTTACGGGTGATACCGAATAGCTCCCTCCACCCTGCAAACCGTATCGATGAAATAGAAGCCTAGACCAGACTTTGATAAACGGATGAATAGAAGTGGAAATATCAACGAGTGCTGTGCATAAGTTGCAAATGGTGATTTTCGCTCTTGCACTGATGTGGCCAGTACGCTGTACTCAGAGGTGTGCATCGCGTCGGGTACAACAAAGTAAAGGAGTGACAGTTTCTACCATAGATCGAAACGAAAGACTATCCTTTTGACGTACAACACAGTTCATCTTATTTCGCTCCAAACGAGACAGGAGATGTTCTCAATCTGAACTCCGCCAGTCAGGCCTTCAGTCCATGTCTTCCTCAGTCATGAAGCCACGTTTCTCCATGTCGTCGGTAACGAAGCTTCGCTTGTCCTCGGTGACGAAAGATCGCTTGTCCTCAGTCACAAAGCCTCTCTTCTCGGGCTCCGTAACAAAGCTACGCTTGTCTTCGGTGACGAAGCCCCTCTTCTCGGGTTCAGTAACGAAACCCCTCTTCTCAGTAATGAAGGACCTCTTCTCCGGCTCAGTGACGAAGCCACGCTCAGTGATGAATGATCTCTTTTCCGGCTCAGTCACAAATCCCCGCTTTTCCTCCGTCACGAATCCTCTCTTCTCGGGCTCCGTAACGAAGGACCGCTTCTCTTCAGTCGCAAAGCCCCTTTTCTCCGGCTCAGTGACAAAGGAGCGCTTTTCCTCCGTCACGAAACCCCTCTTCTCAGGCTCCGTAACGAAGCTCCGCTTGTCCTCAGTGACGAAGCCTCTCTTCTCGGGCTCCGTCACGAAGCTGCGTTTGTCTTCGGTCACGAAGCCCCTCTTGTCGGTAACAAAGCTGCGCTTCTCTGGCTCGGTTACAAAGCTTCTCTTCTCAGTAACAAAGCCTCTCTTGTGTGGTTCGGTGACGAATGAGCGTTTCTCAGGCTCGGTGACGAAGCTTCGCTTGTCCTCGGTTACAAATCCTCGCTTCTCGGGCTCCGTCACAAAGCTTCTCTTATCCTCGGTTACAAAAGACCGAGGATCTGACCCATTCATCAGCACTGTAATATTTTGCATGCCGGAAGTTCGGGGGAAAGGCGTAGACATACCAAGGTCATCGGTCACAAATCCACGCTTTTCGTCTCGCTGGATCGTCGGAGCAGCGAAGGAGGCAGCTACCAAGCTGGCGATGGAGATGATGGTTGAGACTCTCATATTGTGCACTGAAGAGATTGCTGTATTTCAATTTGCTGTGTTGTTGTTGAGTGTGTAGATACAAATGGTCTGCGCAATGAGCCCCTACAGAATGGTTCGGCCACATGTATTCATATATCATGTCGGCATCTGATACCTCGTCAGCTGTATTTACCGAACTACAAGTCTGCTACGTCAATAGACATGCCATTAGTGATTCCGTCGTAATGGATTGGTCACCTTCACCGGAGCTTACCGATATGTTACTAAGGTTCCACCCGCATAGTAGAGTCGGTGTATTTCGAAGTTCCCGTAGCATCGTAACTTCAACAAGCATGTTACACTCTTGTCGTACAAACGAGGCCTTTTTCTTGGTTCCGTTCAATATGGTACAGAACTATCGAACGAACGTAGATTATCTAGACGCCGGGGAGGCTGCCTACATCCGCATACTGAAACCTAGTTTTGGCGTGTGGGATGACGGAAGTCAAATTCGGGGCAGGTGGGATGCTTTACAGCTTGGATTAAACTCCCGCGGAAGGCATATTTCCAAACACATCAAGGTTGGTTCATGTACAACACGAACGGTGAGTGGACAATACAATTTCGGTTTCGGCACGGTGGACGTGAAGCTGAGGCTCATAATCATGTGTCTACGTGTCTCGGTAAACCATTGGTTTTTTCGTAATGGTAGCTGATCACTACTCACCACCCCATACTCCATCATGGCACAATTGACTCGGGTCTCGGGCATCATACGACCTAACGAGTTATGCCTATTTAGGAAATTGTTGTGAACCTGCAACTTAATAATAGTTCACACCCTACCTAGTACGTACACCTGGTACTGAGATCGCGCCCTAACTTCCTGATGAAGAAACTATTCTCATACAATGATTCCACATGCTGCATAATTACCAGCCCCTGTGATCGAACTCCTTGTTGGACCCATGAAGATGCGAATGCTCATGGACATCAGCAAGCTTCCCGCCTTGATCAGACCCTTTCTTGGCCCCTGGCCTGAGGTCAAACTGGTGAACCGATATATCGCTTGGTGGCCTGCAAGAAGTGAATCGCGGCCAATAGGGGATGCTGATGTGTTCCTTCGGTCTCGCATAGTCCTGCATCAGTGCGTGGTCGAGGCACTGATGGTAGTCGATGGTTCCAGACACAAGCCCGTGGACAATCTTCACCTCCTTTTTCCAGATGAATGCGCAAGAGTAGAGATGGAACTCCCACGTCGTCCAGGCCTGTGCGCTCGTTCCCGCTTCCACGTCAGTCCATGACAGTTGCGCGGTCGCATTGCGATCCGTGAAGAAGGTCCATGGTTTGGCGGCGCGAAAGTCCGCATCCAGGGCGGCGTCGAAACAATTAGGGGGTTGCCATGTAGCCGTGTAGGATTCAAACTTGCATCCTCGAGATTTCGCCGTGGAGCTGTCTCTGCCGCAGGGCCATTTGTCTGCCATCAGACCGGTCACAAGGCCCAGGCCTTTGGTTTGCCCAAGGGTGACGTCCTCGATTTGGGCTGATGGATCAGTTGCCAGAATGAGGCTGATGAGAACAAAGGTTGCGGAACCTATGAGAAAGAGTAGTACCTTGACGCACACCGGGAGGGCGGTGCTCCGAGGCATGATCGGGTTGGGGATGTCGTTACGGTTGGCCATCCTATGGTGCAGTCAATAGAGAGAAAGGACACGAGCCATAGTAGCATAGATAGATTCAGCAGCGAGAAGGACAAGGAAAGCAATGTGCAAGTTAATGTAATCCTTGTAGAATGAAACTAAGCGCCAGTCTTCCCCTCGACTAAAACACCTACAGCGAACCTTCCCACCGCACGACGCACTCGGAGCTCAACGCTCTCGCATCTACACTTGTAATAGACATAGTCTCGGTGTGGGATCCCGACTTTCAAACTCTAGTGTATTGTAGTCTATTGCTAACGATGATGTCAGTCATATGAGCAGCCTATAATCCGTCATGGGAATCTTCGAAGCCGTTGCGGGGCTGCACTGTGGCCAGAGCTACAACATGCAACAAGGATCATGGGACTCGGGATATAAGCGGTTATGTAACAAGCTTTCTTGGTTAAGCTTCCCGCAGCGGGAGCTAATTCCAGTACATGCCTCCCCGCGCTCAGACTTCAAGGTTATGGTGATCAATCAACTTAGGAAGTATCGAGAGCGAGCCCGCGCGGGGACGGTGTGTATATCGGATTTTCTCTCCGAATGAGCGATCCATGTTCAACTCTCTAGACTTAGAGAGCGTGCCATCACACGTCGAGTCCGAGGGCGACAGCTGCACCTCCTCGTTTTGCTAGATTCATCTGCAGCACAATCAGAGCAATGTCTCACAAATCCCACCACACAGACGAAGGGTCGGAAGAGCGACTGCTATCCTCGAGGGGTAGCAGCCACGACGATGAGATACTTGAGGAATTGGCAGCACAACAAGCAGTTGACCGCAACGCGCGACGTCGGCCATGGAGAAAGATCTGCGAAGGCGTGTTCTACATTTCCGCAGGACTTCTCGCTGGGTTTCCTGTTGATCTCATGATGTCTCACTGGCATTTCCCAACAGACAACTCAGTCTCGGTACCGGAGTGGACAGTCATCGACGGTGGCCAACGTTTTCGCGCCTGGGCACCATCCGCTCAATGTGGAGATACTCCGGAGAAAGCAATAGCTGCAGGATGTATTTACGACGATGTTCTCCTGCATTGGATGCCACAAGCCTGTTCGTCTCCTGAGCTCATAGATGAGTTCGAACATGTGTGGCCATGGGAATTCTTTGAAGATCAGAATGCGACTAGTCGAATATCTATCCCGGACGTGAGAAAGGGAACGCAGGACATCAAATGGGTTTCTATGGATTTGCATCGGTGGCACTGCGTTGCAACCTGGAAAATCCTTAGTAGTGCAGCTCGATGGGGAACAACAGTGCCAGGTTATTCAGTGAACTGGAATCATTCTGTGCATTGCGCGGATCATGTCTTGATAAATATGCACACGGACGACCCTTTTACGATCAACTCTCACCTTGATATTGAGTACACACCTTGTGTAACTCTTGCGGAGGACAGAACAATTGCACGAGCAAGGACGTGGTAAATCGATGAGTACATAGTTCCCTCATTAGGTAACATGGAAATCTGCAACCCCACTCTATATTGTTCTCTTTCAAAGTACACAAAAATCTTGAACGTTTTCATTGTATTTGGCATAGTAATCTACGTATTGTACGGTTGCTTCTGAAAGTGCAGGCATGTAATTATCTACAGCTTCACCGGGAATCGTGTACGCACTTGTTCTCCGTATCTCTGTAACAGGAGAGGCACCGGACAAAACAGCAGTGCAATGAATCCTAGGAGGCTACTACCCCATCCAAGACCCAGATGATCAAACAGAGGTTCGCCTGCCAAAGGTAAAAATGTGCCGACAATACATCTGAAGATGGTTGCTGCTGCAATTGCTGACGCGGCATATTTGGTAAATGCATCAAGAAGGTACGTATGCAGCGGCATCTGCGTTTGAGTGAGAAACTTAGAAACAGTACGATGGTGTTTGGACATACCATTACTAAGATAAGTCCGACACCAAGGATAGCCGACCCAATGATTGGCAACATCCAGTGCAAGTGGTATTGAGCCGTCCATCCGTAGAAGAATAACCCCAGGGGAGTAAGTAGAATAGACCGTGCCATCAGTGGCAGGCGGTATTCTGGCATGCGATTTCCATTGTTTTTCTTAGTCCGAAGGTTGGCCATGCGATCGTTGAATATTCCGTTGCTGATGGCGCCTATACTGAAGCCAAACCCCAACCCGAGGTAAACTAGGCCGACGGTCCCGGTTGTGAAGCCATACTCTGAAGTGAAGACGTTCGTAAACGTGGTGAGAAGGATATACTAATACTTGGTGAGAAAGTTGAACCATCTAGCTGGGGTTTCATGCCTTACAGTGTATCCGTATGCTAGCGCGAGAATGGTAGATAAAAGGAGAACAATAGGACTGAAAAAGAACATCTTTAGGGGGCGGACTAGCGCATTAAGGAGCAAAGTCGAGACTGGTGCAGCTGTCATCTGGCCAGGGACGACGAAACTGTGCTCCGGATGTTGTTTCTGTAGAGCAGCGGCTTTCTTCTGTAAGAGTCGCGGAGGATATGTCTCACGCAGCCCGAAAAAGGATATGACTGTGAACGCGCCGGACTAGTGCACATCATGTTAACTACACAAGTCCAACGATCGAAGCTGAACTGTGACATACCGGAATGGCTGTCAGCCAAAAGATCCACCTCCATCCCAGGCCTTGAGTGATGTATCCAGCAGCCACGGGGCCAATGGCCGGACCAAGCATGGGCCCAACAAAGTAGACGGACACAACCACTCCTCGACGCTCAGGTCGGATGAGGTCCGCAATGGTTCCACCGCCAATGGCTAGAGGAGCTGCGCCTGATGCGCCAGAGAGAAAGCGAAAGATAATGAGCGCCGCCAGGTTTGGTGATATCGCACTTAAGATGCTGAAGAGAGTGAACGTGACGTTGGAGATATGATACAAGACGGCTCTGCCGTATACCTCGGACAGAGGTGCAAACATTCTGGCATTATGTGAGACACGTACGAAGAATGCATAGCACTTTGATCAAACTCACATTGGGCCCACGGCGTAGCCTAAGATGAAAATGGATACGATGAATGATGATAATATCTGACTGTCGCTGTGGAACTCTGCCATCATATCTGGAACACCAGGAGCACACATGGCAGACGCCACAGACCTACGTCGCTGTGAGTGATGGCATCGTGGCATAAATTCAAGGGTTGTGACTCTTACGCGATGAACGTGAGAATACTAACAAGACCGACATTGATGAACTTGTCCAGTGCGGGCCAGTTGATAGGTTTGCTCTTGTCGTCTTCCCCGTCCCAATCAACGACGACGTTTCCTTGCTCGTCCTGTAGCTCAATGTTGACCTCTTCGGCGCGCTTCTCGCGAACCTTTTCGCGGAACATCTTGGCTATCAATGAGAGTTGCTGCTCCGAGAATCTCCCCAAAAGGCCGGGAATGAACAAATGCAAGACAAAATCACAACTTGTCGAACACGTTGGATATGCAATTGACCCAGTTGTGACCTAGCACAGGCGGAATCTTTCGCTTTCTGGTTGAATGTACCGACACACAAACACTGATCTGGAGAGTCGAGACTTCGATGCAAATTCGATATCCGTACAGAGGTAGCTGCGGGAGTATCCTCCGCCTAACCCCAAGGAAATCGCGCCCGACCATCAGCTGGCACTTCTTTCCCGAGGCGCCAACCAGGATGAACATTGAACGAGGACGGCATAGTCAGGATACCCTAGGACTGCTGGGAATGCAGCAAGGTTTGCGATTTAGCCGCCAGTCAGACGTTCCAAAACTCATTCTGCACGTAGCATCTATGGGACGTAAATGTACAGATCATATCGGCTATTGCGGCAACCTTCGCTTAGAGAGAGATGAAACTTTAGACATATTGTTGTAAACTCTCAGCTTCATACGTGTGTTGCCCGGTCCATGTCTTGCGATACTCTCGGTTAAGATGAATGTAACAGAAAACTGAGTTCGATCATCCCAAGTCTCCACCACACTAGAGAGGGGAAACTGCAGCTTTGTGGGGGTTATGGACAATGATTGAATAAGCTCTGACATCTTCTGGACTGCCCACGGCGCAAAGCCAATCGATTAAGTCGTCAACTCTGGCTTGCGTCAGACTCAGACGGAGTTTATCTTAGTTCTCCGTCAGCGAAGAAGTTTGAGTAACCAGGAATATGGAGTCTCACTACACGTGCTCTCCGGAGAGTAACAACTCGAGCAGGGGCGTGCCCCACACGGGGACTTAAGCAAAACTTCCGTCTGAACGAAGATCTGAAACTGCCTGACAGAGAACGTTTCCTATTGTACGCAGTAGCGATGCAGATCGGTCTTCAGTGTCCCAAAGCGATGTTAAGCACAGCACTGAAAGCTACAGTAACCATTTTCATATTGTACAGTAAACTTAGAAGGCCTTGTAATAATTGAGTCTTGATCTAGCGCCGTACGCACAGAGAATCATGGGTTGTCTGATGCGGTAGCCAAAAACACCCTTTGAAGACCCGAGTCTCTCAAATTACCCCCAGTCCAGTCAACATGACCAAAACCAGCAGCCTTGAACGAATCCTTCCACACCATCTCATCCGCCGTCGCATGTGTTCGACCATCTTTGAATAGCCACCAGCCTTCGAATAGGCCGAACACAAAATCTGCCCAACATAGCCGTTCCTGCACCTCCATCACGACCGCAAACCCATCCGGACGAAGGAATTGTCGCGTGTTGCGGAGTGACTTGACCATATCTGGAGTGGCGTGAACGGCATTTACCGCAATCACGATGTGTTGAGTCCCAATCAACTCCGCGGGCGGTGGTTTCTCGATATCTTGCGTCCGGAAGGTCATGAATGGATATTCTTGAAACTTCCGCGCAGCTTGGGCAGTGAAACCACCGGCAAGATCCGTGAATGTGTACTCTACCGGTACACCAGACTTCGCGAGCAACGGAGCGAGCCATTTTGTCGTTCCGCCAGTGCCAGCACCGAGCTCGAGAATCTTCAGTTGGGCCCCGGACTGCACATCGATGTTCTTCGTGAAACGGGCCATGAAGTCTTCCATGAGTTTGTGAAAGGCTTTGCTGGGATGGGCGGCTCCGTAGATGTCTTCGAGATACTCTCGGCCTTCTGGCGAGCCGAAAATCGATCTCACGCCGTCTGTGCGGCCAGCGTAGATTTCTGCAAGATGGTTTCCTGCGTGTGCCACAAGTTTATTAAGTGACGTGTATGTTGGATAGTCGTTCAATATCGCTTGAAGGGCCTCTTTCTCGTTGCCAGCTGGGATTGGCGTGTCTGTTCGAACATATTGGTCACCTTCTTTACGGATGAGACCGGCGTCTACGAGCGACTCATAGCAGAACTCCAGTTGCTTCTGGACGTTGGCAACAGACTTGATTGGGCGTAGCTTCTGTCCTGGCTTCGTCCTTCCAACGTCACATCGTAGTTTTTGAAATGCTTTGATGATCAGGAGTACAATGAGCTTTTTCTGACGTTCGTGGACATTCTCGTAGTATCCTGCAAAACCGGCTTCCGTAACAATATTGTCGGTGCTTGACTTTGTTTCTTGGAATGCTGAGAGGGTTGTGGCAAACGGGACCACGAACTGTGGCTCAGTATCGGTGGTGAGCTTGTCAGATGGCCCTGTGGCTGGGGCTGGCAGGGTTGTTGCTCCTTTCGTTGTTGACATGATGACAGCTAATTGCAGAAAAGAGTGTTTGCCGCCGCAGAATCCAGGCCGACCTCTGTACGAGAGTGTGCAATATGAGAACGCGTTCGCCGTACCTGCAGGTTTCCATCCCCCAGATCACGAAGCCTCAGTTGAGCCACCGGAATGAGCCTGGCAGCTCACCTTGAGCGAAGTGGGTCGTTTTCTATTCCGGTGCGACGGTCCGCTCGGAAACGAAGAGTCTCAAAGCGAATCATTGAAAAATAACGGCGACTTTGGGAAGGTGGCCGGGGTTCGAGTCATGCGTTCGGTAGTCCACCACCCGCCACGAGCTCACCAGGGACCGCGATGGTGCCAGTGTGTGTCTATCTCGTAAGTCGTCCAAATGGAAGACTGGCGATTGGAATATCCCGGATGTATACAGTGATGACCGCAATTAAAAACACCCCCAGATAGAGTACACGAATAGCTCAATTTATGAGTCTATCTAAGCTTAAATAGTGTATACCAACTTTCCTGCGCTGACGTTGCCTTGCTTCAAGTACTTGATTCCATGCAACACGCCTTCCAGCCCTGAACCGCCTTCATTGACAATTTGTCTCACCGGGCGGAACTTATCCTCTTGAAGCAACTTGTCACTCACGGCCCAAAACATCTTTCCGAACTCATGGTCCTCAGGCCTCGGCTCGACAACTGTTTCCTTCTCAATCGTCTCACCTAAAATTGTGTACCCCAGCGTTGTTGAGCAGTTCACTTTCGGGTTGATCTTCTTGACAATCGAAGGCACCAAGTACAACAGACTGCTGTAGTGACCGCCCCGAATTGACATTGCAGCTGCACAGATGCGGGCGGATTGAGCTGTAGCAATGCAATCCCATGCATGCCTCAGTCTTCCCTTGGTGAATGCCTTGATCTGTTCTGAACAATCTTCCGCTTTGTAGTCGACGCAAAAGTCGGCTCCAAAGGACTTGACGTAATCGAAGTTCTTGGGTGAGCATGTGACCACGACAGTGCAATTAGAAATCTTTGCGAATTGGATGCCCATAATGCCGGATGCTGTGCTGCCGCCATAGATCAGGAGCGGAATGGGCTCAGGCGACGGCTTGGTCGGCAGAGGGAGTTCAAGGGACTGGTATAGTCCTTGGCCCTACATCACAAATGAGCAACGTTCCATGACATTTCCTGCAGGCACACTTACCACTGCGACGAGACCTGAGGTAATTGCGGCAGCTTCGGTGTCATCCACATGATCTGGGATCTTCAACTGAAGGCTGGCTTTGGCGATGAGATATTCGGCAAATGCGCCGTCTTCCTTCTGTCTCACGTTTCTTCAAACATGTTAGAAGGCTGCCGCATACATGTACGGAATAATTAGTACTCACGATCCGTTGACAATGCCGAAGACCCTGTCACCGACTTTGAAGTCCTTATCCACACCATTGCCCACTTCGACGACCACACCGGAGTACTCGAGTCCTGGACGTGTGCCTGTGGGGTTTCCCACCCACATGAAGTCGATGTGCTTCCAGTCGGATGGGTTGATGGCAACCGCTGTGGTTTTCACCATGATGTATCCATCCCTCAATTTCGGCAAAGGCGCCGTGGTGATGGCGGCCTCGCCACGGCCCTTGATGATGATGGCCTTCATCTCGCTGGGAAGGTTCGATGACATGTTGTTAACTGGAAGCAACAAGACCTGATAAAGTTGATGAATTTTCAAAACCCGATAAATGCGATTGAGCCACGACAAGTGGATGAAGTATGGTAGACCTGGTGATGATTGGAAATAACGTCAAGTTACCTGCAATGCCAGAGTCAACATGATCTTCGAGAAGCACTACAATCCCAGTGACTGCAGTAACTGCAGTTGTGAGTACATCCTGTTCCTAGCACCGATACGTCCGTACCTGAGCAATCGGAGTGGCCCATCGTCCCCGGAATTGACGTGAGTGTGCCATCCAGTCTTCGGACCGCGCTTTGTGCAGGGGCCAGGCCACGAGCACCTCACAAACAACGCCAATCAGACGGCCAATCAGAAGAAACAATTCTTTGCGACTTTTCGGAATTGGGTATCTGACTTTCGCAATCGTCGGTCTGGACGAATCGGGTGATGTTATGGAATGACGCATTAGACCGAATGCCCTATCGTCAACATCTTGTTCGTCTCTTGTATTAAGAAGCTCTTTCTAGCGTCGAAGTAACTTGCTACTCACGCAGGATACGCCCTTAAACCTCACGATACCATCACACATTTTGACTTCAAGTTCTAAGGCGTTGCGGAATCTTATCACTCATTCACATTGACAACATTGGACGATGTCACCCAAGTCGGGCATCACGACGCCGTCGTCCGAGATGGACGCCTCAGATCCCATCGCCATCGTGGGCATGGCCGTCAGGCTGCCCGGCGGTGTCCGCAACACCGAGGACTTTTGGGATCTGATGATGAACAAGCGAAGCGGTCTCATCCCCATTCCCAAAGAGAGGTGGAACAGCGAGGGCTTCTACAGCCCCGTCGCGAAATGGGGAACCGTTCAGAACAAGGAGGCCTACATGTTCAGCCAGGCCGACAACGATCTCACCAAGTTCGATGCCTCGTACTTCACATGTGGTGAGAAGGAGATTGAGCGCATGGATCCTATGCAGCGCCAACTGCTAGAGATCACACGCGAGTGCCTGGACAATGCGGGCGAGACCAACTGGCGCGGCGAAGACATTGGCTGCTACGTTGGCAACTTCTCCTCAGATTGGCAAGATGACTTGTCCATGGACCCTCATGCGTCTGGTCTGTACCGTGGTTCAGGATATCTCGACTTCCTTCAGCCTAACCGTGTATCTTACGAATATGGCTGGACAGGTCCCAGGTGAGTCTAAGCCATGTTTCTGATACTCGATGAACATTGTTTAACATGAACCAGTATGCTTGTCAAGACTGGCTGCTCATCCTCGATGGTGGCCCTGCATTTGGCAGCGGAAGCAGTACAAAGCGGCGCCTGCAAGTCCGCCATGGCCCTTGGCTGCAACCTCATCACCTCTGTCATCACATCCATCGTCTTCACTGAGACAGGTGTCCTCTCTCCGAGCGGCAAGTGCAAGACATTTGACCTGCTCGCTGACGGCTACGGTCGCGGTGAAGCAGTCAACGCAGTTTATGTCAAAAGATTAAGCGACGCTATTAGGGACGGCAACCCCGTCCGTGCAATCCTCCGCGCGAGCGGAACTAATAACGATGGCCGGTCCAACGGAATCATGAGTCCCAACACATATCTCCAAGAAGCACTAATTAGAAAGACATACGAAAAGGCCGGTCTGCCGTTTAACAAGACGGCTTTCTTTGAGTGCCACGGCACTGGTACACCTACGGGTGACCCTCTTGAGGTGGCTGCTGTTGCTCGCATTTGGAAAGATCACGACGGTGTTCTGATCGGTGCTGTAAGTTAACTTGATTTTCGGAGACCTACGTCCGTTCGCTAATTCACACAGGTCAAACCCAACGTTGGACACTCCGAAGGTGCTGCTGGTCTGACCAGTGTCATCAAGGCTATCCTGGCTCTTGAAAACCGGGTCATTCCTCCCAACATTTACATGGAGAACCCCAACCCCAGAATTCCTTGGGAGGAGGCCAAGCTTTCAGTCCCGACTGAGCCCACAGCTTGGCCAGCTGATCGTGATGAGCGCATCAGCGTCAACTCCTTTGGTGTCGCGGGCTCCAACGCTCACGTAAGTGTACCCAGGAAACGTCACCGCCCCCCGCTCTAACCTTCCATAGGTCATCTTAGAGTCTTATGAGGGCTGGCTGAAGCTGCAAGATGATGCTAGCTCTGTCAGTTCCGACTCTGGCGTGAGTGTCCGCGCCCCTGGTCAACGCTTACTCCTCTTCTCCGCCGCCCACCAGACATCTCTGGAGAAGCAAGTGGATCAGCACAAGGAGTATCTCGAGAAGAAGTCGTCCGATCTGGATGATCTCGCCTACACTCTCAGCCGCCACCGTGAGCACTTGAGCTGTCGCGCGTATGCGATCGCCGACGAGAACGGTGCGTTCGAGCCCAGCAGCTTCAAGCGCAAGCCCACTGTCGCTCGACGAACCGTCCTGGTCTTCACCGGCCAGGGTGTCCACTGGGCCGGCATGGGCAAGGCTCTCATCGAGAGCAACGATGTCTTCCGTGCTTCCATTCGCAAACTGGATACATGGCTCCAATCTCTTCCCGAAGCTCACCGCCCTGACTGGACACTCGAGAAGGAGCTGTCCATCGACGACGGGTCCAGCAGAGTCGGTCAGCGCGGCTACTCTCACCCATGTGCCACTGCTGTCCAGATTGCTCTCACGGATGTCCTTGCCAGCCTGAACATCAAGCCTGATGCAGTCACAGGCCACTCTGGTGGAGAGGCTGCTGCCGCCTATGCTGCCGGCAGTATCTCCGCCGAAGCTGCTCTGGCAGTCGCCTACTTCCGTGGATGGCTCTTGGTCAATGGCACTGTGCCTCCTGGTACCATGGCTGCCGTCAGTCTCGGCCCCAAGGAAGTTGAGCCGTTCCTCATTCCTGGCGTCGTTGTCGGATGTGAGAACAGTCAGTTGAACACGACTCTGTCCGGTGACCCAGTCTGCATTCAGCACTGCATCGACCAGATCACCCGTCGACATCCCGACGTGAAGGCCAAGGTGCTTAACCTTGAGACTGCATTCCACTCGCCATGGATTGAGCCCCTGGCTGGACCTTATGAGGACCTCCTCAAGCCGTACCTCGCCGATGCCAAGGCTCCGACAGTCCCTCACTTCTCCAGTGTCACTGGTCTGGAGATGAAGGGAGATGAGTTCGGCGCCAACTACTGGCGTCGCAACTTTGTCCAGCCTGTCTTGTTCAACACGGCTCTTCGCACCCTCATGAGGAGCAACAGCAACAACCTCTTCATTGAGGTTGGACCCCACCCTGCTCTTCAAAGACCGATGAATGAGATTCTCCGCAGCATTCCTGAGGCCGCCTGCGAGTACATCTCGACCCTCCGCAGAGCTGAGGATACCAACATCTCCATGCTCCGCCTCGCTGGTGAGCTCTTCGTTCAGGGCACACCAGTTGACATGTTGACCATCATCCCGAAGGGCCGAGTTCTGACCGACTTGCCCAACTACCCTTGGCTTCACGATGTGTCCTACTTCGAAGAGCCCAAGAACGCGTCCCGATACAAGCAGAGGAAGCACACCCGCCATGTCCTTCTCGGAGCCAGAGTTCTTGAGGGTAACGACATTGAGCCTGCTTGGCGCAACATGCTGGACCTCAAGGAGGTGCCTTGGCTGATGGACCACATTGTCAATGGGCAGATCGTCTTCCCTGGTGCTGGCTACATGGCTATGGCTGGAGAGGCCATGCGCCAGGTTGCAAACGGCCAGGACTCCTACACCATCCGAGACATGTCCATCACCACTGGCATGACAGTTCCCAAGGAAAAGAAGATGGAGTTGTACACCCGCATGATCCCTGAGGATAAGCCCAGCGCCGAGGGACAGTGGTACAACTTCAAGATCATGTCTTGCGACGGCCATCACTGGGTCACTCACTGCTCCGGATTCATCCGCTCTGGCGCGGAGGCTGAGAAGACCTCCATCACGAGTGCCCAGGCCGAGCAGGAGTTTGCACGTGAGATCGATGCTGAGGGCTGGTACAAGGCCGTCAAGGCTGTTGGCATCGACTGGCAGACTGCGTTCCAAGGGCTCGACCAGATCACTGCTAGCACTACCACCAGAGAGGCCACCGCAACTGTCTACGACTTCGAGGACACCACGCACTACGCGGCTCATCCGACTTTGTTGGATCAGATGCTTCAGATCAACCTCGTTGCCCAGACTCATGGCCAGAAGAGACGCCTTGACAGCATTCTCCTGCCGACGTTCATCTCTCGCTTGGGCGTCTTGGGTGACCAGGACCTTCGCATGAGAGCGTACGGCAGCATCAAGGACGGTGCCGAAGGGATGACTGCCAATGCTGTCATCTACACTGAGGAAGGCCGCCCGACAGTCTACCTGGAGGGTCTGTCGTACTCAGAGCTTCCGGTCGCCAAGCGAGAGGAGGTCTTGCTCGGCTCTACCTTCGAGTGGAAGCAGGATATCACCATGGTTGATTCTGTCGCCGAAGTAGAGACTACCGACGTCACCCAAGAGCTCCGCGACTTGGTCGGTCTCCTAGCTTTCAAGATCCCCGATGCCAGGATCATTGAGATTGGCTCCGGAGCAACTGATGTCACTCGCATCGCTCTTGAAGCTGCGCATCCCACAGAGCATAAGCGCCTGTACTCTGACTACACCTACGTCTGTACCTCTGAAGAAGACGTCGAACAGGTGACAGACGCTCTAAATGAGGTGGAGGGCAATGAAGTGTCCGTCGTGGACATGGAGCAGCTCTCACTCTGCAACGCTGCGGACGTGGTTCTTCTGCCTTTGGCCACTTTGCTGTCTGATGATCGCTACCTGCTGGACGACCTTGCTGAGTTGAACGGCCTTCAGACAATTGGTGGCAGACTCCTCGTGCACAACTTTGGCGGCCAAACTGATGCCAAAGCTGACGAGGAGAAGGTCAAGCAGCGCCTGCGGAGCCTGGGCTACAAGCTTCACTCCAAGACCAGCTCTGGCTTGATCCTTGCTGAGCCAACTAAGTCCGCCGATCTCGACCAGAACACCAAGATCACCATTCTCGCTCAAGACACCGCTCAGGGAAGCAAGCTCGCAAAGGATGTTCAGACCTACTTCGAGGGACAGGGCTTCAAGGTCCACATCTGCAACGACAAGATCGTCCCCTCGGAGAGCTCCTTCACGATTTCACTCCTGGACGTTAACAGCACCACCGTCTACGACCTCAACTCCGAGTCTTTCCGACCGTTCATGGACAGCCTCTGCAACCTGAAGGGCTCTCTCGTCTGGGTTCTGCCCTCTGTTCACGGTGCCTGCAAGGATGCTCGCCCGGCCATGATCCAGGGTACCGCCAGAACCGTCCGCATGGAGAACAAAGCAGACATCACCCTCGTCGAAGCCGATGATCTCTCTATCGCTGGAAGCAACTTTGCCAAGGCCATCTACAAGATCTGCCAGAGCCTCCCCAAGAGGCGCAAGGGCGGTGACCTGGATGCCGACTACGACTACGCCATCCTGAACGGCAAGGTGCACATCCCCCGCATGTACTGGTTTGGCTTCTCGGAGCCCGCTGTCAGCAAGTCTCTTCCCGAGACCAAGGATTCTCCCATGTTCCGCGACGACGCTTCCTACCTCCTCGTCGGAGGCTTTGGAGGTCTGGGTCGCTCGGTTGCTACCTGGTTGCTCGAGCACGGTGCTCGCAACTTGGTCTTCCTTTCCCGATCCGCTGCTAGCGCCCAGAACGAGCTCTTCGTCAAAGAGCTGGAGAGCTACCCTGGCGCTGTCATCAAGACCGTTTCGGGTGATGTCAGCAACGCGGAGGATGTTCTTAAGGCCATCAAGGAGGCACCTAAGCCCGTCGCTGGAGTTCTTCAACTTTCGCTGATTCTTAAGGTAAGTCACATCTTCATCTCATCATCCCCAGAAACATGATCTAACATCAGTGCAGGACAACTCTACTGCCGAGATGACCTACGAGGAGTGGAGTGGTGTCGTTGACCCTCGTGTCCGCGGAACCTGGAACGTCCACCAAGCTCTAGTTGACGCCCAAGTACCTCTAGACTTCTTCGTCATCTTCGGCTCTGGTGGTGGTCACACCGGATACTATGGCCAAGCCAACTACAGCGCGGCCAACACCTACCTGGATGCCTTTGTCGAGTACCGCCATAACCTGGGTCTCCCTGCCTCCATCATCGACCTCGGAGTCGTCGGCGACGTCGGCTACCTCCTCGAGCGCGACGACCTCTACGAGGGATTCAAGAATGGCGGCTTCTTTTTCCTCAAGGAGCAGGATGTTCTCGACTCAGCCGCCATCGCCATCGGCAACTCCAGCGGAGGCCCGTACAGCAGCTTCTGCCTGGGCGGTCTGTCTGAGAAGCCGTTGTCGGACCCCTCCAACCGCGTCAACTGGAAGAGGGATGTTCGCTTCGCGCAGTCTCACTACTTCCACAAGTCCAAGGCCGCTGCCGCTGGCGAGGCTAAGGAGAGTGACGAGGCGGAGACGTTCATCTCTCTGGCCAGGTCTGATCCCACCACGCTGCGCGACAGCGCCACCGTGACCACCTTGGCTCGCTTCATCAGCGCGACCTTGAGTCATCTGATGCTGAGACCAGTTGAAGATTTCCCTCTCACGGAGAACCTGACTTCCATTGGACTGGACTCAATTATTTCTATTGAGCTGGTTGACTGGATCCACAATCAATTCCACATTGGCATGACCTCGATGGAGGTTACTCAGTGCACCTCGTTGATGCATTTGTCGGAGAAGATTATTGAAGAACTGATCGCATCAGCATAAACATAGATTGAAATATTGACAACTTCTGTTCGGGTAATCAGGAGTCCAGGGGCGTAGGAGTTAGGCGGTGATCTTTTCATTAGTACAGGCGCATTTCATAGAGTAGCAGCATTCATATAAGACATGTTTTATTCCAACTGACATTGTCCATTTGTGTTTCTCGGTTGATTTGTAGTCCGTCGCAAGCACATGGCATGGTATAAGTCTGTTCATATCATCCGTCTTGATGGGCTCAATAACCACATTGCTCGTCTTTATTTTCTGCCGTATGAGTGCCTTAATAATCTAGAGAATAGGTTGGTACGTGAGTGCATGCTACAGATAGTGTTCTGTATAGGCCTTTTCGTAATCATTGCATTCTCTATAGGATTTAATGAAGCGTCACTTCCTGTATCGTGAATGTGTCCCTCATACCACTGAAGAGCTATTGGGTGGCATCTCTACGAGCTCTTCATCAGACTCATCATCTTCTTCCTCTGACACGCTCTGCTCCACGACTTGGTACCTACTCTTCCGAAACCATTGCCACTCCTTCGCAGATGTTACCACAAATAAACTCGTCACCACACTCGCGATTCCAATCATAGCCAACAGATTCACGCTCGCGCGCCAGATAACCCAATCAAGCAATAGCGCCCACAATACCTGCGAGTAAATCATTATCGTCGCAGCAGACGAAGAATCATTCGCGATCCCTGCCGTCAGAAGGTACTCCTGGTCCACGTTTCAGTATGCTGTGATGCACGTGATGAGGGGGTCAAAGCACTCACCATCGTGAAACCAAAGACACCAAGTGGCGTCAATTTCAGCCAGGCGATGGGGTCTCTCGTGAGATGTATACTCTTCATGAGGATGAATGAGATTGAAGTGAGTGAGACGACGGTCCACGCGAAGTAGTTCACGCTGAAGAGCGGATGCGCCCGTGGGCCGATGGATCGGATTGCTGTCAGTGCGACCTGCGGAATTAGCGAAGGCCTTGTTTCCATGGGCGAAATACTCACTGCTCCTCCACAGACGCTGAGTAGACCAAAACCGAAGCCCATCATACGGCCTTTCGTGTCTCCCCCGGAGACTGTTTGGGCAGCGCTTAGGATGGCTGCTTTGTGGTCAAATAAGCCATCAGGTTGTACGACGAGTATGACGCCAACAAGGGCGACGAGGGCGCCGATTCTGTCGACTACTTCAAAGGTGCCAAAGTCCAAGTATCTGATGAGAATCATAGCGATAAGAGGACCAAGGAAGTTGAGTGCAGTGGCTTCACTGAGCTTAAGGTACATAATAGAAACTAGACTTATGTCAATGAGGAGTCATTAATACGTGATGCCTCATTGGACCTTACAGTAGAACCCGAAAGCACCAAAGACACCAGCCGCTGCTCTCAAGGCCAGCAGCGGCCTCAACTCTGGTAGACCCCATGGGAAGCTGGGTGCCTGGGTGCGCCATAGAATGATGGTGGCGCCAATGCCGGTAATGAAGAAACGAACGAAGAGAACTTGGAATGGATGGATGGGTTCATCGCCAGTCTCCAGGAGCTTGGCCAAGCCATTGAGAGCTGCCGCTGATATCTGGGAGGCCAGCACCAGCAACGAAGGCTTGTGGCGCTCCAAGAACGAGCGACTCAAGCCTTTGTCCATTTTTGGAGGGGATGCATGGGACGGACGATTGTGCAGGTGCTTTGGCAGGAAGCGATGTCCCCTCACCCGCGTGCCCAGAGCTGGGTCTAAAGTCGCCCTGGCCCAGTTCCAAGGGCGAGCCGTTTTTCCCGCTCCGGTCAGAAGAACAGAGAAACTCGGGGGGCATGAGGGGAAGCAAGCATAAGCTTTCGGAAACAGAGGAGGTAGTTTGAAACGCCGCTCCTCGGTAATGCATTGGCCAACGTTGCATGCTCCCTCCTCTGCTTCAAGTCGTGGCCCCGGCTCCGTGTCGCTCGGACCGAGTCGGCTGCCATGCGTGTCTACCTATGGTTTTGGTCCGCATACTCGCTATTCGGAAGTGGATCCGGGGTCGACCGGATGGCAGAGGATCGGAGCCGATTCAAGCTGTTCCCCGGCCCATTGGCAATTAGTGGACTGACAGTGTCTGAAGAGCTTTGAGTCTGGCTCACAGGTTCACAATTGCTGTTGCTGAGCATCAACGACCACGCTCGTTTTGTATGTTTCAGCATTGCGATCTCATCAGCAACAAGCGAGAATGTCTAACCAATTCAACGCTAATGTCAACACCCATACGACTTTGAGTCCCCCAAAGCCGTCATGGGTGGACTTGGGGCCATTCGGGCTGCCAGGCTCCATCGAGGCCAACGGATATGTTCCGTACTTGATGGCCATTATTCTTGTTGCCTCTGTCATGGCAGTGTCGTTCCGCAAGAACAAGCTGTCTGCATTCCCCGTCATCAACGGAAGCAAAAATGAGTATTTGCGAGCGGGCCGCGCGATGTTGGCCCGGGGCAAGGAGCAATATGGGAACAAGCCGTTCAGAGTCAACACCGGCCTCGGCGGTGGAGTGATTATTTTGAACCCCAGCGTGATGCCAGAGGTTCGAAATGACCAACGCTTCGATTCTACCAAGTTTCTGTTGCAGGTCAGTCACCATTAGTTTCCCAGACGCGCACTGCTTATACGATATTAGTACTGGCAAGCTGGAATTCCCGGCTTTGAGCCCTATATTGCTCTAGGAACAGAGATCTTGCACAACGTTATCAAGTGGAACCTGACACCAGCCGGGATCTGTGAGTTGATCTGCTATCGTCATGACTATCATTTGCTGAACTGTGGCAGCCAAGCTTAACAAGCCATTGTCCGACGAGGCCGATGCGGCTCTGAGAGACATCTTGACCGATAATGAAGGTATGCATCTCTTTGCGGAGATTACTTGCACGATCTCTAATTCACACAACCACAGAATGGCATGAGGTCCTGCTCGGCGATGTTCTCATTCGCATTGTGGCCCGCGTGTCCTCCGTCATCTTCCTTGGGCCGGAGCTGTGTCGCAACCCCGATTGGCTGAAGATCACAGTCAACTACACCAATACCGCCACGAACGCTGCAAAGGTTCTCCGCCGTTGGCCAGTGTTCATGTACAAGTTTATCCACTGGTTCCTCCCCGAGTGCCAGACCGTGCGTGTCATGATGAACGAGGCACGTGCGACTATTGCCCCCGTCCTGGAGAAGAGACGAGCACAGAAGGCAGCTGATCCCAGCCTCGAATTCCACGACGCCCTGGACTGGTATGAGTCGGCCGCAAAGAAGATGGGCGTCGAATACGATCCGGCCGCTCAGCAGCTGGGCCTGTCCGTGTCTGCGATCCTGACTAGCAACGACCTCATGTCGCAGAGTATCATGGACCTCTGCAAAAACCCCGACATGTTCGAGCCCCTTCGAAACGAAATTCGCTCAGTCCTTGGGGATGGCGGCTGGAAGCCCACAACTCTCTATAGCATGAAGCTACTCGATAGCGTTCTGAAGGAAACCTTGCGCTTGAAGCCTGTTGCAGCTGGTAAGTTCGTCGTCATCATCCTATCCTGTTCTTGACAGGTTCGGGCATTTCCAAACTGGGCGTTTCCATTTCCCGACGAACTGGGCAGATGTTTTCGGAGCTTGACTGGATTAGTCTTTTGCTAATGATCTCGCAGTTGGTCTAGGTCGCCGAGTCATGTCAGAGGTACGCCTGCAGGACGGCACTCTTCTCCCCAAGGAGTCTGGAATCGCCGTTTCAGCCGAGAAAATGTGGGATCCGGAGATCTATCAAAACCCCCGAGATTTCGATGGGTACCGCTTCCTGCGCATGCGAGAAGCTTCGGAGCAGGGCGAGAAGACGGCTCAGCTGGTTAGCACTTCGCCTGAACATCTCGGGTTCGGTTTGGGCATCCACGCCTGTCCCGGCCGCTTCTTCGGCGCCAACACAGTAAAGCTAGTCATGTGCCATTTGCTGCTCAAGTATGACATAAAGTTGGCCGAGAACAGCAACACGAACCCCATGGAATTTGGGTTCTCGATGCTGGCCAATCCCTTTGTCAAGGTGCTTGTCAGGCGCAGGAAGGAGGAGGTGCACTTTTAAACTTCTGTGGTCCACATGGCTTGAACGTTGTTTGCCGCCATAGTTGGGATTGTTTAAGGGGGGCGCAGGGAGTTCAGTAGGATTATAAAGCAGGGTGTAGAAACAAGACTATTCCTCACTTGGAGTATTTCAAAGTGTAAACGAACTTGCAGTTGCATCTACCAGTGATTAGTGTCGGCTTGGCCCGTCTTAGCCGTTGGTAACATACTACCCAGGGGTCCAAGCGGCGCGGGCTAACGCTAGACCCCCTACTCACGTAGGGGGCGAAAAAACAGGGTTTCCACGCAAAAAAGGGGGTTTCTACTTATATCACTAAAAATAGTATTTTTTAGTATTAATTTACTAAATTAATAACTTTTTATAATGTAATTTTTAGCCTTAACTATTAATATATAACATCTTATATAATAATAATAATACTTATAAGAATACTTACTTACTTTAATATTCTATATAAAATAAACTAATAGACTTTAAGGTATAAAACCTTATATAAAAATACCTTATTTCTTATAACCTATAACTATAATATTAATTATATAATACGTATAGTTATATAAGTACCTTATATAATTAGTAGTTTAGTAGGTTATATTTTAGGTTATCTTTCCCCTCACTTTTCCCTACTTTAGGGAATAACCTACTAATAATATTAATAAGAATTATTATAATATATCACTTCCCTCATTATTATCTATATAATTAAATGCCTATAAATACTTAGAATTATTACCTTTTATTATAATATAAGCCTATCTATAACCTTATATTATATAGGCGTATATATTACGCCCCTAAATACGCTTATACTTATATTAATATTAACTATATTATATAGTGATAAAAGTAGTATTATTATATTAATCTTAAGTAGAGCTATCTAGCTATATATATAATATCTATATATCTAATATAAATATTAATAAACTATAAATAATAATTAAATTATTACTTTTTATATTATTAATAATATATTTCTATTTCTTTACTACTTATATTAATAGAAGTATTATTAGAGGGTTACTCTCTATAGTACTATTAATATAGAAGTATATTAGACTTTTTTATAAAGTAAATATATATACTTAGTACTTTAGCGTTAGTATTAGTATAATTAAGAGGGCTAATACTAATAATAGTAATAACTTAAGCTTATTAGCGTTAATAATATTATTATTAACTCTAAAGTTACTAACTAAATTAATACTTAAAGTAGTATTATTATTATCTTCTTTAATAGAGTTATTAATATTATTATAAATATTTAGGTTATTATTATTAATATAATACCCCCTCTTAGCTAATATCTTTTTAATATTAAAGTAACTAAAAAGCTTTATATAGTATTTAATAGTATTTTAAATCTCTTTTAGTAATAATATAAAATTAAGATTAATTTACTATTTAAGCTTAAGTAGTTTATATTATTATAAATCTTTTATATTAAATAGTATATAATTATTAATTTTATTAATATAAATAAGCTACTATTTAAAATTTAGTTATTTTATATACTTATTAATTAGTTAGTATTTTATAGCTATATATTTTACTTATACCTTTTTTTCTTACTTCTTAATTTCTTTTTTTAATATAATATATTACTACTTAACCTCTTTCTTAATAGCTTTAGTAATTTATATTTATTATTACTATATAATCTCTATAAATATTATACTTATTATAAATAAATACTATAATTTAATACTTTATTAAGTTTATTATTTATATTACTATAACTCTATCTAAATATTTTAGTTAATAATATACTTCTAGCTTCTCTTATAATAGAAATTACTCTTTAAGATTATAAATTTTATTACTTTATAACTTCTCTAAATAGGAGAGCTCTATTTAGTATTATAATATTACTTAATAGTATTAGTTTATAATATAGCCCTCTTAAACTTATTATTATCTAATAAATAATAGAGGAGGTACTTAAATATATTAACTTAAGCTAATTATATATATTTAACTAATTAAGAGAGGACTATATTTTCTCTAATTAGCTAAATACTTAACTTTTTAAACTTTATAATATTTAAGTATATAAATATAATATCTATTATTTAGTAAAAGCTACTTATAAAGTCTCTATATATAAATATAAAAGTACTACTTTATATAGCTTCTTATAATACTATTTAATAAACTTTCTTAAAAAGCTAAAAACCCTCTATATCTATAAGCTAAAGTAAATATATAGTATAAAAAGGAAAAAACTTAATAATAATATTAAAGTTAATATAGTATTTTATAAACTTTAAGCTAATATATTCAAAAAAACTATTTAAAAAGAGTAAATAATATAGCTTTATATTAGTTTCTTTTTAGAGTATATCTCTATATAACTTAGTATAAATATTTAGTATTATACTATATATCTTAAGCTAATTAGAGTAGTTTCTATATATATTAATACTAAATTATAACTTTATAGTATACTTAAGTTATTAAAACTTTATTAACTATTTAAATAAATATATATTAAAATACTTAATATAATCTATTATAATCTTTTAGTTAGAGAAAGTAGTTAGAAATTATATAAAATAGACGCTTTTGTTAATATTATAATTAGTTTAAATAGTAATTAATTATATTTTAAAAATAAAATAAGCTAAAATAATATCTCTAATAATATTATTATTACTAACTAAAATATATAACTCTTTATTAGTTAGATTAATAATTTTATATAGTTTATTCTATTTTTACTATCTTTAGAATAAAATAATATATATATAGCTACTAATGTAGCTAATATAGTAGTTAAATTTATTAATATTTTAGATCTTAAATAGCTTAAAATTATAATCTTAAGTTATAGCTTTATATTAATTAAAAAAGTCCTAAATTAATATTAAGTTAAACTTAATACTTTTTTAGTAAACTTTAATAAGTTTAATTTTTAATCCTTTTTAAAACTTTAAGTAATTAGTTTTTTAAAATTTTATAAAATACTCTAAAATAAAGTTCATACTTTAGCTAATTTAGAAAGTATTAGCTATTTCTTTAATAATAAATGGAGTAATTAAGAAGTTAGTTATATTAAGCTATATAATAAATATTATTAAAACTAAGTTTTTAGCTTCTATTAATAATTTTAATTAATTACTCTCTTTAAGTAGTATAAAAATATTATAACTAATTTAGAGAGCTTTTAGATATTTCTTTACTACTATATAGGATATTTTATAATCTTTAGTAATAACTTAAATTAATAATATTATAAATAAAAGCTTATTAGAGTAGTTAAAATAGAGAACTTAATATTATATAATATATAATATTTATATAGTTTATTTAGTAAGTATTAAGTAGGTATTACTTTAGTAAAGTATCTTAATAGCTAAGATTAAAAGAAATAATTAAAAAAAGTATAGTTTTAAGTTATAGTATAGTCTTAAAAAAGATATTTTTTAGTAGTAAAATAAGAAAAACGTAACTTTCATATAACTAGCTAGAAACCCCCTTTTTTACGTAGAAACCCCGTTTTTTCGCCTCCTATGTAAGTAGGGGGAGTTTTACGCTTAACGTGGCTGACTAACGCCCCTAGGTATCTGTGTCGCGTATCTTGAGGTCCCAAGCCGGGGGGTCTCGGCCCAGATGAGCAGTATTGTGATATCTGATATTCTGCGTGGCAAGATTGGCACATTTACAACTGCCGTTGTCAGGCGGCTGAGCCCCTTCTAAGCGAGCGGCTAACATTTCTGCCAAGGACGTGACGATCCTTCTGAGAGATGATAATCGTGCGACTTCGGCAACGCCCTTCGGCATTATTGAAGTAAGTCGTGAATGGCAATCTGGATGAAGGAAAGTTCATTCGTATTCGCTAACCATGCAATCGTTGATCTCATTCTGGTCTAATGCCGTCGTTGCGTTGCTTGCTATGCCTGTGAAAATGCCCCAAGAAAATCTAACTAGCTCTCACTACTTGAATCAACTCCAGATAATGATCCATCAACGATGCTTCATCGCTCTCAAGGCTGAGCCTTCCGAAAAGACCGCCGCAAATTGCAAGATAAGGCATGGCTGCCTTGCGATTCCCCTTTTCACCATTCATGAGATAGTACACGATGAAGCAGAGGGAGACCAGAAGAAGATGGCCCATGTCTCCCCACCGTGTGCTTGGCGAACCAATGTCCCTGGGCTGGTTAGTTTCATAAACGCAGTGTGATGTGAATAGGAAACATACCTTTCGAGTCCCTTCTCCCAGAATAGACCGCTGTTTGCCAACTTGACTACGGCAAACGCCGACTCGGCACAGCGCTCCATGCACCTGTCCCGCATCTGCCCGGCTACTCCCGCCATTTCCCCGTCTTCCGATAACAAGGGTGTGATCCATGGGCAGTGCACAAAGAAGACAGCCCGGTGATACATGCAGAACACGCGGAAGGCCTTCCTCAACTGCCGGTCGTCCTTGATCCCCTGCAGCGTCTTGGCGTTGTGCGCCTCGTTCAGAGGAGCCAGAAGTCCCGTCACCCATTCGTTGAGGACGTGGCAGCTGGCTTGCAGACGGTCCCGTCGGTCGTATGCTGAATTCGACTTGTTCAGTGCACGAGGACTGTACTGGAATTTGAGCACTGAGTGGAGTAACTCGGAAAACGTGTAGGACACCGCGACCATATCGTCGCCGCGGTCGAATGAGGGAAATTGACTGCCCCAGCCGAGATCGAGAATCTGATCAACGTTAGCAAAAGGGCGTCTCGAATTCGGCCGTCTCGGCGGAAAACTCACAGGAAGCATTCCGTGATGGATAGCATATTCAGACTCCAGGCTGTAAAGAAACCACACACTGCGCTGTGCCAGTTCTTGCTCTTGCTCGCTCATGGTCGGCTGCTGGCCCCTTGCGGAGTGGACCAAACGAAGGTCCCTCGCACAGCAAACTGCTCCCGTGATCGTTTCCCAAACAAGCGACTCATCGCACATGCATGCAATGACAGCCTGCAATACGTCAGTAAAGTGATCCCATAGTGAATTGCAGCGTCTGGTGTCGGACCATGAGAAGCGTCGCCTGAAGCTTCAGTAAGCTGTTCGGGCAACCTTGGATGGTCTTGTAAAGACCTAGCGCTGTTCCAAGCCGCCTCTGGGCATCGCGGGCCTCATCGGGTGTCGGGGGCTCCCGACTACGTTGGCAGCCGGTATAATATCCGATTGACACGATTGCCTCTACGAAGGCCGTAGCGAGCGGACTGGCGTCGGCTTCTCGTGATTGCTTGATTATTTTATCGACTGTCTGTCTGGTAAGGAAGTTGCTGATTCTGTATCACATGTCAGCTGTCTTTGGTCTCATGCCGGTAATCCGTTGTGAACTTACGGGCAACAATCTTCGAAGCAGGCTGTAGAAAGCGCATCATCAGCATTGAGCCCCATTCATTCATTCCGAAAGACTTACCATCGCAATAACGTGACATGGTGATGTCGCTATCTGGCCACCGCCTGGAGCGATCATGTGGGCTCTTGTTTGCTGGCATTACACGGTTGCCGCAGAGTACGCGCTTGAGTCCGTTGACAGTTTTGATCATCTCTGTTCGTCGAGGTTCTTTGCTACTTCGAGCGATGTAACTCGGCAGGCCGTACAGACTCGACGCCGCAAAGTCGACTTCCATTGGTGAATCGCGAACGTTTGGCGTCTTTTCATGTCTTTCGGTTGCCAGTTTCCTCGTTTCGGTCGCTTCATCGAAATTGAATAGCTGCCAAGAGTCAGGAGGCAAGTCACGACTGCTTTGCATGTAGGCGTACCATGTTGTAATCAGGTGGGCTGGTCGTTTCTGGTCTGGACTGTTGTGCATTATCTCGCTGATTTGTTGGTTGCGGTGCTGGTGAAGCGGAGAACTTGTTGTCGATCATCGGAGACGGCATGTCGAAGTTGAATCCTGCAGAGTTGGAGTCTGACGGTGTTGTATCAAGTAAATCCATCAACTCGTCCTCTCCTGGTAAGGGCAGATCTAACATGCCCGGGTGTTCATCTTGTCGATTGCTCGAATAGGCATCGGGCATTGAGAATTGTAATAAGCAGTTTAAGCCGTCCATGTCCCCCCTCTCATCATTGTTTACAGTATCGTCGGTCGAAATAGGCGTTAGCAGCGTGCCATCGCACGTGAGCTGTTGCCATGCATCGTACGGTGGGAGACTGTCATTGGTGTTGATATCGAGTCTACGGACATTGGGAGGTTGTGAGTTGGTGTTCGTTCCTGGCGCGGTCGATCGACGAGGTCTGGGGGCTAAAGGCGGATAGTAACATGCTTGTCCGTTACGCTACATACACACAGTCAGAAAGCTGTTTGACACAGAGGCACATCTCTCGTACATCACAATTGAGACATGGGTCTGCTCCGTCACCTTCAATATGTCAGCGTATGCTTCACCAACAACAGTGGTGTTCACTCACATCGTACTTTCCTAGACCTGCACGCTTGGCAGGCGCCCCTTCGACGTGTGATTCTTCGCATGTTGGTTTGTCCAGAAAAGGCTTGACAGCCGAACCGCCTGAAAGTCTTCTAGAATGTTGAGGCGAAAGCTAACAGAAAGTTGAGCACAATCCCGACGGCATATGGCCTCGCGACTTGGCGGGCAGTGCCGTGTGAAATGCAAGATTAGCTTGGTCTAAATACTATTGAAGCTGAGTTTGCCAACGAGGAAGGAGGATTACTCTCTTAAAGTTCACACTTGGATGGATTCAGACGGTATTGGACTTGACTAAATATCAATCAAGGCGGGAACACCCCCCCATGGGACGGTTCCCGTGGCATGGTTTCTGTCAACGACGAGAACCCTGTGCCCATGTTGTTCAAGCGTGTCCAAGCTTCTTCAGCTCTAGAGCCTAACTACAGACCCTAAGAAGCCGAATTGTTTCGGCCGGGACCAGCTTTCCCAGATGCTCAAGGGTAGCTCTCTCTACAGAGATTGAGCGGTTCTCTCGGTGCTGTGATAGCCATGCGGTTATTTTTTTTTTTTAACTTTCAGTTCCCCTCACCGCGTAACGCTGAGCTGGTTTCGCGCCACTTACCTGGCATGTCCAGAAGGTGTTATGCTTTGTGGATGACTCGCCCAACCCTTGACATCCCTAGACACCGGTGGCATGGATAAGGAAACCCCAGAGTCTGGTCCCAACCCCTCAGGACCCGCCCAAAAAACCGCTCGGGCAGTCTGAATCTGTATCCACGGAGCCCACTCATTTCGCATCTACCCGCTCACATTGAGCACGCAAGATTCTGCAAATCAAGTATGGAATAGATTCTGCCAAGATATCAACTCAAATAAAGTCTCTAGAAAACCAATGGTTTCATTTTTCGTCCCGCCCCGCCTGCAGTGTTGGATAGTACTACGCAGTTAACTCTCAAGCTGACATTGAGTCAGGCACAGCGAAACAACACTGACAAACTTCCACTAGCATTACCAGCGCCAAATCTTAACTCTCAGAGTTGCGTGGCAGCTCGGTGGTAGCCAGAAGGGGCGGTTATATGCTCGATCAACGCGCGTATTTAGGATGACCTGATAATCAACACCTCAAACCTTAAACCAATGCAACCGTGAATTGAGTCAGGCCCCTGGGGCATCTCAATACGTTCCGACTCGGTCCATGGTCCAGCATCTCTCTTCATCCTAATCCCGCCGGTGCCGAGAGTGAGCGGGATACCCTGTGAATCTTCAACTAGCACTTTTCTCGGCTTGTGATAGTGAATGCAGCGGACTGGAATTCCGGAACCGAAGATCATCGCTCCAAGACTTCATACCGACTGCAGCAATAAGAAGACTCAGTGGGCCCCTTGCTCAAGACCAATACGACAGCTTGCTTACGAACACTCGGAATCACTGCCCGCCGCCGCCGGGTCGCCTCACTTTCCATTCTCAATCGAGATCAGGCTGCCCCAAGCGCCTCGAAAACACCTAACACCGACCCCCACGCTGCTATCCCTTGTCGACAATGACCACACCCCTCACCACCCATCAGCCAGATGTCAACAATCCGCCCAAGATGGCCATTGCCAAAGAGGCGAAGCACTATGTCGATCACAGGCCGCCTTACCCGGACTCAATGTGGAAGCTCTGGACGAGTTACCATCAAGGACCTCTTACAAGCGCTCACGACATTGGCTCGGGCAGCGGAAACGGTGCCGAAGGACTATTGACGCACACAACTTCACCGCTGAAGCATGTTGTGCTTACCGAACCGCGAGAGGTCAACATCGCGGACTGCCGTGCTCGGTTCAAGGACCGCTTCCCCGGGACCGAATTCTCGTACCGAACCTGTCGTGGCGAAGACCCCTGGGATCCACCCACCGGACTGGAGCACGTCGACTTTGCAATGGCGTGCGAGTCGATCCACTGGACTGTCCTCGGACCAACCACAGAGAACATTGCAAAGTGCCTCCGGCCCGGTGGAACGTTTGCCGCTGTCATCTATGGACCGTTCCCAGGAATCACCAACAACAAAGTCGCCAATGCAGCTTTCAAGACTTTCATTGGGGACCATGCCGCGCATTTACTGAAGCAAGAGTGGATGACTGAGAACTGGAAGCGTGCTGCGCGTCAAATGTTTCACGGCATGGACTGCGTGCCACTTCTAGATGATGTGTGGCAGGATGTGAAGCGAGTTGAAGTGAACTGTCGGGACGGGTGGTATGCCAAGGATTACGAGCCAATGGAGGGCACAGAGGATCCGGTCGCCCACTTGGGAACTTCAGAGCGTGTCTCCATTGACGATAACGAGGATTGGCAAATTTCAGCCACGGTTGAGTGGCTCAAGCAATCCCTGGAGTCAATGCGGTTTGGGTTTACGGAGGATTCTTGGAATTCACCAAAGTGGAAGGAGATTGAACAAGCGGTGGGAGACGGGCCATTGGAGTTGCAATGGCAGGTTCACATGATACTCGCTAGAAAGAGGGGTTGAGTATTAAGAAGCTCTACAGGGTATGGATGACCAGGTTCAAGCTTGTCTGAATGTACAGGCTATCCTGCCATTATCCATAATTACGGGAGAGCGGAAGAGACAATTGGCATACTTAGAAGTGCGGAAACACCATCCATGAATCCATAACATACTGTAAAAGAAAACACGAGTTAGGTCATGCCAGAGAAAGAAATCATGAGGCAAGCTACCAGTTTCGCTTTTGGCGTTTATCTGTTCCCGAGAAGCTCGCATTCGGTCGATCGATGCATGCAACTAGTCTGACGCAGTTGACCATAGCTCTACGAAAGTTCCCAACTCTCGGTGCAATAGAAATAGCGAGCAGCTTTTCCTATGCGTAAGCCCTGATTGGACGATTCTCGAATCGTTCTTCCGTGTTCCTACCGACACTAGAGAGCTTGGAACACATTGTGCCACTTCTTCATCGAAAAGGCGGCCTGCCCCCTCGGAAACTGCAGGTGGGTTAAGGGACCAGCCGGGGGCTTCACACCAAATTCGGATCAATCCGCCGAGTGGAAAAAAAGCTTATTTCAACTCTTTGATAGGTAGCCTGAGTAGTTTTGCTCGCTGAAACTGGGGTCGAGGAGACAACACGCAGAGCACGATTCATGTGTCCTCCAGTGTCTCTCGTTGTGGGGTTGTGGACCGTTGTCTCTTTATCTGGAGTTGCTTGAAGATCGGGGGCAAGGTAGTAACGCCGAATAGTCTGGGGAGACTGGAGTATCGCAAGTGGGCAAATCCACGTGTCAAGGGGTGTTCTCGACCCGTTGCCCTTGTTTGCTGGGCAAATTGATACGAAGGCACGTATTAATGGTCTTGAGTGAAAAATTGACCGGTAAAGCTGCATTACATAATGATTGGCAATAATATTGCTCCTATTAGGTCGTATTCGACGAATACACGTAACTTGAGAGTCACCTTTGGGAGATGTGATTATGACAATTCAAGGTCGCTTTTGTCTGAATTTTCACTGGAGTATCCGCATGGCCGGTACAGGTTAAAAGCGCAATCGCAACGACCGCGGCTCAAAGAGCGGTGGAATCATGCTGATTCATTAGTTCTCACACTAGAGAGTCAATATTCGATACAGTTTATCAAGTTATTTCAGAATCATTTAGCATGGTCCCGACTCCCGCCTCATCTTGAAGAGCCTCGCCTGAAGCACTGACGCATTGTTTGATACCACGGTACAGCCGTAGTGCTATGGAGCCGCGGAGATCTACGCAGCCCACTTGGTGTGATGAGCCCGAGTCAGTTCAAGGTTAATGACGGTAATCGATGAGTAGGTACTGGCGATTTGAACTTAGGTATCGTGGAAGAAGCAGAAAGCGGGTAAAGGATGATGCACAATGTTGGGTGGGCATAGCCGAAGGAACAATACATGCGACAACATGGAGACGCACTGTTTGTAGTGTCGTATCACGGAAGAAACCTTTTGGCAGGAGATCATAGGCCTACATTGAAGTCCCCACGGCGAAATTAATTGACTTATTTAAGCTGCAGCTGTACTGGTGGCATATGCCGAACACACATCCTTCATTGGGTATCAGTGATTGTCTAATGCTCTGTCATACTGGGGAGTGCCAGCGAAAGCGGAATCTGTCAAAACATGAAAGCAATTACATTCGCCATGAACCCATCATCCATCATCCATGCTTCCTATATACCGCATAAATATTATCAAAAGTCGACTGCCTGGGCAAAACCAATCCTGTGCTTCTGCTCATACTCCCAGTCCTCAGGAACATTGTCCTGGAAGTACTCCTCGATGTCACCGATTCGGTACTTGACCTCGTACTCGAACTCGTCGGGAGGGGTCAAGTCGGCGTCTTCAACTGATCGCTTCTGGGAACCCTTCTTCTTCTGAACGTATGGCTGAGGGGCCTCATAGGCACCCTTGTAAGACAGGGCACCCGGTCCGGCGTAAGCCGACGCCTTGCTCTTGACACCAGCACTGTACGCAACGGTTTTATCGCCAATGGTGTCATCCGTGTTGACGGTCGATCTGGCAACGCACTTGCCCTTGTTCCAGGTAGCGTCATAGCTGGCAGTCCAAACAGCAACGGGGTCCACGATCATCTTCTCCGTATAGAAAAGGCGGCAGTTGGCTGATTCGTATCTGAACTGCTCGGGTTCGCCATGGGCGTTTTTGCGGGCGTACGCGTTGCGGTAGTTGAAGCTTCCAGAGCTGGCCAGGGGCGGGAGGAGAGGGGGCTCGCCGATATCGGGGAGAACGTCGAACGCGTCCTTGAGATACTTCGTGTTGTTGGTCTTGACGGCATCACGACCGACCTGCATGATGGTTTGTCTCAGATCAACGAACTGCAGGACCTGAGAACCCTCAACGCCGCCGACTGCTTGCATGGCTGTCTCCATGGGACGACCGCCGAGGGCAATTGTGCGGACGCCCTGTTCCCGGACCATCAGACCGGTGAAAATCGTGCAAGTCGATGCACAGCCACCGTCGGTTACGATAACGATATTCTCAGGGGCGAAAAGCGGATCTCCCTTGGTCTTCGAGTAGGACAACTCCGTCTGGTTGTAACGAAGTAGCTTGGTGGTATTCTGGCCAGCGACGACCTCAGGCCCGAATAGGTCTTCCCAGTCCTTGTACGGCTTTTGATCCTCATCGAGGTATGTTCCAACGAAGATGTCCAAGACATCAGGCGAGGAATCCCAGGCGGTAATGCCAATCGCATTGAAAGCCTCGGTGGCACGGATACGGCTACCATCCCAGATGTCGGTGGTCTTGGGGAAGAGCTGGTTGTAAAGCTGGAATCCTGCGTTGACGAAGCCACCACCGTTTCCCTGAACATCGATGATGAGTTTCTTCTTCCCGGCGTCCTTAGCCTTTTCCAGGAACTCGGCGACCGTACGGGAAGCCTCTAGAATCTCGAATGTGTAATTTGGCTTGGAGATAGTCCATGGGGTGAAGCCCAGAACAGCAAGAACAGCGGTATCCTCATAACCTTTGGCTTCCATGAAGTAACCCGAGATCCACTCATGCGGGTGAAAAGCCACTGGCTTAGGGTAGCCTGGGAGGGAGGTCGGGCTGGGGGTAGAGCTGGCTACAGATGTTGATTTTGAAGGGGCTGTCGTGCTAGCTGCCGTTGAAGTGGTTGTAGCCGGGACTTCGAAGTGGTCGTGAAGCTTCTCGGCAGTGTCAAGCCATTCAAGCGTTGTCCTGGAGACCTTGGCGTAGAGCTCGTTCGTATAAGTTGTATCGTTCGTGAACTTGATGACTTCCTCATCAGGGCAGTCGCCAGGGAGACGGACAGTGAAGCCCGCAGCCGATCCCCTAGCAAACTGCGCTGGGTTCGTAAACATTTTGTTGTACTTGGCATCGGGATCCTGGGTCATCTGCCGGGAAGCCTGGGCTTCGATGAACTCGCAGATAGGAGTGCCATCAATGCTTTCGATATCGTACACATCGGTGTCGTTAGCGACCGACTTCTCGAAATCGCTCCGGAGATAGACTCTTGGAATGCCTGTTACTTCGTCTGCGACCGATACTATCCCATTCAAACTGGTAAAGCCGAAGATACTGAGGATAGCTGGGTTGTAGGTGAAGTGGCCGTCGGATGCTTGGAAGAACTGATCCGTTGTAAATAATTATGTCAGTCGATAAAATAAGGTTGGTCTTACCAGGTATTTGAGTTCCAATGCAAAGTCCAACTGGCTCTTGTATTGATCCTTGCTCAACTTGGCACGAATTTGTCCAATACCGCTTAGGACGTCAACTCCAGGAATCAGGTATCCCTCAGGTGGGTGTGACAAAGGTTCCAATGTGCTTTGGAATTCAAGGTAAGGTTCGAGGTAGTTCAGAAGGTCCAAGTCTCTCTCTTTATCGACGGGCACTGAATGCAGGCAGTTGTATGCTAGCGACGGTTTTACCCAGGCAGCGGTTGCGGTGGGGGCTGCTGCAAGTATTGATTCGGCCTCGGCCTTTACGATACCGCAAGCGTCTTGTGATGGTGCTGTGGTAGTTGTCGGTTTGGCATTGGCCTTGTTAGCCGCGTGGAGGTTGGCGGCAGAAACTGTGCCGACGAGGGCCAGCGCCCAAGAGAAGGTTGACCGCATGATGAAAATGTGCGAAGAGAACACGCTATTGTGTCTCGTCAAATCAAATGATGGAAGAAAGAAGGAGAAAACAATGGCGCTCTCGTAACCGTTGTAACCCTTCAATGTTGTGGCCAAGATGTAGACTGATGAACCAAACATGAACTAGAACGACGGGAGTTCTGTTGACTATTATAAGCCAACATGCTGACCGGCATGACATGCTCTCTAGTGTCGGTGCCATCCTGCTGGTGTCTTTCTTTACTCTCCACCAAGCTTACCCAGCCCCGTGAACCGCGCCTGGGGAAATCGCGAGCGACAACAAGCGAGGAGTAACCTTAACGCAGCGGCGGGAAGAGGCTGTGTGGCGGCACTAGCCAGGCAGAACAGTTTGGATGGGCTCAGCTTGGAGCCGGGGGTCCAATAGCTTACCGGGCCGGCGCTAGGCTGTCTAGTGCTGTGAGCTGGCGTCCATCTCAGCCTCCACTCCCGGCCTTTCTGTGCTTCTATTGGGCTGATTTGGGGTTCGTAAACGGCCCCGGCTTACTTGGGAGTTTTGGCCCTTCAACATGATGCTCAGTGCGGGAATGGAGAGGTCTGACGTTGGCCGGTGAGCGTGTTTCTCTTTGTTCATGTGCCAAGAGAGCCACATGGTAAGGTAGAGACTTCATGAATATGACAGCCTTCTTCGTCAAGCTGTTGAAATCTCGACCCTTCAACACAGTGAAATCAAGCAATCAACAGCCCCGAAAACGCAGACAAGTACGATGCCGCTTCGCGCCTGGCGGTGAGATCGTGGCGCGTTTCAAGGGACAGTGACACAGGAACAGCAGGGCTGCAGGGGTGTGGCGCGCTAACACGTGGAGATGAGATCCTCCAGGATCGGCGCAATCAAAGCCTGCAGGTAGGAGGCACAGCTGAGCAAGAAAAAGCCCCGATGTCAGCATGTTCAAGCATGCCCTGCGGCCCGCTATTTTCAACCTGAACATGACCTGTATTCGAGCTTCCGTATGCGGCATTCGTTGCAGAACGACCAGGCCTGTGATGACGTGAGTGAGGCTCAATCGACGCCGTTGACAGACGATTTCAGATTTATAGGGTCGTGATCGCAATAAGATGAATATGCCCATCATCTCGTCCGAACTATCTGATTGGTTTTCATTGTAATTGGGCAAAGACTGGACGTAGGCTATTCTGAGAGCCTTCTGGAAAGTCTACCGGATCGTCTGTGAATTTTGTTGGGCCATGCAGTCAGAAAGCTAGAGCTGATGATCCATCTTATTTGTGACCAATGTAGTGAGCTGAAGCTCAATATCACCGCGGCCATTTGGACAGACACTTACGGACAAAACGGGCGAATCATGCGAAGTTTTCAAAGTCAAACGGAGTCATAGTCCGCACCGGTGCGGAGGTTGCAGCCGGAGGACAAATGCGCCGGCCCAAGGATCTGTAGGAGGCACTGCACATCCATTACTGATACAGACGGTTCCTGAACATCGCGGTCTCTAATCGTCTCATCAGCTGATCATCAAGAGTGGATGTTGGTGAAGAGCGACCACTGACATGTTCAGCCCTAGGCTAAAGCATCACCAATTCCCTCGAGGGTGGCTTGGCTCACAGGGGCTGGCAGGCAGCCAAATACCGTTGCTGCCGCCTGTTGTGACCTATTTTTGAACCCCTGAAGGCACCTAGCTCTGCTGCCGGCTCACTGCATATCCATCCCGCCCCTCCAATCCGGGCCCTGGCTGAGCAGAGTCAAGGCGCCACCAGCCGGAGCTTTCGGTGGTGCCTATACACAATACATGTACGAGTGTCCCAATCTGGTCATATTCTGCTTTCACTCTTGTTCGAAAGTTCTTCCTATGGTCCAGCTTGCTTATCCTTCTCGTCAAACTTCAGCGCAATTGAGGATACCAAATTTGTTTACTACCCTGTCAACTCTAATCAGACGGGGCTATTTGTTGGAGCAGGTATGGTCGTTGAGGTTTCTTCAGTGTCCCCACCGTCTTTCCCCAAAACTTGCAGAACATGATGCAGTTCACTGCCTGTGATCAACACTATGGACGTCAAAGCAACGGAACTTCAGACCAAGCACGGCCGCCATTAAGGCACACCGAATCCGCCTTAGCCGTCCGACCGCTGTAACGCTAACAACGTCCCCGGCAAAGTCTGAATTGGCGGAAAGTAAGCCGCTTGGTTTCTGTGTGAACTCTGGCAGAAGTTGTGATGAAAAATGCTCGGTGTCGGCTTCAGTGAAGTTCTCTCCGCCGGTCCCCGCAGCCGGCCGACTTTTTGCCCTCCGCAGCCGATCCACGGCCACAACAAAAGCCGTTCGGTCTTGACATTTGTTCCGGAGCAGTAAACGGCGCGGTGGGGCCTTGTTCCGCTTGTTTTCGACTGGCAGGCTCCAGCAATTGCATGATTGCATCATATGCAAGGACCTATCGGCTTTTATTCAACCCAGAAACAGCACGCAGAGTGCAATCTTTAGCAGCACGTCATCGTTCGGCAATCAACAAAACTAATCTTCAAGATTAATGAACACCACCACCGATGAACCGAAATGCTAAAGTAAACACTAGAAGCCAAAAGTCGAGAGAAACATTGGGCTGATTTCAGCTCCCTAGTTCTCGCGAATTGCTAAGCGTGCGTGGTGATGATACTACGCAGGTCTTGGCGGCGAGAACATCTTCGCTTGGATTGCCAAAAGGTGCCAGTTCCGGCCTGCAGCACGTGGTTGGCCACACCATGACTTTTGATTTTCATTGGACAGGACTGGATGTAGAGACCAAACATCCAGAAACTTGTTTGAATGATGCCTCGCCTTGCCGTCTCAAGTGGAACAGCCCGCCAGCATGGCTCCCAGTCAGCCATGCAGACGCGTATTCCATCCGGTTGGCACGGCGCCGTTGAACATTTAAACGGTTCTTTGTATCATGAACCAATCGGGCCAGGTTCCTCGCCTTTTAATTAAGTTGTCAAGTCATTGAGGTCCGTGGGAATCTGAGTTGGCTATGATTGCAGCCAGCCGGCTGGGCAACGGGAACAGGAAGCTTGAATCTAGCTATGGCCAAAGATCCTCCCCAACGCATCACGTAGGAATCCAATGATCCTCCTGTTTCTTATGATTTCGAAGCGAAATGGTCGATACGATTGGCTCGTAGTATTCGTGTGTCGTCTGCCACATCAGACGAGAGTCTTGGCGGTTGCATGTCTACATCGGCGGCAATGTAGGTGTCATGCGCACTGACATTCCCTAACAGATGTGTCAACAATGCCAGTAAGATCTGATGTTCGCTTCCAAGCGAGCTGAAGTTTTGGGGGATTTGCCTCTGTTAAGAGGTTTCGCAGGCTGGTTGGTGTGGTCGGCATTAGAGTTAGACTTCGGTCCGAGACGTGATCGCTGGAGTGTATGTGGCTCATTTTGGACGCGGCATCACAGGCATGTCGGAACGGGGTACGCGCCGTTTCGCCGACTCTTGCACGAAAATGTTTCCAAAGCCAATTGCTCGCCGCTGGAAATCACATGGTCTACCTGGGACTGCCCTGGGACGCATCGCCACAAGCAGTTTTGACAGTTCAGATACAGCCTGCTGGTCATCCAACGTCACTTTTCTGATACCTGACTCGGCCTTTCTGTGATCTGGACCGTTGCATATTCATTCCTCATTCAGAGTGGACCGTCTGCATCGCCATTGCGACTAGATTTCTCATATTCATTTTTGATTACAAGCGGATAATAGTAGTGGTTCATTATGAACGGAGTGGCTTCCAGTAACGGGGGCGAGGGAGCTATGCAACGGCTGAAAGCTCTTTGCTCCACCGTCCTTTCCATTTCAGTCGAGGATATTGACGATGGCTCATCATTTGTTTCTCTTGGCGGTGAGCATCACAATATCGTCTTCCCGCATCACTTCGATCACTGATGACATGTACAGGCGATTCTTTTAGAGCCGTGACTCTATTCCAGAAATGCACAGAACAGGGGCTCGCGGTGCGCTTCCAAGATCTTCTCCACAAGCCATTAGTCGATGTAGCAGCCTATGCGGACAAGGCTGCGGAGGGAGATGAAGCCGGATCTTCAAGCAGAAAAGGCTCTGATAGAGACGAGACGTACCACCTGATGCCTTCAGAGTACGACTTCACCAAGGTGTTCGATGAACTGAAGACGAAGTACGGTGTGAGCCCAGATGACGTCGAGGACATCTACCCCTGCAGTCCGATGCAGGAGAACATGTACATCGGCCAGAAGATGAGCTCCAAGCGGCTTTACCGATCACGCGGATTATTCGAAGCAGACTCCGCGTTTGACTTTGATAAGTTCAAGGGTGCTTGGAACGACATCGTTCAACGACATCAAACACTTCGGACAGTTTATATCGAGACTGCGGACCCCACCTCAGGCCGCCTACTTGACGCAGTTGTACTCAAGAACAAGCCGGGGCAGGTGAAGATCAGTCACTACGATGAGGAAACGGAAGTGCATCGGAAATTCCACGACGGGGCAATTGATGACGGAGAAAATGGGGACGATCAACATCAAATCATCATCTACGCCAGCTCGAAAGAGCAACATCACGGAAGAGTCTTCTTTCAGGTGGATCTTAATCATCTCACTGTGGATGGCAGCTCTCTCATGATTATTGTCGAAGAGCTCGTGAAGGGCTTGAGAGGAGTACCAAGTCTCGGGCCTGCTACAGGCTACGGAAAGTACATTGATCATCTACGGAATCAAGTGGATGAGGACGGCGCACTGGATTACTGGATCGACTATCTCGACGGAGCAGAGCCATGTTACTTCCCAACCATGAACGACAACATGAAGGGAGATGGTGGGTCATTTGAGGTCCTGGAGATGTCTCTGGACACCTCACTAGAGCAGCTGCGGAACTTCTGCCGCAATTTCAACGCAACAGTGTCGAACACGCTGCAGGCCGTTTGGGCCCTGGTTCTCCACACATACACCGGTGACTCCAACGTATGCTTCGGCTACCTCTCTTCTGGACGCAGCCTACCTATCCTCGGAGTATCTGAGATCGTTGGGCCCATGATGAACTTGTTAGTCTGTCGAGTGCGCGATATGACGAGCAAGTCTCTCAACGACCTACTGGGTGAGATCAGACACGACTTTGTTCACTCTCTGCCGCATCAATGCTTCTCCATTGGCAAAGTACAGCGAATTCTCGGGACGAACGAGAGCAAGCTTTTCAACACGATAATGACCTCCTACTATTCACCCACTTTGAGCAATGAGACTAGCAACATGTTCAAGCTGGTCGCATCACATAATGCGTCGGACTTCGACATCGTCCTGAAGGTTGTCTATTCCGATTCCGACATCCGCGTGCGGTTGGCCTACTCAACAGGCAATTTGTCTCCAGCAATGGCGAAAGGGGTTTCTCACACATTTTCCGCCATTCTCAAGAGCCTCGTTGAGGCAAGTGAGCCGGATACCTCCGTCCGGTCCACCGCGGCGATCAGCCCACAAGGCTTGCGAGACATCACAGAATGGAACAACCAGAACTCATTTCAGGAATTGTCACCAACCTGTGTTCATCACCTCATAGAAGAGAGAGCACGTTCCCAGCCCGCCGCGTCTGCAATCTGTGCGTGGGATGGCGAGATGACTTATCAAGAACTCGAGTCGGCAGCGACTCATGTCGCCAGCTACATCACAAATCTTGGCATAGGCCCTGGATCATACGTCCCTCTCTGCTTTCAGAAGTCAAGGTGGTACTCTGTGGCTCTCTTAGCCGTGATGAAGAGTGGAAATGCATTCGTTCCACTAGACTTGTCCAACCCTCCCGCGAGAATCCAGGAGATTCTCAAACAGCTGGGAATCTCGGAAGATCATGGACTGATCATCTGCTCACCACAACAAGCTTCAGACTTGGCCTGCTCGGCTCGCAATGTCTTGGAACTAGACGAAGAACAACTGTCAGCTATTGCCTCTGCAAAGACCGCGCCGCCTCTTCCAACCGTCACCCCCAAGGACCCAGCCTATGTGATCTTCACGTCAGGGTCTACCGGAACTCCGAAAGGTGTTGTCATCGAGCACGGATCGTATTCTTACGCTGCACAAGCCCACAGCAAGGGCATTCAGATTGATTCCGCATCTCGTGTCCTTCAATTTGCTTCGTACGGATTCGATACCAGCATGGAAGATCACCTCACGACATTCGCGCAGGGTGCTTGCCTCTGCGTTCCGTCTGAAAGCGCACGACTGGGTATCCCCGACTTGGCGGCTTTCGCGACGAAATCGAAAGCAAACTGGGCTCATCTGACTCCCTCCTTCGCTGAAATGCTGAGTCCGAGTCTCATGCCGACAATGAAGACAATGGTTCTCGGGGGCGAGGCGATGTCTGGGAAGAACGTCCAGACTTGGGCGAAACCAGGCCAGACGAAGCTGATTCAAGTCTATGGGCCATCAGAATGTTGTGTGACCAGCACGATTGGCGCAGAAATGTCCGCCAACGGTGATCCGACGAACATCGGCACGCCTGTTCCAGGATGTTCGGCATGGGTTGTGCGACAGGAAGACCCCAACATTCTACAAGCCCTTGGGGCTGTAGGAGAGCTGCTTATGGAGGGTCCAATCCTGGCCCGAGGCTACTTGGACAGTCCAGAGCTGACGGCCGAGGCGTTCGTGACTGGTCTTACGTGGGCACCTGAGAAACGGCTCTACCGGACTGGAGATCTCGTCAAGTATGACTCTGGCGGAAAGCTTCACTTCGTAGGACGGCGGGACGGTCAGGTCAAGCTCAGGGGTCAGCGAATGGAGCTCGGTGAGATTGAACAACAGCTGGTGCTAGAGCCGAGTGTCCAGCATTGTCTCGCTCTTGTTCCCAAGGCAGGGCCATGTGCTAAGAGGCTGGTCGCGTTCGTGACTTTGGCTGAAGCTAGCACGACGGCACACTCCGCGATTATGACGCTGTCGACGCCGATTGAGACGTTGAGTGGTTCTTGGTCAGAGCACATCAGTCGAATCAGAGACTTCCTCCTCGACAGAATCCCACCGTACATGAGTCCGGAACTGTGGATCGTCTTGAAGTCCATGCCCGGAAACTCCTCTGGGAAAATTGATCGGAAACGATTGAACAAGTACCTCGAGCATCTCACCCAGGACCAGTACACCAGCTTTCTGTCCCGGTTGCAAGATGAGAATTCTGAGCGTCCAGGAAACGAGACAGAGCTGCTGTTGAGAAGCATCTGGAGCGAAGTATTGAATGCGCCTGAGGAAGAGATCCGCTGGAACAGCTCATTCTATTACCTCGGTGAGTTTGCAAAGTAGCTTGATTTGATGTCTTGCTAACCTCGAACCAGGGGGTGATTCGATATCTGCAATGACGGTCAGCAGCATGGCGAGACAGAAGGGCCTGAATGTATCGGCTGCTGACGTTCTGCGATCCCGATCCATTGAGCGTCTGGCGAAATCGACTTCCCGAATCACGCAGGACAATCATAAGCCAGTTGCCACTTCAGAATCAGCAATTGAGCCGGCCGCCGGAGAGCCGTTTCCCCTCTCGCCCATCCAGCAGCTTCACTTCCAGGCCTCGCCCACCGGAGATAGCCTGGATCAGCAGACCATGGTTGTGCAGGTGACAAAGAAGGTCGACCAAGAAACTCTGCTTAGTGCTTTGGAGTCTCTCATAGAAGCCCACCCTATGCTTCGCGCCCGATTCGAATGCCACAACGGCGAATGGACTCAGAGGACCACGAACTCGGAACTGCACCAGAATTGCCGAGCTAGGTTCCACAGCCGAGATCAACTGGACTATGTCGTCGAATGCATTAGCGAGTCTAAGCGAGCGCTCAACATTGCCTCTGGGCCTCTAGTAGGAGTCGACTTCTTCGAATCCAGACGACAGACACTGCTTTCCATCACGATCCACCATCTTGTTGTCGACACTGTATCTTGGCGAACTCTCTTCCGCGAGCTGGAAAACTTCCTTCTCTTCGGCGGCCAGATAGAGGCGGAGGCCACAACATTCCAATCCTGGTGCCATGCTCAGAAGCAGCACGCCGCGGATCTGTCGATCGACGAGGTCCTGCCATCCGTGAACAAGATACCCTCGACCGATCTGGCATTCTGGAGTATGGACGACAAGAGCAACACCTTCAAGTCTAGTGTCACTCATAAAATCTCGCTGACTCCGGAGTTGACGAAATCTCTGTCTTCTGCGCGCGGAACCTCGAACTTTGCGGCCTTGGATATCATGATCGCTGCTATCGGGGAGTCATTTTACGAAACGTTCGGACGCTCTCCCGCGGTCTTCATTGAAGGCCACGGCCGAGAGACATTCTCTCACGATATGAATCCATGGGAAACCGTGGGTTGGTTCACGACGTTCTTGCCTGTCCTGGTTCAGCATCACGATGATAGTCTAGCGACCCTGAACAGTGTTCGTGAGCTCCGTGCTAACACTCCATTGAGTGGTCTGCCGTATTTCATGTCACGCTTCCTCAACAGCGAGGGTATCGATGCGTTCAAGCACCGCCACTGGCCGATGGAAATCACCCTCAACTACCTCGGCGCCTTCCAACAGTTTGAGAGGCAAGCATCACTTTTCAACAGATGCGATGATGGCCTTCAATCAAGACTGTCAGAACTTAGGCGTCAACAGCGCGCTAATTCGACGAGATACTCTCTCATCTCTATCCTTGCGGTGATGAAGGACGAACAGCTGTCGATCGAGGTGGAGTGGAACTCTCAGATGAACCACCAAGATCAGCTCAAAGATTGGGTGTCTCAGCTTGAGCAGAGCTTCGAGCAGGTCACCAACCGACTGGCGACTCAAGACCTTCCCGACTCGCCCATCGAGAACCTTCCCCCGTCGATTGGCCTCAACTCAAAGAGACTCATGTCTGTCATGGGCCTGGCAAAGTCCAAGCTTCGTCTCCAACCAAGCCAGATTGAAGCTGTTTATCCTTGCTCCCCGATCCAAGACAGTCTCATGCTTTCCCAGCTGAAGAAACCCAGCAATGTCTACAGCCAACACTTTCTCTTCAAGCTCTCTGGTGACGACCCCATACAGCCTGAGAAGCTCTATACGGCCTGGAAACAGGTTGTTGCAGCCCATCCCATTCTGCGAACGGTGTTCTTGGAAGAGGACGACGGAGGTTTCCTGCAGGTTGTGGTGAAAACTGTAGCGCCAGAGATCGAGATTCTGAGACTCGAGGACGAGGAAGACTTGCAAGAGCTCTGGGAGAAGCAGTCCACTTCACGAGGGCCGTCTCCTCTTAGTGGCAAGATTCTACACAAGCTACGAATCTACTCAGCTAAGGATGGCTCGGTCTACTGCTTCCTGGACAAGAATCACATCATCACCGATGGTACGACGTCGAGGCTTCTGATCCGTAATTTCCTGGACGCATATGAAGGCCGACCGAGAGGCGATGCATGCCCGTACTCGAACTATATCAAGTACACCTCGGAGCAGAATATGGCTGACATCATCAGCTACTGGACACGGTATCTAGATGGTGCTACTAGCTGCCAGTTCCCAAAGCTATCCCACACAAAAATCACCTCCGGCCAGCACACAGAGTTCGCTCGCACATCATCCGCCTTCCCGAACACGGCCTCTCTTGAGAAGGCTTGCCGGTCTCTGGACGTGACTCTCCCGATTATCTTCCAAACGGCCTGGAGTGTGGTCTTATCCACGTACCTGAACTCTGACGACGTAGTATTTGGGCTACTTTCGCATGGCCGGGATGCGCCAATTGTGGGAGCTCAGGAGATTATAGGACCTATGGCCAGCATCGTGCCTGTGAGGTCTCACCTCACCCCAACGACAAAGGTTTCTGACGCCATCAAAGCCATGTGGGAAGACGGCATCGCGCACATGTCTCGACAAACGATTTCCCTGGCCCGCATCCAGCATTCCGTGAAGAGAACTGGCGACGACATGTTCAACACCATTCTCAACTTCCAGAAGACCAGCGCAGCGTCTCCTTCCTCAAGCGTCACGACAGAGCTGTTGTACGCCCACGACACGAGCGAATATGATCTCGCAGTCTGCATAACCCAAGACCAAGACCATCTTGAGGTCACTCTCGAGTATCCGCACCATTTTCTCTCCGAGACTCAAGCACAACGTCTGCTGTCGGTTTACATCACCGCCGTCCAGACCATGATCCGCGATCCAGACGTCAGCATCAGCGAACTGTGCCTCGCCACCGACATGGATAGAGACCAGCTGCAGGAATGGAACTCCGTTGAGCTCGAGACCAGTAAACGCTGCATCCACGAAATGATCTCAGAGACAACACTTCGCCAGCCTGCAAAGCCCGCCATCTCCTCCTGGGACGGCGATCTCACCTACGCGCAGCTGGACCTCTTGTCCACGAAGCTCGCCGCTCAGCTACAAGCCATCGGGGCCAAGCCAGATGAGGTCGTCGTTCTATGCTTCGAGAAATCCATGTGGGCGGTTGTTTCCATGCTCGCAGTCGCCAAGGCTGGCGCAGCGTTTGTCCACATCGATCCCAAGGGCGCGCCAAAGAGGACCGAGTTCGTCATCAAGCAGACCAAGGCACGAATTGGGTTGGCTTCATTGGAGCAGTACGAGAATTTTGTGTCTCAGGTTGACACGATCCTGATTGTGAACAAGCCGTCAGTCGTGGGACTGCCGACACCGAACGTTAATGATGTCGTCTCCGCTTCTGCGGAGCCCTTCAATACCCTTTACATCATTTTCACATCGGGAACGACGGGCACACCCAAAGGGGTGGTGATTCAGCACAAGTCGTTCTGTTCAGCTGTGGTGGCAAACAGATCATGGCTTCAGATCCGGGCCAACTCTCGCGTCCTCCAGTTCACCAACTACTGCTTCGACGCATCGCTCGAGGAGATCTTCACTGTGTTGGTCGCGGGCGGTTGCATCTGCATCCCATCTGAAAAGGAACGCATGACTGACATTCCCGGCTTCGTGGAACGCAAGAAGGTCAACTGGGCCGCTTTTACTCCCTCCTTCCTTCGAACTCTGGACCCGTACGACCTGAAGTCGGTCAAGTTCATCACTGTGCACGCCGAGCCCATGGGTCAAGATCTGGTCGCTCGCTGGGCAGACAAGATTCACATGCGGCCAAGTTATGGCCCGACTGAATGCTCAGTCACTAGCACTGTTGGTCTTCGCTTCACGCCTGACACAGACGCCACGAACATTGGTTTCCCCATCGGTTGCCGAGGATGGATTATGCACCCCGACAACCAAGAGATCTTGATGCCCGTCGGTGCTGTGGGCGAGTTGCTTCTCGACGGACCGATTGTAGGCAAGGGCTATCTCAACGACGATGCCAAGACTGACGCTGCCTTCATCGACCCGCCTTCATGGGCGGTTCAGGCTGAGTCGATCTTTGGCAGCAGCCCACCTGAGAGAAAGATGTACAAGACGGGTGATCTCGTCAGGTTTGCCGAAGATGGTAGTCTTCTCATCCAGCGACGCAAGGATCATTCTCAAGTAAAAATCCGTGGTCAGCGTGTGGAGCTGAGCGAGATTCAGCACCATCTCAATAAGTTGTCCGGTGTCATTCAACACAGCATGGTGTTTATGCCCAAGGTTGGTCTCCTCAAGGGCCGTCTCGTTGCAGTCGCGAGCTTGACCGCTCTCTCTGCGGGACTCGACACAGGTAACTACGGCGTCCAGGCTCTCAAGACGGTCAACAAGGAGGCTCTTGGTGACGAGGGTCGCAAGAGAGTGAGCCAAACGTTGGACGACATCACATCCATGCTGGAGAAGGACCTTCCTCACTACATGACACCGGAAACATGGCTCATTGTGCAGAGTCTGCCTGTGCAGCTGTCACTGAAGCTAGATCGCCAGCGTGTCACGAATTGGGTGGAAGGTCTTGACAAAGCAGTCCTCCAGTCGGTTCTCGAGCTAAGCCAACACGCCGGGGCTGAGACTCAGCATGGGTCTGAGATTGAGGAAACCATCCGAAAGATCTGGGGAGAGGTGTTGGGCATGGATCCTGGTGAGTTCACAAAGACTACTCCTATAATATTCGAAGCTAACAGTGCAAGACCGCATGGCGCTTGACCAGTCATTCTTCCGACTGGGAGGTGACTCCATCTACGGTGAGTTCTCCGCATCATCATTGAATTCAATGCTAACGAGACAAATAGCGATGCAAGTGATGCGTCTTTGCAAAACTGCTGGCCTCCACGTCACGACCCAAGACGTCCTTGCCAACCCGACAGTGAAGCAACTCGCAGTTATTGCAACTCCAAAGCCTGTTCCCGACGTCATCGTGACGGCTCGGCCACCAATGTCGCGGGCCAATACCTCCGCCGCCTCGCCCGTTGCCACTCGAACCATCACATCCGTATCTGCGCCAACTACCCCGAGAGAGCCTTTCATGCCAATAATGCCGACGCCTCCGCGATCACCGGAGGAGCCAATCCATCACTCACCATTCGTCAAGTATCTTTCCGCCAGAGACGGCAATGTCGAAGCTGTGGTCCCCTGTACGCCTTTTCAAGAGAGGATGTACCGGGCCTTTGTCAAAAAGCCTCAAAAGCCATACCTCTTCAACAGCCTCGTCCTGTTGAAGGGGATCGATGATGGTGCCGCTGTAAACCTCAACCGGTTGTTCCAAGCCTGGCAACAGACAGTAGACCGCCATGCAATTCTGAGAACCGTCTTCATCCCCGACCAGGCAGCAGGCAAAGTCATTCAGAAGGTCTTGAAGAGGCACAAGGCCGACATCGCAACCCTCTCGGCAATGTCTGAAGCGGATGCCATCACCCAGAGCCAAGGTCACCTCAACGCGATACGGATGTCTCTCTTCAAGAACAACGCCCCACCGTTGTCTGTTCGGATCTTGATGACTCTGGACCAGCAAGTCTATGTTCACCTCGTGATGGGGCACATAGTCATAGACCACGTCAGCTTGGATCACGTCTTTGCAGACTTTGCGAGCTTTTATCGGGGACAAACACCGGCACCTGCAACGCTGCCCGCCGGGTTTGGAAGCTACATTCAGCAGCTCTCGCAAACTCGAGACATCTCAGCCAGCAACCAGTTCTGGGTCAACAAGTTAAAGGATGTGAAGCCGTACATGGTTCCATCGGAGTCTATGGTGAACGGCAGCGACCATCACTCCATGGGTGCCGTCAACTTCTCTCTGGACATCACAGACGAGATGCGGTACTTTCTCCGCGAAGCCGGTATCACGCTCTCTAATCTGTTGCAGTTCACGTGGGCGATGGTTCTGCACGTGTATACAGGCCATGCAACCATTTGCTTCGGCCATCTTGTGTCAGATCGCGACATTGACCTGCCTCATGCCGACGACATCGTGGGGCCAATGCTGTCGCTCATGATAGCAAGGGCAGCCGTGAAAGACTCGACCGTGCTGGTGGACGCTTTGCGCGCATTCCAAGAGGACAGCATCCTCAGCTTGAGGCACAAGATCTTCGATCTGACTGAAGTAGAGCGGCAGCTCGGATGCCAAAAGACTGGACTATTCAACACCCTTGTTAACTACCGAAAGGTGAAGTATTCTGGAGGGGATACAGATGTAAACTTCAAATCCGTCTGGAAGCAAGATCCGCACGAGGTAAGCTATCGGAGTGATTTACATGAGTGGCCCGAGACTAACAGCGTTTTACAGCAACTCTTGGTCCTTGCTTTCAACGAGGAACCTTCTAAACTCGATGCATCTTTGACTTATTATGAGTCTCTTTTCTCGAAACAGACGCTGAACACATTGGCGGAGGCGTACTGTCGCATTCTTCAGATGCTGGTGGGCGGCAGGCACAGGACGGTTGGAGACATGAAGGCTGTGTTGAATTCATAATTCCTGATCGCCGAAGACCATGAGCAATTCTAATAGATAAATATTGTGTATGTCAATTGAGATAGGGACTTTTTGTTCTGCTTCAAGTTTACTTCTAACTGTGTACTGGCTGAATCTAAACGTATCATAAGCTTTGACCGGCTTCATGCTCTGTATGTCTCAATAAAGCATCACTAGTGTCTCGGCCCATAAAGCCGAATGATGGGTTACCGAAATGTGGGATGCACTTTATCATAGATAAGCTTATTTGGCCCCATCATAGCGAATATTGACGTCAAATGACGGTATTCCTTTACAGTGATTCCAGCTTTGCCTCTGAGCTTAACACCAGACAATTCTACGCGTCCAAATCATGTTGCTGAACTGCGGGCTTCGACCGGCACAATTGCGCCAAGGGTGGGTGGCGAGTGGTTGCGCCTCCGACTCATTGTGAGGAGTTCGGACCGAAGTGGGTCTCCGCTTCAGTCCGATGCCGAACCCTTCGGTCCGCTGGCACCATCCAATGGGAGCTCGAGGCCGTTCTCTATTGCTGTATCGCTGGAAGCAGTCAGCTCAATTGCGAGTCCTAGGTCCAGGTGCCTGGTTCGAAGTCTTTGTTTGGTGTTCGTCCAGAAATCGCGCCTCCACGAATTTTCTAACGACTGGCAATCCCTGAATATTTGCGCCGACAGGCACAGCAGCCGATCTTAGTATCGTACCGGCAAGGGACGCTACTTTACTGTCCATTAGAGCTTCTACGCTGTTCTGCCTCTGTAGAGAATTCAGTGCACTCTTCACTCAGTCGTTCAGGCAGCGTGGGCCTTCCACTATCCTTCTTTTCTCTTACCATGATGATGCCATCCGGTCCAAGTAAGAAAGAGGAAAAGTACTCTCTCCTGAAAGATGAGACGGGAAGAGAGTCCTACGAAGAAGAAGAAGAAGCACCACGGCCATCTTCATCATCATCATCAGTCGATCAAGAGTCTGGAGCCGTCAAAGTGAAAAGACAGCTTCGCGTACCATGGCAATTCGACCCGGCCTGGAAGTCATGGTATCTCTTCGTCCCACTCGGCCTCATCTTCTTCATCCTCGCGGGGCTGGCTTTCTTCCCGTCATGTGAGCCGTGCCGCAAACAAGACACATCCGGCTACGTCTGCGCACCCAACGGCGCCCTCCCCAAGATCGCCCGCGACAGAGGCTGCGAGTTCGACACCATGTCATTCAAGTGGTACCCCAAGGAGGCCTTCAACGACAAGGACAACCAGGCGCTCCTCAGGGAGTTCCACGATCAGGGCCCTTGGCACAGGTACTACGACAAGGGCGGCAAGCACGAGATCCCGCCGACCAGCGAGGTGCTGACTGCCGGCTGGGTGTCGAGGAAGGAGCACACTTTCCACTGCATGTACACGCTGAGGCAGACGCACCTGTGGCTCATCAACGGCTACGACGCCCCGTGGAATTACACGCACACGCTGCACTGCACGAAGTATTTGATGGACACGATTTTGGAGAACCCGCCGAAAGATTTCGATGACTTGAGTGTTCATGGGACCCCATGGCCGGAGCACCCTGATGTGGTAAGTTGAGTCGCGGGAGAGTTTCTCTCTGGCACCGTTTGCTGACAAAAATGATTGTAGGTGAAGCCATACTATCCTTGCAAGCAGGAGGGACTGAGTTGTGAGTCGTGGTAAGAAAGGGCACGGAATTAGCGGTGAAGTTGGGCGTTTCAAGTACATTCATAGCATCGATCAGAGCATTTGCACGTCAATCGAGTGGCTGAAGAATTCATCAATTTATCTAGACTTTTCGTTGCTGCCGATTATCCGTCTCTGGAAAAACTTTGAATGACGGCTGAAAAGTTCTGTTGCATCTTAATGATCGGCATATGATCACCCTGCGTCTATGCGCGGCAATCTTGGTGTAGGGTGACATTGAACTTGCATGGCGTCCATCAGGAACCCGCGAGATCTGAGCACTTCACGTTTGAGTCTGTAGTTGGATTTCATTGCTGTCGAATATTTCTTTGAGCCGAGATTTATCAACAAAATCGCTGGCTAAGACACTGCTGCCCAAGCCCAAGGCCAAAGAAGCACGAGATGATTACCGCGTCTGAGGGCGCGCTGTGCGGGCGAGGGTGGACCAGTCGCGTAGCTAACAGCCCCTGGGTTGTGTCCTCTGAGAGTGATTTGGTCGTCATATTCAATCTTTCCAGAGATTTCACTCGCACGGATGGCAAACATGCTACGCTCCCAAATCCGTAAACACGGCGGGAAATGCATCGCTTTTCTAGTTTTCCTTCCGAACTCCTCGCATTCGACAGCCCTGGTGAACAGAGTCCATGCATCACAATCATTTAGATACCGCCAAGACGCCAAGAACACATTAACCCAAAATTGGGACGAACAATGCCACGCTAATCAAAATCACAGATCTCAGTCGATGAGAAGAAGGCAGCGCGGATGGAAAGACCAGACGAGCAAAGACACATGGCCGATATGTCTCGCATGTCGAGGGAATTTCGCCGGGCATTTTCCCATTCACGTCTTTCAATTTCGTCGATCGCAAGGCAGGGGCGAGGTAATTTGAGCAACTTGACGCGAGGCGAGGACTGGTGAACTGACAGACCCATGTCTTCATAAATCGACACAAACATTTTCCGCCAATTGAGCACGCCGCAATCCAGCTTATGAGGGGTAATTGTGGACCAAAACATGGGGGTGAGAACCACCTGAAGCGGCTGGACAGTCTCGGGTACAGTGAACCTTTTTTTCTGGTCCAACATGAGAACGACTCAGCGCCAACGGCTTGCTTTTGCAGACTGACTGATCACTTGACGGCCTCGCCTAGCTTCGCCATAGGGGCTAGGAGAATTAGTGATCAAGTCAAATCATTGCGGCAGATGGCGGCAATGCGGTGTTAGATTGACAGCGCACCTGCGCGCTCCAAGGAGGCGGCGCCAGGCTAGACATTCCGTCACGTACGATTCTAATTACCTTGCCGCTCCCTGCATGTCTGAAAAGGGATCACAGCGGCTGCCTTCAAAGTTGCTCCTCCCCCAGCCGTGTTATCCACTCGGCCGAGGCCCCTCTTCGGTAGGTTCATCCGAACATTTCTGGGCGCCCCAGCGAATAGGCGAGGGAAGCCAAGAGCAGGTGCAACGGCCCAGATCCATCAGAGCCAAAGGTCAACAAAGGGGCCGTGATTCGACCTGCAGGGCGTCTTCCAATCCTTGAGCTGTGGACACTCCTCACATGTAAGTAAAACAGAGGGCCAAATTACGTTGCACGTCATAGGGAGACAGCGCCTGCAGACGAGGCCATGCCCTTGTTTGGAAGGTCTGCCAATGACGGGATCCTTATTTGAAACGGCACGCCAGCACGCGCTGTTGGCGCGCTTGGCTGGTGATAGCGGGCAGGTTTATTTCAAACATTCTAACGGACCCGAGGATGCGCATCCCGGGGTCGAGTGGGGCTGCCGAAGACCGAGACCAACACGGAGAATCTCTGGCCCCCGGTCTGGCGCCAACGGACCCCGGCCTATCGGTATGCACCCCTTAGGTGCTCGAGATTAAGGAAACTTGCTTGAGTGGGGGTATTTCCTAATTGTTGTTCAGCGCAAAGGATGCCAAGACAGAGACGGAGTGTTCCTGGTTGAAGAGATATAACATGAACACCAGAGCTGCTCCAGCACAGCTCGTGTGTTTCTCTCTCCGTTTGTTGAGCCGCATCTTCGCTGCATTCCTTCTTTTTCGAGTCACCGCTAGTACGGTGTTTTGTCATTCTTTTCAGAAACCATCCTGTTGACCCTAGCGGTTAGCGTTCGTTCTCTCGCAACACTTACATTCACTTTTGGACAACCTCCAAGCCACTCATTCACCCCGATCACCTCCAAAACTCGAAACTGGAAGACACCTAGAAAGCGATTCTCACCATGCGTTACACAATCTCGGGAGCCGCGGCCCTTCTTGGGCTCGCCGGATTCGCCTCCGCCCAGCTCCGCGCCTCGGCTTACACCGATCCCCAGACCGGCATCGACTTCCAGCGATACAAGCCCGACGCCTACCCGTACAGTTTCGGTATTGCCGTCCCCGAGACCACCGGCACCGACTTCATCGGTCAGATGGTTGTGCCCATCTCCACCAAGGGCAACTGGGGTGCCGTGTCGTTGAAGGGAGGCATGTTGAACGGTCTGCTGTTCGTCGCCTGGGCCGATGGCGAGGACATCGTCACCTCGTTCAGAATGGGCAGCGCGTACTCCAACCCTGACGTCTACACCAAGACCGAGGTCAAGGCGACCCCTATCGCCAACGGTACTTTCGTCAACAGCACCCACTTCTCGTACACTTTCCTGTGCAGCAACTGCGTCGACTCCACCGCGACGACCCTCGCCGGCGAGTCCCCCATCCTGGGTTGGGCTTTCTCCGACACCAGCCCGACCACTCCCTCCGACCCCGCGAGTGCCCTCAACTACCACTCTGCTGGTTTCGGTCAGTTCGGCCTTGACATCGCCAGTGCCAAGTCCGCCAAGTTCGAAGAGTGGTCTAAGTACGCGAAGGAGGTTGAGACTACCCCCGTCCCTGGCAACGGCACCACCACCCCCGTTCCCGGCAACAGCACCACTCCCATCACCACCTCCAACAGCACCTACGATGTCATCGTCGTCGGTGGTGGCCCTGCTGGCATCATCGCTGCCGAGCGTATCGCTGAGAGCGGCGCCAGCGTCCTCCTCATCGAGCGTGGCCCTGCCAACACCGTCCCCCTGGGTTCTGACCTGGCTCTCCCCTGGAACGACACCCTCACCCCCTACGACATTCCCGCCCTCGGCAGCTCCATGACCTCTCTCTCTGGCATCAGCATGTGCAGTGACACTGCCTCCACTGCCGGTTGCCTGCTGGGTGGTTCCAGCTCCATCAACGGCCTCAACTTCATCCACCCCCCTGAGCACGACTTCCAGCGCTGGCCCAAGGGCTGGAACTGGGCCGACATGTCCGCCGCCGCCGAGCGTCTGTACGAGCGCAACCCCGGCACCACCGAGCCCTCGGACGACAAGAAGTACTACGACGACCTCACCTACAGGGTCCTCTCCGGCCTCCTGAGCGGCAAGGGCTGGAAGGAGGTCGACTCCATCGAGTCCCCCAACGAGAAGCAGGCCGTCTTCTCCCGTCCCTCGTGGTCCATCAAGGATAACCTCCGTGCTGGCCCTGCCCGCACCTACATGCCCTTCGCCCAGCAGCTGCCCAACTTCACCCTCAAGCTCGAGACCAAGGTGATCCAGGTCGAGCGCACCGGCAGCACGATCACCGGCGTCCTCACCCAGGCCGCCGACAGCAGCAAGCAGATCATCAAGGTCAACCAGGGCGGCAAGGTCGTCCTCGCCGCCGGCGCCATGTCCTCCCCCCGCATCCTCTGGAACTCCGGCATCGGCAAGTCCGACGCCCTCGCCATCGTCAAGCAGGGCGCCGCCTCCACCGGCGTCACCCTCCCCGCCGAGGCTGACTGGATCGACCTCCCCGTCGGCCACCACCTCCAGGACCACGCCCAGGTGATGCTCCAGTTCAACTCCCAGGCCAACTTCACCGCCTACGGCTTCAACGCCATCGCCTCCAGCCCCGTCACCTCCGACCTGGCTCTCTACAAGGAGGGCTCCGGCCCCATCACCCAGGCCGCGCAGCGCATGCACCTCTGGACCTCCGCCGAGGGCGCTGACGGCCGCACCCGCTACCTCCAGGGCACCGCCTCCGCCATGCAGAACGGCATCATCACCGTCCGCACGTTCCTCACCCACGGCACCTCCACCCTCGGCGAGCTCGGCATCTCCGCCTCGGGCAACACCGTCCTCAACAGCAAGCCCTGGCTCATCGACACTGAGGACCGCAAGGCCATGTCCGACTTCGTCCAGTACTGGCTCGACATCACCAGCGGCAGCAACTCCACCCTCAGCTACGTCACCCCGGGCGCCACCCCCGAGGACATCATCTCCACCAAGATGATCTCAGGCGACCACTGGGTCGGCTCCGCCAAGATGGGCACCGACGACGGCCGCTCCGGCAACGGCACTGCCGTCGTCGACCTCGACACCAAGGTCTACGGCACTGACAACCTCTTCGTCGTCGACGCCTCCATCCACCCGGACCTCCCCACCGGCAACACCCAGGCCATCATCATGATCACCGCCGAGCACGCCGCCGAGAAGATCGCCGCCTTCAAGGTCAGCGGATCCAGCAGTGGCGGTAGCAACTCGACCACCACCCCTGCCCCCGTGAACTGCAAGCGCTCTGAGAAGCGCGCTGCTCGCCAGGCCATGCGCTTCAGACGCCATGTTCACCTGCACAAGAACTAGGGTAGCCCTCAAGTGCTGAGCGGACACCCTTTGGGGCGGGGTTGTATTAGTTGATGTCATGAGTTACCCCTCCCGAGCCTTCATCGTATATGTTTCCTTCTAGACTCTGTATAAAGTTTCTTTACATCGTAAATAAAGCATTTAGATCATGAACCTTTTATCCCCTTCGAAGATGATGAGTGATGTTATCATGTCCCGTGTTCCTTTATAGATATCTCTAAAAGCAGTTAGAGACAATTAGATTCAACTGGATGCGCCTATGTGTAGTGAAAACGGTCAACCTGCTCATGATAATGATCGAATACCCTTGCCCCGCTCATCCTAGTGTCTCTTGAATCTCATCGGATATACGTCATTGAAAGGACGGCTCATCCCGTTGAACTATCGAACCCCCCTCAACGTACCTACACAACACAGCAGGTTTACATCATCAACAACTCTCTAAATGCCGTAATGAGAGTACAAGCCTGAGAAGGGATGCATTCATCCACAGCCCCTGCTGGAAGCAATTCGGAAAAGGATCAAATCCGCGGATCCTTTCCACTCGACTATGAAAGACCTCACTTTCAGTGGATATTATTTTCCCATCATGTCACATCTGGATTCGAAGGAGATGAAGACAATTGATCCTCGTCGTGGTGAGCTGTCTGCGTCTTTTTCTTTATTATCCATCCTGGCGGTGTACTCATGGACTCCGGCCTCAGAGACTGGTTCAGTCAAGGCAACAAAGATTACACCTGCGAGGACCGAAGACGATTTCGTCGTCATAATTACGGTGGTTGATGATCTTCGACCCGGGAACGAGTGACGTAGTCATGACCCCGAATCTCACGACAAACTTCGAGTGTGTATGGCCAGTCGATGGTGCTTACCTACGTTTGGAGCAGTCGGTGGCCTTTGGTTGAGGTTTTCAAAGCTCTCAACATGCAAAGGCGCGGAGACTTCCGCGAGACAACTTGGTAATAAGCCGCTTGCTGTTACGATAGCAGCATGCTCTTTTCGTTCTTGATGAGGACGTCGAGGCTGATCGTGCAACACATGTACACTGGACATTTTAAGTACGAGCCCCACACGGCACCAATGGACCGGCGTTCGCATCGTGGATCAGGCACACCGGAAAGCCTAGTATGGTGGCACAAGTTCATTTGGAAGGATTTTGGGTCTCTTTGATTTACCAAGGCGGGGTCAGAAACTTGACCAGCAGGAATTGAGGACAGCCCCGAGGACAGCCCGATCAACGGCAACCGAGAAACAAGTCAACTCCGAGCGGGAGAAGGGCCCTCACAGCCAAAGCAAGAGGTTCAAATATGCCTGGAGTACGAAGACTAAACTTTGGAGGACTTCTCAGAACGTGGTATGAAGAAATTGCCCTCCACCCCCTTTCCCAAAACAAGCGTGCAGGAGAGTTTGTCTACGTTCTCGGGTTGTGCCGTCTTGGACGGGAGGCGTCCGCCATTAACTATGCCAATAAACATTCGTTTTCCCCGGACACTAGAATATCAATTTTATGAATCTCAGTTGTCCGGAGCACTCCAGTGAACAAAGACGAGCGACCGAAAGACCCGGTGTACCGAACGCTGCATGTTCCTTCCGAACTTTTTTCATCGCGAGCGAAGACATCACACGATGAGTTGACGGTAGAATTGGTGATTTTCAAGGTCATGATTGAATCAAACGCTGCGCTGATATATCCCTTACTTTATGCCTCTAAACGTTGACGACCGTAAACCTCAAGTTAAGGTTAGCCAATTGTGAGCTCCGAGTCAGCTCGAAGGCCCCGTTCGCGGCCCAGACTACCACTTCTGTGATGTCCTTCACCCCAAGCTCCTGCTTGTGCTGAATAAGCATCCAGGCTGTCGAAGCACCGTGAGTGCTTCCCAGAATAGCAAGACCCTCGTCGGTATCCATCTTAAACGTAATTCGTTGGTCCCAAGTAGGGACCTGGGTATATTTCGCCCTACGCAAGGCCTCCATCACAATTTGAAAAGTCTTATCGTAGATAATATGCGACCGGAAAACGACCTTAAGGTTCTTGGGATCATCGCCACCGGACAGACAGCCGTCCCGCCATTGGAAGTAGGCGATATCAGATGCCGTGTCCAAGTCGGGGATATCACCTTGTCCTTCTTCTTTTTTGGCCCAAGTGGGGCTGAAGTTGGAATCGAAGATGAATGCCCCAGACTTTGGGTTTACGACGTTGGTGTAGTGCGCCCCCGTTGGCTGACAGAACGAGAAGGTTAGCACAGCAAAACACTTGAGGTATTGTGGCTCTACTCACATATCCCGTTTGGCCATTCGCCTTCTTGAATTCTCGATCGTGGACGAGATGCCAAACTGTATTTTCCGCTTTGTTCACCGGAAAAGCTGTGTCTTCGAATGCAGGGTCTAGCATGTTCCCGAAATCAGGCTTTCGACCGCCTGCGTATGGGAAGAAATAGACGTTTGGTGTCCAGCCCCATTCCAAAACTACTTCTGGTTCCTGGTACGGGCTGGCAACTGTAGTGCCGCCGTTGTATTCTTGCGCTTTTGCAGGGTCCAGTGGTAGAAGACCCTTCAGCCATTTCCCTTTGTCGGTACGGCCTTGGTAACTATCATCGAAGGAAGGAAATGATTGTTTCACCCGCTTGGCAAGCTTTTGATCGAAGGTAGCAGGCGTGGGCGATGCGCTGATGGGGAGCAAGATATTAAGGAGCGAAAGCCATAGGAACAATACACGGAAAGTTCCCGGCACAAACGAATGACTAGCACGAGACATTGTGGAAAGTAAAGACTGACAGATAGTTGGAAGACACAGCAGCTACACACAGGACAAACACTGAAAGGCCACACACGACAGTGCGCGTGCGGTACTCAAATCCTTTAATAGCCAGCTTCAGCGGAAGAGACTGATCGGCTTCGGACATTTCTATCATTGGAGAATTTCTGGAACGTTGATTAACGGACCAAGCATGGTGCCATGGGCCCGGCGGAGCGGGGCCGGACTGGCCGTTGCTTAATCAATTGCGGACAGGCCCGTCCATGCTTGACTCGTCCCTAAGCGCATGTGTACAGCTGTAGGCCGGCCATCCCGCAGCCGCAGCACGCGGTAAGCAGAGCTATTGTTGGCTCAAGCCCCTATTTTATTGAATTAAAGTTCAAGACGTCACTTCAGTACTCAATGCACAACCAACTCAATTAAATTGCGCACTTTGGATGAACATGTTCACAGACGTTTACATTTATTTTGGTTCTGTTGCCAAGCGGGAAAGTAATGACGATTAATGGGCATATGTAGTGCTCAAGCGCCGAAACTACGAAGCGATCTTTTGATCAGCGCCGGCCTTTCATGATCACTGATCAGGAGGTCGTTAACACAATTTCATTCTCGACCCCTCACATCGCCTCGTTCGGCCACTTGGTCAGCCGCTTTTGGAAGTTACGAGTTATTGCAGCAGGACAACAGCGACGGCATCGATGATATCAACGACAACGACACCAACACGAAGATGACGTTAATTACCAAGAAGACAACAGCAGCAGCAGCATTGGTTATGATAATAGCAGGGGCGATAGTGAGGTATCCAAAACAGAATTCAAAACAAAATCACGACATCAACTGCTCGGTAAATATGATCAGCCAGCTTGCAGCGTTCAACGTCAAATACATGCGTGAGAAGTTGTGTGTGTTGCGGTACTTCCCTCGTTTGTCACAGCTACATCACAAACATGCATTACGGTGTCTGCATACTTTGAAATGCGAGTGCACTACTGTTCCATCACACTTATCACACACTATTACTCTCTTCAGGCAGCCCACGGCTTCTAATGTCTCACCTACCTGGTTTTGCTGTTTTCGCGTCGCCCGCTTCTTGTCCGCTAAGACGGAATCAGCTGCATTAGCCAGCCACGATGTGACGATGCATCTTGTCGTACGAAAAGTCGCAAATAATTTCTAGCGCTCTTCTCAAAGTGAGTCAATATAGACTGCGCCTAGTAAATATTTGGTGGTAATATTTCTGGTATGTTTCGGCGCTGGTGTCAGCAGCTCTCTTCATCACCGAAGACAGCCTCTGCAATCGTTGTTTGATGCACTAGCATTCGGCTCTCAAGATTAATTAAGTATCACTCTGCCCGCCATCGTCTCTCTTCTTGTCACTAGAAATGGCAACGATTCGGCAGTTTCCCGGGAACTTTCCACAGCCCCTTTGTTATCTTCTCCGCTGTGACCTTCCGGCTTTCACAAGTAAAGCACGCATCACTCGTCACCTCTCTTCCAGCATGTCTGATGTTTCTCCTCCCTCCCCAGCTCCCATGCCAACTGAGGAAACGCCGGCGGGTACACCAGCGACAATCCCGCCCTCCTTTGTTGCAGCACCTCACCTTCTAAGATCAGCAACGGTGCCAGCCAGCGTTCCAATGTCCGCAAAACGCTTGCAACGGTCGTTTGGTCCCTTATTCAAGGCGTATGCTTTCGCTCTGCGAGCGAAAATATCTGGAGGTGCGGGCGACATGTTCAGCGACGACCAGGCATTCTTCACCTCAACGTCAATGCAAAGAGGTGTGCCGATGAAGATGAGTGATGCGTACACCAATGCCCGAGTTTTCTCTCTCGCCGATTGTATCCAGAGCGACCGTAGTCCGACTCTCAACGAGAACGAGCGTTCTTTCGTCCGGTATTTGGAAAGGTGAGCATTTACTATGAGCCCCACCGAAAAGCAGCATCGAGGTCTGACGTGTTGCAATACAGCTACCTTGATAATGTTGAGGATGTTAGTTGCTTCCTACTTTTCAATTGCATCAGCTGACGATTGTGTTTCGCCATTTAGACCAGCAGAACAGACGAAGAGAAGCTGAGGACAGCGGAAGAAAAGTACCGAGCTATCAAACGAGAAGCTTCTTTGCAATTTGAGTTAGCCGAATTCAAGTGGAAGGAGGCCTTGAAGAGGGATCCTGCCATGACCCTAGATAATTGGATTGACAAGTATGGATATGACTACCGCGATGCCTGTGAGGAAAGGGCCTGGGCAAAGGAAAACCTGAAGCGTGCTCAGCAGACAGGTTCCCGGGATGTATTGAGGCAGAAGGACTTAATGGAGTCTGCTTTGAACTCCCACGATCAGTTGCCCGGGTAATTCTGCGCTCATTTGATGTTCTTTGCAATATAACTAACGCGACTAAAAAGAAGTAACATGCCTTGCGCCCTGCACGATGTCAGTTTCAACACCCTCGCCAGGAATGGTGAGCCACCAAAGGACTTGGTCTATCGCCCTTTGCATGTGCTCCCAGGCTTCACATTCGCCAGCGAAGACTGGGCAAATAGAGGCCTCAAGGAAGAAGACGACCCGAGCTCAATGCGAATTGATCTTCTTGAGGGATTCACTCGGACATGGAAGGACCTCGGGTTTCCACAGCTCGACAACACTGAAAAGTCTTTCGGCAAGAAAGATATTGAATCAATCCGCCGCACTATTGAAGATTGGAAGCTGATGCTTAAGTACACTGACATACATGCTTTTGATGTAAACCGAGGCCTGTGGTGAGTCGCGCCATCGTGATGCACGCGCGATGCGGATCATTGACTTCAATTGCTAGGAATATCCCCGGTTTCCGGGCGATCCTACCCGAACTGGCGAGAACAGCGCCTGCGGAACTCAAGGAGAGGGTGTTCCAGACAACGCGTATCCTTCTAGCATACAATGCCGATCTAGTACTCCGTCTGCCTCCCGAACTTTTCACAAAGCTTTTCCCGCGCAGCAAGAGTATCAAGTTTACCGGCAATGAAAAGGATGGGGGAGCAAGACCGAGTACATCAGCACTAGAGGGACTGGAGGACGAACTCCTAAGCGAGATCTTCCGGACGTTTCCGTTTGCAAGAGTTCACCCGGAGCCATGGGATGGAGAGAATGAGCTGCACGTGAGGGGATCGTTCAATAATCTTTATCCGACTGTGTTGGGTGTTCTGGCGCGCAATGTGTAGTAAATGGGAGATCAGGACTGAATGTCAATCTTAATGGTATCGATTGCTTTCAACATGCGCAAAGACTGATCCTGTGATTCCGAAGTGCTGGCTGACAGGCGTGGATTGAACTTCTCTGTTCGGAACTTTCTTGCCATTGAGGTCGGATGAGACCTTGGCATAATAATGTTATTCTTGCATCTATAGCCATAGCGTGATTTCTCAAAGAGCTAAGAGGGTCAATGAGTAGGATGTTGCTTAAGCCAGCGACCACACCCCGTGGGTATTGCGGTCAAAGTAGCCTCTAAGATCCCTGCCTCCGCACACCACACATACTTGGCGTGAGCCTGAATGCAAAACAAGGAGAAGTGTGCAGAAAGTTGCGAGTACTTCCTAATACGCAAGGAAATAGTACAAAAATGGTTCTTGAGATATTGAATATTTTAGTATTGTGTTTAAGTAAGGAAACCCCAGGCCCAGCAGGGAAAAAATCGTCGAACGAAACAAAAGCCCTGCTGTTCAACAGCCACACAACCACATTATTTCATCTCGCACAATGTTTGATGACCAGCAAACTCCAAGGTGAGATCCACAGTAGCTAAAAAAATTCGGATCCATCACTCCCTCGCAATGAATGCCTGCTGTAGTTCAGGCCTGAATCTGGAACGCCTCAGCAACCACGCCGACAACTGTGGCGCAGTTGTTGTCGAAGTTCGGGACAACTTTGAAAGTCCTGTTGGCCTTATCCCACTTCGCCGTATGTGTCTCATTCTCCTTGCTACTACTGCCGCTTCCACCCAGGCCGATGGGAATGCCGAAGACACTGACGCTGCCACCGGCGGTCGTTGTCTCCTTCAGCTTAGTGTCGAGAGTGCTAGCAGTCGAGGCGCCGACTTTGATTTCGTATCCCAGGCCGGAAATGACGATGATCTGGCTGACCCTTGCGAGGGTTTTGACATCCTTCGGGGCATCTGAGCGAAGCTTGTACTTGCTAACGTCGACGTTCCTGGGACAGAGTGAGCCATCATAGAAACAAAGTATACACCGCAGGAGGCGTCACGTACCATTTTCCAGTAGTGATGGTGATGGCCTTTATGTCGTTATACGTGATGGCAACCTGAACTTGGGATGACTCTGAGCCAGTTTGCAGGGTAGATGATTCTTCGGAGTGGCCTGCGCTGGCGCTGAAAGAAAACCAGCCCGTGCTGACCCCGACACTAGCACCGCCCTTGGTCTGTCCAAAATTGTAGTCAGAGGTATTCTTTCCGGTGTCGATGTTGACTTCGATTCTCTGTGGGGAGCTATAATCACTGCTCGCAGCGATTTGCATGGAATCCTGAACAAATTGCTTGTACGCTCCGGCCTCGTATAGGGGGAGGCGATGGAAGGGAGGTTCGGGGATACTTTCACCTGAAAGTTTCTTTTTGATGAGTTCGGCGGTACTGAGGATGTTTCCGCTTGCAGCGTGCATGTTGTAGCTGATTATTGTGAGCTTGTGGAAATACTGTCGCGCCGGCGCTCGACTGGCCAAACACTTACCCGTCGAAGTCGACATCTTCGTTCTGACCCTTGCGGAGCCTGTCTCTGTCATTCTTGACGGTGACAGACATGGGCCCACCCTGCTGCAGCTGGATGTTGGTAATCGTCTGGGAAATGCCATCGACGTTATCCTTGGCAGCCTGTCTAGCCGGGGCATTGCCGCTTGCAACCCAGACATTGTAAGATGCATCGGTCAAGCCTCTTTTCTTTGCTTTTTCCCACTGGGCAAAAGCCTCGTCGTCCTCTCTCCCGAATTCTTTGATGTAGACTTTCTGTTTCTCGGTGGCATCCAGAAACTGGGAGTCCAAAGCCGGGGTGGATTTGCCGCCCTGTTTTGAGTTAGCAAGACGTCAGTGGTCCAGAACTTCTTCCAGCATACCAGTTCCACCCAGTTCAGGTAGCTAAAATCTACAGTCAGCACCAGAGTCTCGGCCAGGGTCAAAGACTGTACCTACAGGCCGATAGCCTCATCGTAACCATGAAGCGCAGATGGGCTGTAGAAGACATTGTTGGTGGACAGAAGGTTGTTGCCGAGGTTGTACAGGCCCTGGGAGGTGTATGCATCGGGAACGTTGCTGCCAGCTAGAGGGCCTTTCTGGGCCTCAGTGGCAAGGAAAAAGATCTTGTCGCCGCTTCCAACTCCAACCTTCTGTCTGATAGCCTCGCCGTACTGAAGCCAAAAGAGCTGGGAGGTCTTCTCAGAAGCCATGTCGCGAAAGGTTATAAATTGCCTTAGTGGAGATTGGGATGTTCTGTGTTTGAAAATGTAGAAGTAGACAATGTGCTGTGAAGATGAGAAGAAACATCAAAGCACGGTTACGGCAGTGGTTTTATACTGTGGAGCTTGATTCTTTTGTCAGGTTTGGCTGATCTAGGCTCATGCCTCATCGCCTCAAAATTCTCCACGTCTGGGGCGGCGTCTTCACTGTTTCGTCCCAAGCGGTTCGCAAACATTCCCACGCAGCTTAAATTACGTGATAGACCGTAGACGATGATCGAGATCGATCACAGAGCCACGTAGGATGTGCAAAGACTGGGGGAAATCAACTGCCGTCGAGCAGTCGACGCTCACAATCACGTCGTCTACATGCTTTCGTCAATTGGATCGACCCATATGACGATATTCCTCTGGCCTGGAACTAGATATTCCATTGAGTGGCGATGAATATTGTTCCCCGAATCTGCAAGGCGTTGTGATGGCAGACGGAAGCGAACGATTCCGGCATCGTGAATCAGTCAATTACTCGGGCTAGGGAATGACCTGGACCTTCTCGATCAGCGAGGTTGTTGATCTGATTTCATTTTCCATCTATCACATCACACTACCAGCCAGCCACTTTACTATGGCCGTCTGTTGTGCAGGGTTCCCCTCACTAATACAACTTGCTTGCCGTGGCTGCAGCTCTTGTTCACTACTCGCTTGTGTGTATACGTGCCAAAGCCCACACGAAAGATTGATGGAATGGACCGGATCACAAGTGGATGGTGATTTTTGAGATTCATTATTGAAAACTCATGTAAAATCGAGTTTTGTTCAAACTCACGGGCGTGGACATACAGCATCCGCCGTTGGCATACGGCTCTAATTGTTTTGACGGGCATTAGCGCTTCGGTATCTGTCTGGACACAGCCCAAAGATCTGTTAGGAAGGAAGCCGGGACATGTACCTTAGGTTGAAGAGACCTAGGTTTCGAAGGTCCTTACAGCGCCCAATTACTCTTACACATAGTACATTCAGCTTCTAGTCTCTACGGCTTCCGATACTTTCGGGGTACATGTCAAAACGGGATGGACTGCAGCCACCATGTCTCGGCCCGAAGGGAGATCCCGCTTCTATCACATCTGACTACCGTCCGCGCTACTTCGGCGAATCAAGATTCAAGAGTCATCCATCGCGACCGAATTTCAGCTCTTGACGTCGCCGATAGACTATGCACCTTGATTTAGGCTCTGTGATATTGATTGCTATTTCCAGCGGCCAGCCAGCCACATTTTACCACACTCGCCAAACATGCCTGATGGATCTGGTCTATCCTAATACTGAAATGGTTATAGGCTAGGTGGCTGAGAGCTATACGACGCAGTAGCGTATACGCGCTTGAGGGTGTATAAGGCTACTATAACTATATAACTCTATAATTTTAAAGCTTATAATCTTAAAAGGAAAAGGAAAAAACTTTTTATATTCTTTATAGATCTAAAATAAAAAGAATAAAATAAAAAGCTTAAAAATCTACTAAAAAAAAATAAGTAAGTTTTATTTTTTCTCTATATTAAGCTAATAATAATATTTAAGCTAACTTCTCACCTTTTTAAGAGGGTTAGTAATCTAACCTCTAAATACTAAAAATACTAAAAAATCTAATAAACCTACTAAACCTTATTTTAATTATTTCTAATTATCTTTCTTTTAGCTTTTTAAGCTAGAAAATAATTCCTTATATTTTTATATATATATAAAAGTGCTATATTTATTAATAAAACTTATAGTAAATATTCTTATAATCTTAAGCCTCTTTTTCTCTTATATAAGTAGTATCCTATTTAAGTCTTAGCTTATAATATACTTATCCTTACTAACTTCTAAGCTTTAAAAATCTATAGATATAAATCCTAAATAGTATATAAACCTCTATTTAAGCTTAAAGGTTAATATACTAATTAATATATACTACTTAATTAACTACTATTAGTTTTAAAATAAGCTACTTAAAAGAGTAAATAAAATAGTTACTTATAGTTATAAAGCTTTAAGTAAAAACTAAAAACTTATATAATAATAAAATAAGACTTTTATAGTAAGGAGTTATAAATATAGGCTTACTATAATTATTATATCCCTCTAGAATTAGAAGGTTAATACTTAAGCTTTTTAATAAAGATAAAGTAGTTAATAGAAGTAAGATTACTATTATAAAGTTTTAAAGTAAGGTTATTAATAAAAGTAGCTTAAGAGGTTACTCTAGAGATAGCTATATAGTTTTATTTTTAGCTATTTTACTTAAGTAAGTTATTACTATCTATATTATAAAATAAAATAAAAGGTTTTTATAAATTAATTTATATCTATAAAACTTAATAGTAATTTATAATTTATACTTACTAACTAGAAGTAAAGGGTTTTAGTAATAGAAGCTTTTATTAATAATAATATTACTACTAAAATAGATATTAAGAAGTCTTTTTATAATAAAATAATAAACCTAATTAATATAGTAAACTTTATAGCTATAACTATTAAGTTATTATACTAAATTAACTACTTAAATATATTATAATAAGATAGTAATAAAGTTATTAGGCGTTTTAAGTAGTTTATACTAAGTAGTAAAAGCTTTAATAGTATTAATAAACTCCTAGTTACTCTACTAACTAAAGCTTAAGTCTATAAAATAGCTCTTCTTATTAGTTTAGTTTATTATTAAGTAGATAAAATAGCTTTATTTAACTTATAAGAAGTATATAACTATATTAGAATTCTATAAGTTATTTTTATACTTATTTATAAATAGGCTTATATTAATACCTTCCCTTTTTTCTTAGTTAATATCTTATAATATAATATTTAGTAAGTAAATCTAAACTTTATAGTAGGTATCTCTTATAATAAAATATATTAATATAATAAAATATTTAACTTAGAAGAAGTCTTTTATATAGAAAATATTTTAAGTATTATATAGATTAGTTAGTATTTTAAGTAATATAATAAGGTTTTAACTAGCTTATCTTTTAGAATTATTAAAGCTAATAATAAATTAGATCTATAAAAAACTCTTTAAACTAAGATTTAAGTTATTATAGTATTCTATAGCTTAATAAGATCTAATTTCCTTAAGTTATAAAGCTCTAATAGAGCTATAAAAGTATATAAACCTACTTTAAGTAATTCTAAAGATAAATTAAGTTTATAAAGGGGTACTTTTAGTGAAGTAAAGTAACTAATATACTATTTTTATTTTTTTAAATTACTATAAAAAGTATTTTATATAAGAGATAGCTATATTCTATCCTCTTACTATTTTAAGTTTAGTAATAACTACTTCTTTTATATCTTAAGCTTAAATAGTATAGCTACTTCTAGAGGGTTTATTTATTAATATAAACTTAATAGTTAGTGCTAATAGTACTAATTATTTCTCACTTAGTAAGTTTAAAAGCTTTCTTTTATTAATATACTTTAAATATTTATTATATAGCGTTTTATACTTTATAATAATATTTAAAATAAATAAGCTAGTTAGTTCTTATAATAGTTTTAACTTTTTAGTAGGTTTTTAAAATTTAAACCTTTTATATTTATAATCTTATAGAATTTTATTAAACTTAGCTATAATATATTAAACTTAGTTTATTAATATATTTTTAACTACTCTATTTAAGTTACTAAAGTTATTAAAGTTATTAAAGTACTTAAAGTAGTTAAATATAATTATTTTAGAATACTAAATAGAACTAACTTATAAGATATTTAAGATAATAAGCTATTAGAATAAAGCTTATTAGGAATATAGTGAGAAGCTAATAAAGAAGTACTTAATATTCTTAGAGATTATAATAAGTTTATTCTTAGTTTCTCTATTTTCCTAATAGTTATTATATATAAATATCTATTTTATTATAGCGTTTAGTAGTATTTTAGCTTATATTTAGTTTATCTTACTAGATAGTATTATAAAGTATTTAGTAAAAAAAATAAAATAGTATTATTATATACTTTTAATTATAGAGTAATTTATTTATAAAAAGCTTTTAGGTAATTTTAAAGTTAATTTAACTCTCTAGCTAATATAATATATAGCTATAATAAAGCTTCTAGTAATATTATTACTACTTAATATAGTAGTAATAAGAATAATATTTTAGAGATTATAAGTACTTATAATATTTTTAAATATCTTTAAATATAACTATAAGTATTTTAAGTAGGTTATTATTAATCCCTATTTATTTAGAAGATATTATTATAACTTAATATCTCTTAATTATAGCTATATAGGTATTAGGATAGGTTTCTTATTAAAAGGGGAGGAGGTATTATTAAAGTATATAAGCTTTAATTAAGTAGCTACTTTATTAATATATTTAATTAACTTATCTCTCTTATAATTAACTTAAAAATATAACTAAGTTAGAATTCTAGGGGTTTACTTAGATTTAATAAATTATTTAGTTTTATAAGTTTAAATAAAGCTTTTAGTAAAAACTTCTTTTTAGATAGATATTATACTAACTAAGTTAAATAAAAGTAAAGATATAATAGTTTTTAAGAGGGGTTTAGTATATACTTTATAGATATAATTAGTTATAATATAATATATAGGTAATAAAATAAAGAAAGAGAGGGGGAAAAAGTAGTATTAAAGTAGTATATAGAAAATATATTAGAAGATAGAGAAAATAAGAGTAATTAATATAACTATTATTTAGTAATAATTTATAGATATAAATAGTAATTATATAGTTATTTACTTAAAGTTTATAAGTAAAGGTTATAAATAAAATAGTTAGTAATTTATAAATATAGGTAAGTAGCTATAATTATTTATTTTATTAAAAATAAGATAAAAAATAGCTACTAAAGTAAATTAAAGCTTAAAATAAGAGGGTAAGTATAATTACTATTAAATTAGTAGTTTTAATTATTTTAGTTATTTATTTATATATATCTTTTTTATAAGCTATTAAGGTAGTATTTTCTTTCTTTTATTAATAACTTATCTATATTATCCTCTAAGTAAATAATTATTATACTTTAGGTTTATAAAGCTTATATTCTTAATAACTAATAAGTTTTTTATATTTCTTTTTATTATAGTTAAAAATACTAATTAGCTTTAAAAGTAGTACTTTTTAGCTTATTATAAGTTCTAGTTACTAACTAATTCTAAGAAGTATCTTATTAATATAAAGTCTAACTCTCCTTTTTATATTATATTAAATAACTTAAGTTTAATAATAAGTTTTTATTATATATCCTTATTATCTTTAGCTATTTAGCTAATAGGTTTCTTTATAGTCCTTTATAAGCTTTATTTAGTATAAACTTAAACTTCTATAGTTTTATAATATATATTATAAAGTAAACTTTAGCTTATTTATACTTTCTATATCTATAAAATAAGTTATAAAATAATTCTAGTAAAATATAATAAATATAAAGTATTTATTATATATAGTTAGCTACTTAGGTATTTCTTCTAACTTTCTCTATAAGTAGGTATTTATTATAAGTAGCTTTATAACTCTCTATAAACTTTAGGTAATTAAAGTCTTTAATCCTAATTATCTAGTAGTATCTTATAGCTTCTTTATTTAGGCTTTTAGAGGTTATAATATTATCTTTTATAACTACTATAAAGCTTATACTTACTCTTTTAGGGATAATTTAACTAGTATTTAGGTTTATAAACTATATTTTAAATATATTTTTATACTTAGTAAGCTTTATATAAACTATATTTATTATAAGGATACTATAAAGGAGTGTTTATATATTAATAAAGAGGTTTATAAAGAGTTTAGCTATAGAATAAGAAAAGGGAAGAAGTATTAGAAGAGTAGTAAGTATATTAACGTTAGGATTACTAAGTTAAGGATTAACTAATAAACTATAAAGTAGAGTTATATATAAATATTAGATTTTATAAAAGATATTATAAGTATAGTAAATAGATAGATTTATAAGTATAAAGCTATACTTAAGTTATTTATATTTATAAATTACTTATTTATAGTAAAACCTCTTTTTAATTTTAACTATAAGAAGGTAGAAGAACTTCCTTCTTATATTTATAGTAAGATTTCTTAAAAAGCTTTATAGCTAAGAAGTAAAATAAAAGGGGAGATATATAGAGTAGCTAGAAGGTTTATAGCTATATAACTAAGTTAATTTTATTATTTTACTTTATTTTTTTAGTTTATAAAATAATTATCTTATATTATAATTATAAAGAAATAAGCTATTTTAGCTTAGCTATTTTATTAAATAATCTCTTACTTACTATCTTATACTATTATTTTATAGGTATTTTTATAAGTATTTAGCTAGAGATATACTTTTTACACTTTTATTTATAGTATTAAAATTACTTATAGCGTAAAAGCTTCTATTTAGTTTATAGCTTTAGATACTTATAACTTAAATAGAAGAGAGACTATAAAGAACTATTAGCTTAAAGAGATAAGTATTTAGTTATAATAATAAGCTTTTATATTTAGTTAGATTTACCTTATTCTTATTTACTATAGATATAAGATATATATTTTATTTAGATATATCTAAACAAAAGGTATAAAAATAAAAAAGTAGAGGTAAATCTAAATATAAGTTAAGCTAAATAATCTAAATAGAAGTAAACCTATTTAAACTAAGGGGAGGAATACTACTATATCTACTAATATACTAAGGGTATAAGGGGGGGTTATTTTCCTATAACTTTATTTATAAAAAAGTAACTTATATAAGTAATAAAAGCTAAATAGGTAGCTAGTAGTATAGGATAGTATTAAAGTAGTTATTATATTTTATTCTAATCTATAAAATAATAACTTCACTCTATAATATAAAGTATTAAAGTAAATATAAAATAAGGAGGGGTGTATTAATAGAGCTTTATTTTAGTAAAGAAGAATAAGAGACTAATAAAATAGTCTTTTAGCTTACTAAGGGGATCTATTAAAGGACCTATTAAGCTACTTTAGTCTTCTTTTATAGGTTTTTTATCCTTAGGATCTTTATAGAGTGAATAAATAGGGTAAATCCTATTAAGGTAATATAAGATAAAGCGTTTAGTTTAAAAGGGGGGGTTTATTATTCCTAGTTATAAGTAGTCCTATTTAGCTAAAGCTCTAATTATCTATTATATTATAAACTAAGAGAAGTATAATAAATTACTAATATTAGCTTAAAGAATAGCTTTATAGTTAATAAGGCGTTTTTATAGAAGCTTTCTATAAAGCTAGCTCCTTTTTATCCCTATTTATTTCAGCTATATAGTTTATCTTATAATAGAAATAAATATTTAAAGAGGTAGATATAAAGCTAACTAACTAAAGTTCTTAAAAGTAGTAAGAGTAAAATAGATAATAAAGATAGCTAGAGAAAGTAAGGTATATAATAGGAAATAGCCTCTTAAGATAATAAGGCTATAATAGTTAGCTAGTAAGTATCCTTTATAGATATAATATTAGCTATTTAAGCTAAATAATATATATAATATATTATAATAAGTAGTAAGTAATATTAAATTAAGGTATATTTATATAGACTAAAAACTTATACTTATAGCTATAGGAAGTAGATAGGACCTTATTATAGTATAGAGAGAGATAAATATATAGTTTAAGTCTATAAAACACCCTATTAAAAGAAGTATATAAAATAATAGATATAGTATAAGTAGACTAAATAGAAACTAATATAATAATTTTCTAAAGCTTTATCCTTAGTATAAAAAAGGAGAGAAGAAGAGGGGGGGAGGTAGTAATAAGTTCTAAAAGTAGAAGCGCTTATATTAATCCCTCTTAAAGTAAGTATTTATAATAGAATAATAGGATATAGATAATAAGATATAGGGAGATATTATAAGTAAAACGTAGTAGCTTAAGCGTTTATTATATACTAACTAAATAGAAGTAGATATAATATAGTAATAAAAGTAAGCCTCCTTACTTTATTTTAGTCTATAAAATATCTTTTTAAGAAAAAAGTATATAAAAAAAAGAAGATATAATATAAGTAAATTAAAATAATAACTAATATAATAGTATATAGCTCTAGCTAATATATAAAGAAAAGAATAAAAAGAAAGAAGTAAAATATTAATATACTAGAAAGCAGAAGTATTTATATTAATTCCCTTCTATATAAATACTATAATAATAATAATAGAGCAAAAATAATAGAATATAAAGGGTAGTTTAAGTAAGGAGATTTAATAAGAGATAAATATACTGCTATAATAAAGGTAAGCTTTATTCTATTAGTCTAATACTATAATATACCTTTATAAGAGGTATATAAAACTATAGCTTTAGTAAATTAAAGTAAAAAGAAGTAATAATACCTAGCTTATAATACTAGCTATTTATACTACTAAAGTAAAGAAGAAAAAGAGTCTATATAAAGTAAAATAAAGTAGGGGCGTTATAAATAAAAATATCCTTATAAATCCTAAATAATATAAATAATATAATAGAATAAAAATATAAAAGTAATAAGATATAATAAAAATAAAATAAAATAATATAAGCTAAGCTTATATTAGTATAATTTAGACTTATAAAGTATTATCTAGTAGTATTAGTTAAGCTATAAAGCTATAGCTATAATATATCCTTTAGATATCTTTTTAGTAAATAGCTATTCTTAAGTAATAATATAATTAAAAGAGGGTAAGATAATTTCTAGTTATTAATATAAAGTTATATTACTTAAACTATATCTTATTATATAGGTAGTTACTCTAACTCTTTATTTTTAGAATTATTATTTAGTATCTTTATATCTAGCTACTCTAAGAGTAGGAATATATACTTAATATAGTCTATAAAGTTACTTTAAAGGATAATAAGGTTATTAAGTTCTTAAAAACCTTTAAGAGATTAGATAAACTTCTTTAAGTAGTTCTCTATATATATTAAACCCTATAGAAGTTCTCTAGTAAGTATAATAAGTTAGTATAAAAAGTTCTCTAAAGTATAAAAGTAAATTTAAAAAGGACCTTTCTATCTATAGTCTAACTTAATATCTAATAACTTATTAATAGATTTTATAATATTAAAAAATAATATTAAGTTACTTATATTTAAGTAGCTTAATTAGAGTATATAAGTATACTATTTATTAAACTATATAATAATATATTTATATTACTTTATAATTATCTTCTAAGCTTTTTCTCTATCTTTATCTAACTAGCTAAAAACCTATATTTATATAATAAGTTCTTATTCTAGTATAAAAATATTAGCTTAATTAAAAACCCTCTATATAAATATAAAGGTTTTAATTAATATAACTAAGTTATACCTATAAAGAAGATAGAAAGAGGAGTAGCTAATTAATACCTAAATAGTTATTTAGTTTATAAAGAGCATAATATAAAAGTAAAGTTAAAAGTTATAACTAATATCCTTAAGCTAAATTAATAAAGTATAAGTGATAAGCTAGTAACCTTTCTTAATAATTTTATTAATATAAGGATTATAAGCTACTATAACTTACTAGTAAAAGGTATACTTCTTATTAAAAGTAATAATATAACCTTTATTCTTTAGTCCTCTATCTATAACTAGTATTCTATATAACTTATAGTAATAGATAATATCTTCTTAAATAAATTTAGTAATAAGCTTTAAATTAGCTTATAGTATCTATCTCACTTTAACCTATCTTATTAAGAGGTCTTTAACTTTAACTATATTATATTTACCTACTTTCTAAACGTTTAGAGCTACTTTTATAAATAGGAGTTTAGTAAGTATTATAAAGGAGTATATATTATTAATTTAATATATCTTATATAGTTAATAGTTTAAGTATATTAAGATTATATCTATAATAGACTTATAGAGGCCTAACTAAAAGTAGTTATTAATAAGCTTTTTAAATATAATATTATATCCTCTATATCTACTCTTAATATAAATATATATAATAAAGTAATTTCTTTTAGTAATACTATTAATAATATATTATAATATTAACTTATAAATGCTTAAGTATATAAATAAAAGCTTATTATAAAAAGTATAACTAATAGCTTTTACTTACTATTATTTATATTAGTTTATAAGAATACCTAATAAATAGTAAAACGTACTAAAAAAGTATATAATCTATTAAAACTTAGTTAATTAGGTCTATAAATCACTTAATATAAATAGTAGTATTATAAAAAAGAAGTCCTACTTATTATTATTATCGCTAATAGTTATAACTATAACATCTATAGTAATATAAATATCTTTATAGTTTTAAGCCTTATTAAAGAAGGAATATATTTATATATCTATAAAGAAGATCTATTAGTTAATCTAGTTATTAATCTCTCCTTTTACTTCCTTATCTTATTTATCTAAAAACTTATTAAGCTTCTTAGAGAAGCTATTAGTAATAATATTCTATACGCTTAATATATATTAGATTTTAAAGTTAAATATATAGATCTATATAATTTATTAAATAATAAGAGCGCTAAAGAGATTAAAAGTTATACTATTAATCTAAGCTATAAGTATCTTTATATCTATTTTAATAATAAAATAGTAGCTAAAAAGATAGTTATATACTTATTTTAATACTTTTAGAAAGCTTTAAAGTTCCTTCTTTTTTATATTATAGTTAAGCTTTACCTCTACTTATAAGCTACTTTTATACTATAAAATATATTTTTATTTATTAATAAATTAGCTAAATATAGCTCCTTATTTTATACTATTAGTATTAACTACTAAATAAATAATACCCCTATTAAGTTTATAGTTAAGTCTAATAAGGATTAGAGATAATATAAGCTTACGTTTTAGCTTATCTATAGCTTTCTATTAGTTAGAACTCTATATAAACTTAATATCTTTCTTTAGAAGTTCTATAAGGGGTTTAGTAATAGTTAAAAAGTAAACTACCTATATTTAGTAAAATAAAATAATTCTAAGGAAAGTATAAAGTTTTATAAGTTCTTTATAAGCTTCTTATTTAGTTATCTTAATAATTTTTAACTATTCTAAGTACTAACTATTAGTGCTATATATATATCTAATAATAACTATAGTAGTTTAAGCTTATTAGAATTTATTTATAGAGACTAAGTACTCTACTAACTTAAAGTTAAGTAGTATTTTATTAATATTTTAGATATACTTAAGGATAAATCTCTATATTCTTAAGTAACTAAGTACTTCTTTATTATTATATTATATTATAAAGCTTTTAATAGTAATATTATTAAAGAAAGCTTTATAATAGTGAGGGATTAAATTATATAAAATCCTTATTATTACTTTTATAAACTAAGTAACTAAATTAATAATACTTTATAGTAAAATATATATATATATAGTAACTTAATTAATATAGTAAATATTATAAGATCTTAGCTTTTTATATTAAGTAAGACTTAATTATATCTTAAGAAGAAGTTAAATAGGGAGAGAAGCTAGTATATAGTAAAGTCCTCTAAAAACTTATCTCTAGCTAGAAATAAAGCTATATCTTAAAGTATAACCTTATTAATCTAAATAGCTAAATTAATTAAATATATCTTTTTATCCTTCTTTTTTATAAAAAAAAAGAGGTTCTAATATAATATATAACTCTCCTCTAGAATACCTTTCTATAAGTAATCCTTAAGTATCTAAATAACTTTAACTTTAAGTACTTTTAAGATTAATATACTTTATACTTATTATACTTTATATAGAATAATTTAAATAGATTATAATAAGGCTACTAATAGATAAATAAACCTATAATAAGGAAACTCTTATATTATAGCTATCTCCCTATTTTTCTAAACTTATATAAATAAAGCTTTTTCTTAGTTAGTTAAGTATAATATAGTACTAAATAGTTTATCTAACTACTCTTAAGTAAAGCGCTCTCCTATTAGAATATTAGAGAACTTAAGTATAATTAGGTCTATAAAGGGGTTTTTAGTATATATTTTAAACTTTTTTTAGATTTTAGCTTATACTTTAAGTTTTTACTTAAGGTTTCCTTCTAAAATAGTACTATCTAATAATATATTATTAATAAAGTAGATCTTCTTATCTTTAGTCTTATATATAGTATTAACTTTAACTATATTAAGAGGGTTCTAACCTCTATTTAAAGCTTTATAGAGGAGTGTTATTCTTACTCTTATAATAGCCTTACTTAGAAGGTTCTTACTTTATTAAGAATAATAAAAAACTTAAGCTTTCTCTTAAGTAAGTTTAATACCTTATTTATTATTAGATTTAGAAATAGCTATTAGTTTATAAACCTTAGTTAGTAAGAGCTATTTTAAAAGCTTAAAGCTAGACTTAAACTTAGTAAAGGCTACTTTATATAGAATCCTTTCTTAGTATTTATCCTATTTAAACCTATCTATAAAGTTAAAGCTATAAGTAGTATATTAAGCTTTTTAAACTATTTAAGAAGCCTTAATAATATCTATTATAGTAAAGTCTTTATATAAGAAAGCTTTATAGTAAAGTATAATATATTCTATAGTTTTAAATTATATAGTAATATTATTTTAGGGAAATAAAATATTTACTAAGTTACTACTTTATTAACTTAAAAACTATTTATAAGACTTCTCTAGCCTATTAAAGAATATAATACTATTTAGTATTCTTATTATATTTAAGATCTCTTTAGTTATAGCTAATATATTAAGGCTAGCTTTATATACCTCCTCTACTCTTAATAAGGCCTTTTTTCTTTTTAAACTTACTTTAGATTTATAATAGTCTATCTATATCCTCTAGTTCTTATAAGTATAATTTAAGCTATAGTTCTTAAGTTTAGTAAGTTTAGTAGTTATAAAAGTAACTTTAGAAGTAATAGCTTACTAAATTAATACTTTAAGAATTTACTAAAAGAGCTTACTCTTATAGTTAAAAACGCTTTTAATCTTATTTCTATTTTTAAGTTTAGCTTATACTACTATATTTAAGGATAACTACTTAATATTAAGCGTCTAAATATCTTCTTAACTATTAGTCTTATAATCTTCCTCTATAGTAGGATTTAAAGCTTTATCTATTCCTAATTCTAATAAGCTAGCTATTATGCTAAGTATAATAGTAGTAGCTTTTAGTTTCCCTCCTCTTTAGGAATATAATAAAAGCTTTAAGTTTTATTAAATATATCTAAATTAGGGATAATATAGGGAAAAAAGGCTATAAATTAGTTAGTAAAGAAACTAAAGGTATACTTTAGTAGGCGCTAAGTAGTATAATAATAAAAGTTATTATTAATCTATCCTTCTATATAGCTAAGCTCTATCTTAGTTTAATAGATAAAGAGGCTACTAAAGATTAAGCTTTTTGAGGTTTTACTAAATAGGCTAATAAAGAATCCTATATTAAACATATAGTAGCTACTAATATATATATCCTCTATAATAATACTTATAAACTATAATTCTAAAGTAATATCTATAAAGCCTCTAATTATAACTAAGGTTAATATAACTTTACTTTAAAGCTTATTAAGGTTAATATAGTCCTTAGATATAATATTTACTATAAAGCTAGTATTAATAATTCCTAATTATTCCTCTATTAAGTAGTATCTAATTTAAATAGCTATTTAAAAGTAAGGTATAATAAAGTTATATATAGTAACTATATACCTTCTACCTAAATAGGGTATAACCTTAAGTTAAAGCTACTAGGAGTCTTCTATAGCTAAAACCTTAATATTAATTAGTCTAAAGCCTTATAGCGTTAATATATCTACTATATTTATATTAATATAATAGCTTCCTCTAATAGGTTATAACTTCTCTATTAGCGCTTTAGTGTTACCTTTTATAGACCTAAGATTATTACTCTTAAACTATTATTAGTTAGTTCTATATATTTTATCTTATTACTTTATAAGTTCCTTAATACTCCCCTCTTAGCTTTTAACTTATATATAAGTATTAGCTAAAGTTAAGTTAATAGTAATTATATTACTATTATATACTTAGTCTTAATATTACTCTATATATATAGCTATATATTAGAACTTAAGCTATTTATATTTTAGCTAGTTATTTAAGAGAAACTATTTTAGTAGAGTGATATTATTAGTCTACTTTTTACTATAAAGGGTTATAGTTTAAGAGTAGGTTTTTTTTAAGTCTTAGAAGAAGGTTACTTAGTATAGCTTTTTAGTCTCTTTATAGTAAGTAGGTTTTTATAGTTAAAGTTATAAAGGGACCTATATAATTATCTTATCTTTAATTACTTCTTTAACTTAGGTACTTCTTATAGGTATAGCGCCTTATTAAGTTAAGATTTAGTTTATAAAGTAAACCTTTCTTACTAAGGAGTTACTATATAAGGTATATTAGAAGTTATTATTCTTTATCTTAGTAATAATATTAACCTCTATTAGCTCTTTATCTTCTATATAGTTAATATTAACTATATAGCTATATATATACTTAATATTAATATAATTAATAGTAGCTATTAATACTTATTATTTAGCTTCCTCTTATTCTCTCTAAACTTTATCTATAGTAATTATAGCTTCCTAATAATAGATAAATAATTTTAAGCTAGGTATTTACTCTAAGTAATACTTATTATAAAATTACTTTACTACTACTTCTAGCTATAAGTATACCTTACTTTAGAGGATATAAGCCTAAATAGTTATTAAGTTAAGTATTAAGTTCTTTTATCTTTTATTAATAATATTATCCTAAATAATATTATAGTTAGCTTAAGTATTAATATATTATCCCCTTAAGTAGTATACTACTTTAGTATTCCTTAACTTATCTATAATATTATATTTAGCTATATAATATCTATCTATTTTATAGGAGTAATAACCTTTAATCTTAAGTATATTATATTATATTTAATTTATAGTAGTTAAGCTTATAAATTAGCTAACCCTTCTTTACTATCTATAACTCTCTTATATTATAGTTATTTAGTTTATATTTATAATATAACTATTTTATACTAATTTAAACTATTAGCTAAAGTTTATATTTAGCTTCTAAATATTAGCTATTAGCACTTTTATTTATTCCTTAATATTTATATTATTAAGAGATATTTAATATATCTACTCTTAAAAAGTAGTAATCTTATTAAGGTTTACTACTTTTAAGTTATTATATTACTATTAGATATAGGTAACTTATATAAGCTAATTATTAGGTTTAATAAGGCTAGTAATTAATAGAGGAGCAGCTACTTTTATAGCTTTTTTTCTACTAATATAAGTATAAAAAGTCTCTCTAGCTACTTATTTAATAATTATATACTTAACGCTTAGCTAGAGCTTCTAGAGTAGGTCTATAATATTATAAGAGAGAGCTTTTATAGTAGCCTTAATAGCTCTCTTTAGTAGGCGCTTATAAATAAAGTGAATAAGATCTTAGTTTTAATACCTTAGAAGTTCCCTTATAGTAGCTTTATAGTATAAACTCTTAATATAATTAAAGAGGGCTGTTATACTAATAGTATTAGTCTTAAAAAGGGGGGGCTTATCCTTAATTACTTAAAGCTTTTTATTAGGATCCTAATAGAAGTTTTTATTTATAATATTATATTAGCTAATAAAGGTAGTTTTAGTAGCTTCTTAATCGTTAAGGTCTTTAACTAATAATTTAACACCCTACCTTAAGTTTTTAAGACTATAGAAGTAGACCTTTATTAGCTTATCTTTATTAGTCTAATAAGTTTTATAAAACTAAGAGTTATAAGTTTTAATAAAATCTATAATATTATTACTTATAAATATAAGGGCGTTCTTATTCTAAAAAGGATTTATTATAATTAGTATAAAACGCTAAAAGTATAACTCTACTAGCTACTTAATAATTCCTATTAATTAATCTATAGAAATAAGATAAATATTACTAAAAAGAGCTATAAACTACTACTAAACTCTATAGGTATTATTACTTAAGGTATAATAGGAGTTAATACTAAAGGCTTATTCTTTACCTCTATTAGTATTAGTATAAAAGTAAGTACTATTAGTAGTATAGTTAACTTTAGTGAGGTTAATACTAATAGATTAAGCCTATAAACTAAAGAAGCTATTAAGTAAGCTATCTTTAGAAACTAAAGTTACTTTAGCTTAATCTTAGATATTCCTAAACGCTTTAGCTTAGATATTAAATACACTAATAAGCTTACCTCTAGTAGTAAAGTTATAAGGAGTTAGAACGTTTTTATATAATATCTCTTTAGTTATCTTAAGCTATATTTTAGCTATAGTAATTATTAATAATTAATATAGTAAAAATATAGGTTATTATCTTAAGTAGTTAAAAGTATTAATCTTTTTAATCTTAAGTCTTACTATTATTTCTCTTAAAAATATAATAAAAGGAAAAAAGAAAAGAGAAAAAAGTATAACTAAGTAGGTAGGCGTTATACTTCTACTTATTTTAGTTTTAAGCTTAATTAGCTATCCTATTTTAAGTCTCTATAGTTAACTTTATATTCCTTTTTTTAAGCTTCTACTAATTAATCCTTTAAGAGTTATATAGACTACTAATAGCTTTATAATAAATTTATCTTATTCTTCTATAGTAAACTTATTAGTTCCTTAAGCTATCTCACCTAAATATTATAAAGCTTTATATTTTTATTAATTTAGAAGGCTTATTAAGTAGATTTAGTCTAGCCTTAATAGCTTATAATATTAAAGAGTAGTAAAAGTAAAAATAAATAAAAATCTAATACTCCTTACTATATAAGCTATAATACTTTTAAGGTCTTTTTTAAGGTTTTTTATATCCCTTTAATTCCTATTAGTAGAATTATATTTAGCTATTATATTTTTTTACTTACTAGGAATTAGGTTTATAAATAACTACTTAACTCTTATTAATATATTATATTTCTTAGTATTATATAGTTAGTAATAATAGTTATAATTACTATATATATTATATTAATCTATTTACTTAGTATAAAAGTAGGCTCTCCTCTAGCGCTTTATATAAGCGTTTAAAAGAAGAATAAATCTACCTCTAAATACTATTAAAATAGTTATAAACTAAGTAGCTAAGAGTTATATAATATAGTAGTATATATATACCTAAGAGCGTATAAAGCTATTATAACTATATAACTCTATAGTTTTAAGGCTTATAATTTTAAAAAGAAAAAGAAAAGATTTTTTACATTTTTTATAGATCTAAAATAAAAAGAATAGGATAAAAAGCTTAAAAATCTACTAAAAAAAAATAAGTAAGTTCTACTTTTTCTCTATATTAGGCTAATAATAATATCTAAGCTAACTTCTCACCCCCTTGAGGGGGCTAGTAATCTAGCCTCTAAACGCTGAAAACGCCGAAAAATCCAGTGGGCCCACTAAACCCCGTTCTAATACGGGATGCAAAGACACATCCACCATCCTGATTTGTATGGGGTTTCCCCGCATAGGTGTTACTTCGGTAGCTGACTATACAAACTGAACTTTCCCCTCGGGACTCCTATCCACACCCCTCTCTGAAACGGGCGTGATGCCGACCGTTAGTTCGAAATTCCCCGGTCACCAGCAGTCTCAACTAAGCAGCATTTCCCTGCGATGACGCCGCCGTTGCAAGTACTCCCAGGTATCCGTCTTTGACGTAATCGCCAACTACCGTAATTCACCCCTACAGGTAATTTCTGCGCCTACAAAGCCAGTCCCGTTTCTGGGAGTTTTGTCTTTTAGGGCCTCCTTTCGGCGGGTACGGCGACTTGTTGTATTAGCTGAAGATTTCTATCATAGTTATAATTGACGGGCGGAATAACGTGAATAACTTACCGTATAGTTGCAGAGAAGAATGCCGTGCACATTCCTTTTCGCAGTACCAAAGCTTCACTAATCGCTCAGTCTTCCCAGCCCTTCAGTACATTGCAGAAGCGTTGGAAGCATGGCAAGAGGTCATTGAGGTGCAACCAATCAAGTTCTGCCGTCAAGCATTGCGTTAGTAGGCGCATAAAACGAGGATGCTGACCAGGATGTGATAGCTGTCTCCCCTCAGACCTTCATAGGTATACATAACACAGCGAGCCGTTAACCAGTTCCACAAATTGGCGAGGGTAAATTTGTTATTCGTGCCGTATCTCGGACGTGTGAGTGTCAGTCGAGACCAGCCGACTTCTCAATTGCCGGACAACCGCGCGCTGCGACTGTCTCCTGTGCCTAGCTAGCGTGGAAGCTGTACGCGTTCTGTCAACTTCAAGTTGTGATTGTTGTTGAGATGATGCATTCGGCATAGATAGCGAGACCTCTATGGTGTCCGCATGGTGCTCAGCGTGCAGTGGGCGCGGTCTGATTGCCTCCTCTCTAATTCGGCCTGGGCGAAGCTGTTCCAAGAACGATACCACTGATGCTGCGGGGCTATGAGAAGAAGTCTCCTCCCTGGCATTGGGTAAGGAGCTGGTTGCAAAAGTCGCAACTTTCTCTGGCTGGGCTTCTATCTCGGCATTCAGTGGTATAGGAGTCGTTGAAGAGCCATTGGCGCGAATTTCATGGCAGGCTAAGTTGGCTTCTTGGATGTTGGGCGTATGACAGAGAAGTCTGCAGGGCGATTCTATGGTGCGTCTCACAGCTTCCTCAGCGTTGCCAAGGTTGCTTGAACCGGCCGATGGTGTACTACGGATTTCCATGACGGCATCATCTTCCAAAACTTCCGTGCCTGGAGTAAATCGTTGAGCGCTATGTGATTCGATGCTTGGCAACTCGAATGCCGAATGACTTCCCGCAGAATGCGATTTTGTTACGATACTCGAATGCTTTTGGCGTGGGTCCTCCGTAGCCTGATGAGCGAGCATGCTCTCGAACGAGTCGAAGCCTCGGATTCTGGCATAAACCTATACAGTTCGAATTTCACCTGCATCGGCACCAAAGCTTTGGCTGGGGTCGTTGAGGCGAAACGGCGTCAACAGTCATACGCTCGTCCAAATGAAAGAATCTTCTCCGTTACTCTCGCACCGCATTACCGGTACCTCGCGAGACGTCACCAGCGACTCCCCGTCACCGTAACCTGCAGCCCAACCGATGATTCCGTCATTGTCAAATTTATAGCAACGAGGCCTAGGCATGTCTTTGTGCAAATTCAGATCGCAAAACATCTCGTCCCGCCCGCACATTGATAGGCCCTTCCATCCCAAGGCCATCACGACGGACGTCTTATTGGTCTTCGGGCAATTGGCCCAGTAGAGATCCCCTGGCTTGGGGTTCAAAACGTCTTCCGATACGTCTTCTTATTGTAGTGTCTGCCGAGAGACTGCTAGCAGCGGCAGACCTCGTTCGGGAGGAGGCGTGGGCGCATCGTGACGTGAGCGGGGATCATATCGGCTTCGCAATAGGTTCATGGGCTTGTACCCCATTTCAAAGGCATGGCGCACGCAATCGTTGTTTAGCTTAGCCAGCGCATCAGTACAATTGACTACACGGATGCCAAGGATATCGATGGCCTGGCGGAAGTCTTTCTTCAGGAAGCCGTGAAGAGCACTATTGAGATGCTTCGCGGCTGCGATGAGAGCATTTTGTCTGAAATGAACGCCATGCTTGTCGCACCTGCCATCAGTTAGTATGATACTTTTGTGTTGGTAATTGCAATGAAGCATACTTCAAAATGTAAAACTTGCTCGAGAACTTAATAATCGTATGTTTGAACTCAGCTTTACCGTCTTGGTAAACTTCGTCAAACTCTATCTTTTCATTACCTGACTTTGCAGGTTGCAAGTACCCATTATTTGAGGTAATCGCATTTCTTTCCATGTATATTTGTGGACCGCTTCTATCATCGGTTCTCATCAAGTGGTCATGCCTCGCTGTTTGTGACGGCCTGACGTGGTTTGGTGATGAATCGTGTTTGGCCTCACTTGCCCGAAATTGATCAATCCTTCGCTCAGAGCGACCGTCAACTTCGGCAAGCCATGATCCCGAAGCGTGGCCAGGCGAAGCGCTATCTCTGTCGTGATGAAACCTGCCGGTTGCCAAGGTCTCGTACGGATGGAAGTCTGCGTGAGACCTAGACATCGTGTTGTGTGGGACAGATAATGTACTGTCAGAGTGAAGAGCAAACTCAGTATTGTTAGTTGGACGACGCGTTGATGAAATATGCCTTTGATGGTATAATTCTTCTCGAAAACGAGCGTCATGTGGTAGGGAAACCTGGGTTTGTGGTGACCATGATCGGGCCTCTGCCGGGGATGCCACCATGGCAGTATGTGCCGAGGCTGTCGCTGGGCGGATGGCCGTCGGCCTGAATGCTGTCTCCTCCGGAGCTCGTGCTATTGAGATTGTCGGCAGCGGAAACATTGATTGGTGCTTACGCATTACTTCTTCCTCTTCCATTCTCAATTGTTCAAGAGCATGTGCGTATTCTCTTTCATTCTCGGCCCTTCGAAGTGCCCGAATCTCTGATTGATAACGATCGAAGAGGCCTACGACGTCGCGTTCTAGGCGTTTCTGGTTGATGAAGCAGAAGTCATTATGTAAGTCCTGGTCCACTAGTTGCTGTTGCCTGTGGAATTTGGCCGCAATGTCTTCTCTTGCTACATGAAAACGGTGCTGGTAACTTTCCAGCGTTGCAAGCCAAATGCTGCGCTGTTGGTCCAGGGTCGACTTTTCAACGTCAGTCTTTGCCAACATCTTGTGAGGAAACTTACATGCCATCTTGATGTTGGTGTAATGAATGTGAGCCTATCGAAGTACGCCTTGGCTGGTAGGATTTCTGCAACCCTAATTGGGATGAACTCCGAGCGGAAAGCTGGTTCAGCGAAGTTGCTGGAACAATATGGCGGTGATTTCGTTGGTCTGGGATAACTATGCATATGCTCGCCTAGGCCATGATGACTAAGTAGTAAGAGAACGAATATCGCCAGGTAGACTGTTTTTAGCTGCCGCAATGGCAAAGGTGCTGGGACGCTGTTTGAGGCCTCTAGGAACCAGTCAATGAATGTGTTGGGGGAATGGAAATGACAACACCGGTTCATGAATTAGATGATTGTTCCCAGTATGTCTAGTACGGAGATATTTAGTCATGAGCTGGCAGTTCTCCTACCTTTCGAGTCGATCGGATTACAAGGGTCAATCCTGTCGCCTTTCCTTTCCAACATAGCGCAGACCGCGTAGCCCGCGCAGCCCGCGTGACCCGCGCAGCAGCGCCATGTCAACAGCCTCATAACGTCAATGCCACGTCTAGTCATCGCCGTAAAGTCGGAAACCAGTTTCCGACTAGCGAAACTATTGGGCGTTATCCGTGCAAAAGTGTCAGTAGTTCGTGAAGTCACGATTAGCCTTCCCCATGCTTTGCTTCGGGCATCGACGAGACGTCTTAGAAGCGCTTTAGGAACCCCCTCTTAGGCATCTCATTCAACTTCGGTCATTTCCTCAGCGGCATCGCCGTTCACGCACTTAGACACCCCTTCTGATGGTCAATGCTCAATGACACATTGCTCAATATGTCCTGTCATTCGGCACCCAGAAACTCGGACTCAAAGTGCGATCCATTGCTTTATTATTCTGAGTTCGGACTTAACATGCGATTGCTTCATCGTTGAAGTTCGGACTCAGAGTGCGATCGCTTCATAAATAGCTCATATATACCGCAGGCATGGTCGCTATCGGTCAACATGCCCCACGGAAGGGCGTGATAGGAGATTTATCCCAGTCTCACGAAAAACAAGACGGGCTTCAGGAGGTGTGTCTCAGGTCACGGGCTCATTGGCTAACTAGGGTTATGTAGCCAGTGAAGTACAGTGACCCAGACCTCCACATGCAAACAACTTGATTTGTCTCATGCCATAGGTTCGGTTTTAAGAACCTCACCGTGACCAGTAATGAGTGCTATAAGCCAGTGGCCTCTCCTCCATCTTCAGCTTGTGGCGGATTCAGGCATTGATATCAGTAGATACAGTTGACCAGTCAAATTCCAAGCTCGCTCACTGCGTGGCGTGTCGTTTACTGACCTGATGGGGCTACCTACTGCCATTCGGCTGTGGCACTGCTGGTGGTCTTCCTGGCTTGGTGCAGAGGTATCCTCTGGGCAAATGCTACGTTGCCTTCTCTCTCTACTCGTTCTTAGTCAAATAGATTCGCAGATCTAGATATTATCGGCTCTTGTACATAAGCACTTGCCTTACCACCAAATCGTCGCTTCACCTCCGGCCTTCAACGACGGCAGCGGAGTTTGGGGTCCAAAGCCATATCGCCGGAATGCTCTCTAGGTATTGATGCGTTCTCCGCACGTTTTCAGCTAACGCCAACTTACTCATGGGTAGGTTTCCGTTGCTGCGGATGTTCACGGTGCCGTTGGTGCTGTCGCAGCTCACCCACAGCCAAAAACAGCAGTCATTCGGCGAACATTGAAAGTATGTCCTTGTTTGCTTGAAAACAAGCGCGTCGATTTTCTGCGTCTGATTCAAGTAGATTTCTGTGGCTCATAGATCAGCGCCATTCATCATTTCTTCAAGTGAGATCAGAGTGAGTGAGGGTGATATCACTCAAGAGTAAATTTGAAGTTTTACCTGAATCATGGACAACGATAAATCACAGTGACAGGATACACCAACGAATAAGACGATGGCGACGATGATGGCAAGCACGTTGAAAAAGTAATTGGTCTGCCACAGGAAGGTTAGGGCTCCACGTTGGTCATGATGGCCGCCCTCCCGAGGTCTGTTACTTCAGGTGCGGGAGCTCTATACTCACCAACCAATTCCATCATAAAAGCCCCAAATCTTCCCCCACTCATACCTTCAGCAATTATCGACGAAACGGTCAAGTTTTGTTCAGCTATCTACCTGTGAATGCTGACACGGGTCACATGGGCATTTGAATCGTGAGAGACTCGCCTTTCCGGGTGCAAATCTAGTCCGTGAAGTATTCTAGAAGTATCCACCAACTGCCACGATGACGGACGGCGGCAGATGAAAATGAGGTCATTAAGTTTTGCGTCAGAAGCCAAGGTGCCCTCGAGTTTGTAACTAGATGTTCCTCATCGGCTAACCTTAGAACTGCCCGGCGACCTCTCGGAGAACTTCTCGCCTGGTCTGGAGATATTAGCATCCTGCCCTACCCGCGTTGTTACTTTTCCATCACTTGAAGAGTCTGTCGGTACTCACTGTCCAACTCTCACAATGACGAGATGTATATAAACCCCGCGAACAACTTTCCAGTTCATGAAGCGGCCAATCCACTTCGTCATCGGAGGTAGTTATAAAGGTACATCATGATACGGCAAACAACGATTGAGCGGTTGACCAACAGACGCTAGGATAGGGCTGGGTGTCGTGTTCCGAACGTAGAACCTATTCTGTTCCTTGCGTATGCCTCCCACTCCCAGGCAAGACAACAACAGAAGAGTACCACCAAGGCGCGAACTTGGGCTGCTCGTCGTGATCTTCAAACTCACAAAAGCATCAGGAACAGATGCCGCTGAAATCAAACAATCAGATTTGTCGCCTGCACCTTCAGAAACGAGGCTATCTTGCCACTTTATAGCTTCACAGGACGCTTACTCAATCCCAAAGGTATAAATATCAAAGCAGGGCACCAGTCGAGAATGTACCAACCAATAATATCGCAAACCAAACGGGCGGAATATCAGTAAGGTCTCTAGTATTGTCTCCCAGCCTTTGCGGTACGGTGAACGGACATGGCAGGGTGGGTGTCTGCAGCCCTGTCGGCAACCATTCGAGCTCACATCAGAATACCCAACAGATATTCCAAGAGAGATGAAGCAGGACACTGGCAAAGTCCCAACGCCGCGTCAGGTCAACGACTACCCGACTACCCGCCTGACGCCAACGCGCTGTCCATCGTCGCATGCCACGCGGCACATAGCACCCACTCTAATGAGACTGTATTGTCTACCGCTTTTGAAATTAGTTACCCACCCCTTTTATACCTGCAACTCTTCAGTCTCTCACACTCTCCCCCCTTCCCCAGCCATGTCTTGCCGCAGCCTGCCGTTGCCTCAACCCCCCGAGCAACCTTCTGCTATCATGCTTGTATATAAATATAAGTCTACGATCAACTTCAACTTCCAAAGCAAACACAAATGTGTTTGAGCTGTGATACCTACCAAGCCATTTGAGCTGCTCAAGAATCGGCCACGACAAGATGACAACTACAACAACCGCAGCAACCGTAACTAATAACCCGTCAGGCGTCGCGCCTACATCTCCACTCCGTCCCTCACCACCATCGGTCCCCTATTCATCCTCACTCTCTCCTAATAACAGGACAACGATATCCAGTCAACAACATAAAACCCCCTTCACACAAACCTTATATGACCTCGGCAGACGAATGTAGACGGTCCGTGTACTCGTCCACCGATCTAACAAGGCAGAGAATTCACAGCGCACATTGCCCCAACCTCCCACGCCGTCGGCGCTTGGTGGCTGAATTTATACGCCATCATCCAAGTATCTACTTGCACGCCAAGCTCCCGGCTGAATCCCGCTTCAAACAAAAAGATCGAACACACCTCTGCACACAAGATATATATAGCGTACGTGTATCCACTCGCAATGCTCGCATAACCGTGACCCGACGACGAATTGGGCTTACTTGGTGAGATTCCTGACTTCGTCATACCCATCTTTCCATAAGACCAACGAAGATGATGTCGGGCGAAGGCAATGACGACGACGACGACGACGACGACGCAAACACCATACCCACATAACAGATGCAACCATCACAGATTCACTCACTTAGGCCATACTTCCATTCATTTATCTAGCTCAATTGCCCGTCTACCCCTCCTCCAACGGCCTCCTCACGAAAATCTCCAAAACCCCCCTGACCCTCTCCTCAACAGCCTTCTTCTCCTTCGCCGCAGCCGGCACGCCAACCCTACAAACCGCCCTCCCACAAACCTCCGCAACCCTCCTCTCCCTAGTGCGCCGCCTCGCCAGCGCCGCCTCCGCCGCGGCATTCCCGCCGGTCAGCCGCCTGAAGCTCAGACTCCGCCGGTTCGGCTTCGGCATCGTCAGCGCCTCGACCTCGGACCTCGATATTGGCGCGAGCTCCGAGACGACCTTGGACAGCGTGGCCGTCAGAAACACGAAGGCGATGTTGTGGTTCGGCGCGGTGGCGAGGATGTCGAGGACGGCTGTCTTGTCGTCCTCGATCTCGGGGGCGGGGCGGGAGGTCGTGGCGACTTGCGGGATGGCTACCTCGATCTTGGCCCAGAGGGACGCGGTGATGATGCCATCTGTGAGCCCTGACAGGAAGAGGAGGAGGACCTCAGCGATGACCTCGAGGCGGTGCAGGGAGGGCGTCTCAACGGGGAGAGCGTCGACGAGGGGCTGGTCTGTGTCGAGGGCCTCGATGAGCGCAAGCACCTGCGCGTCGCGGGCTTCTCTATCTTTGAACAGCCACGCCGTTTCGTCGAACGGCCAGCCGGGCTTATCGCCTGGGATGAGATGCTCCTCGATCATGTTTGCGTCGGCGATGGCGCGGGAGGTCATTACTTCGACGGCCTCGGTGAGTTTGAAGAGCTCCTTGGGGGCTGCGCAGTGGACGTCGAGATCATAGGGGATCGAGCCTGAGCCGTTGGGGACCCGTGATCTGACGAACTTGCGGATGCCTCCGTCCGGGATGCGGATGAGTTCGTCGATCGATCTGCCGAAACATGTCGGAAGCCAGGAGGCGCGGACGGGGATGAAGTGGTCCCTGCCGTCTTCCACGCGGAGGACGAGAATGTCTTCCAGCGATGAACGGCCATCGTTGAGGGCCCGCACATGAGACATGTCGCTGACGTGCACCTCCAAGACAGCGCTGATTGTCTCGCCTGGTTCGAGTGTCACTTCACTGCCGAGGTCTGGTTGTTCTCCGTCTTCAACGTCGGCCCGTTTGAATGAAGTTCTGAGCCATGAAGGCGGACTAGACGAATCAGAGTCGTCCTCGATGGTGGGCGTCTCGACAAAAGCAAACTTGGCTGGGACGCGCCCGGTATTCGCGAGGGTCAGTGTGGCAGTGTGTATACTGCGATATCCAATGTCGCCAAAGTCAACGGCCTCGCCAATATCCACCGCTCCCGTCTCATCCTTGGCCTGAAGATCGTGGTTATCCAGAATAACTGTGATGAGCGGCCGCCCCTCGTTTTCGGCCCGGTCCAGCTCCTTTGCAACCTCGGCGTGGACCTTCGCTTTCAGGTCGGGCACCACAGCGTCGTAGTCAAGTGTGAAGACGGAAATGATGGGCTTGTGGTCCGAGGAGATGATCCGTTGATGTGAGGTGTAAATGTCCAGCTGTATCCTATCAGTGAAGCCTTCTTTCGTGATGACTTCCTCCGGCTCGTTGTCATCCTCGTCGTACTCATCGTAGTCGACGCCAGCTTCGCCAGTCGGCGGAGGCTCTTCACCGTCCGCATCTGGGTCGTAGTCGAACAGGACGCTCTCATCGTCAGTCGCATGATCCAGCCCCTGTGCCGTCATCTCCTCGTCTTTCTTCTTCGCCTCCTCCGCATCCTTGACCATCTGCTCGTACTCCTCCCTGTCCTTCCGTGTGCGGTACAGAATGCGATCACACCAGCTCGGTGCTCTCTGCTTCTCGCTCGAGTCAAAAAGACTAATAGTCCCAACATCGTATTTATAAGACGGCAAAAACGTAATCGGCCCTTCCCGCCACCCGTCATGGAAGGCCTTCTTCTCCTGGATAATCCTCCGGAGCTGGTCGTGCGGCAGCAGCGAATCCAGCGTCGCCTGCAATGAAGCAGGGTCATCGCTCGGGTCCGGCAGAAACTCGTCAGGATCCGGAAGCGAGCTCGCCGAGTCGTGCTCACTGGGCTCCGACGAGAGCGTCGTTTCGATAGTGGACGTATCATCGTCGCTATCCTCCGCCTTGCCGCTCTTGGAGCTCTTCACCACCAGCACTTCGCCGCCCGCAATAACCTTGCGCCCCCGTTTATCCAAGTCGTACTCTCCACGTGTATGCAGCAATAACAGCCGTCGGATATCGTTTCCAGGAAGCCCGTCTACCCTGAAGTTTAGATCACCAAGCCAAAACGCAAAATCTTCGTCGCCAATCTTCTCCGGCTCCGCGTCGTTCTCCCCGGCCAGGTTGATGGGGTCGAACTGCGTCCGGGACATAATCTGCCCGACATCCCAGAGTCTACGGTCAAGATAAGTCTGCTCCGCGCCGCTAGCAAGGTGGCAGTTGACAAAGACCATGCGCGTCGTCTCGCCCAGCAGCATTCTCGTAGTCACTGCGCCCTTGTTGCCGAGGTATCCAAACAATCCCGTGCCCACAGAGACGGTGCTCACGTTGCTGATGGTCGGGGCGACCTCCGGAGATGCGTACGCCAGGAGGCACAAGCCCGACATTTGCTCTGCCGCCACCAGCTCATAGCCGGGCGGCATGGCCGCTTCCAAAGCGTCCTTCCACTTATTTATGGGCCCCGGGTCGGAGTACATCCGGTTCATGTAGTCCCTCGCCATGTTCAGGTCGACAATCTCCTGCAGGCCGAGCACGTACAGGCCGATTTTGTCGCCTCCTACCACATGCACGGCGTCGGGCTGGGTGGCCGTAGCCGCAGCCGGGATTGGTGACTTTGGGTTCGAATTCGAGATTGGAGACTTTGGATTGGACGTCGTGGATGTTGGAGACTTTGGGTTCGAAGAGCTCTCAGCCACATCATTGTCATCTTCAGCGGCGAGCTTGGTGTCAAGCGTCGGCGTGGGAGGGATGGGCGGGTTCGTCTCGACGGTCTCGCCATCGCCCACATTCAGCCGTGACAGGGCCGCGTCGAGCCCGTACCCGTCCACGAACCAGCTCGCGAGGTCCTTGTCGGTGCCGGGGCACGCGGCGACGTTCCAGGTGCCGATCTTGACGCGGATGCGGTGCGGGCGGACGTACTCTGCGCGGCGGGCGAAGACGGCGCGGGCAAGGGACTGGGGCGTCGAGGTGAGGTCGACGGGGTCGGAGGTCGTCGAGGGGATGGTGTCGGAGGGCGCCATCGCGGAGGGCGAGGCTTGCGGTGCCTTTGGGTGTACTCAGAGCAGTGTTCGAACTTGGGCAAAGACGATCGGTAGGGGTTTTGCTGCGGATATAGGGGGGAACAACGGCTGCGCCGGTGGGCTCGGGAGGGAGCGTGTGGGTTGGGATTGGATGGTGGTCGATCAGGCCGGAGTCGTCCGGCGCATGATGTTCGTATTTTCGGTGCAGAGTCGTCGTAAGTGAGGTCACGGACCAGGATGGTGAGGATTATGCGTTGGGGAAAGGGAGGCCGATGGACGGGACGGGAGCTGGCCCCAGGGTAGTAGGGACACCGGACAAGGCGGCTGCGAAGCTGTGGTGTTGACGGTGGTGTTGAAAGCACTTCAGTATATGGGGAAGAAATGTGGGAGAGGAGAGGAAGGGTCCAGACTGAAGAAACGGGTGAAGCACGAGACGATGTGCCCAGGGATCTTGTTCTGCAGTGACAATACGTCGCAGTGACAGTCCAGTCAGTCAGTGTCTGTGACTCCGGGCGGGCGGCAGGGCGAGTCGGGCACTTTTCGGTGGGTGGCATCAGTGACGTGCATCCCTCCCTCGCTCCCTTAGGTTTCCTCAGTGGCCAGTGCCCGTGTTTTTGGGGGTCACTTGGAATGACAGGGGGAGGCCCAGCTGAGGTCCAGCACATCCCTTCAGTGTGAGATGCACTGCCACAGCCGGCATTGGCGGGGTGAGTGAGCTGCGATAAGATGATCCGGCCACACGATAAGGCTGCCGGACCCACCTCAGAACTGACCTCATCCAAGGTGCTCGCAGCCTTACGAACCGCGCCTTCACACCTCGCGATTCCGTCACCAAACATCACCATCACCACCACCACAGAACTCAAAATGTCCCGCCAAACCCCCCGCAAACGCGGCCACAACCGCCACCCCTCCACGGGCCCGCGCCCCGTCCAGTCCGACTACGAATCCGACGCCGCGCACTACCTCGACACCCACCCCGTCCCGGACCCGAACCCGGCCCTCCTCCACCGCACAAACACCGACCTCAACCTCTCCGTCCTGCGCCGCTACCTCCCCTCCATCAACGCCACCCTCTCCATCGCCGCCAACGCCGTCGTCTACACCTTCAACCCCTCCCTGCCCGGCTGGGACAAGACCGGCATCGAGGGCACCTACTTCCTCTGCATGCAGGACCCCCTCCCCTCACTCCCAGGAACCCCTCCGGCCCCGCGAGCGTGCATCTTCGTCCTCAACCGCCGCGGCCTCGAGAACGTCATCCTCGACCTCGGCGACGTCGCCGACTTCGAGGTCATGGACGAGATCTACATCTTCCGCCTGCGCGGCGCCGCCGAGGAGAACAAGGTCATGGGCATCTGGATCCACGCCGACAAGGACGACACCCGCGTCATGAACGCCGCCATGATTGGCGAGACGCTGAAGCAGGTGCGCGCGTTCCAGGAGAGCGGCGCCGCACAGCAGCTGCCGCCCCAGGAGGAGGAGCTCGGCCCCGCGATGCAGGCCATCGGCCGCAAGCTGAGTTTGAGTGATCTATTTGGCGCGCAGAACGGCGTCAAGGGCTAGGAGCTCATGGTGCGGGATGCGAAGGCTAGAGGTGTGGAGTTGATGATGCGGAGTCAGGGGTGGGAGGGCGCTGCGGAGTGGTGTAGAGGATAAAAGTCAGATTCATGAGCATCTCGTCTGAGGAACAAGACCAGATGATGGATGCCAGCATTACCACAACGGCATAGAGATGAAAAGTAGGGCTCAATGAGCAACGGAAAAAGCAATGATACCCATAATTAAGAAAAGTCATTTTTCATACATGAGAGAAAAAGGGGAGGAGACACAAACCCCCTCAGTCGTGACGCAGGTCTAGGGGCCATCCTCTATTAATGAAAACCCCCCAAATCCCATTTCCGGCCGTGAACCGCCATTACCACATGAAAACGTCCCCAGAGCAGCCTAGCCGCAGACTCATACCGTGCCGCTGATGCTCAGCTCCCGAATCTCCTGCAGCACCTGCTCGACCCGCTGGTCCAGGTGTCCCTGCGCGTACTGCTCTCTCGTGTCGGCGTCGAGGTACTGCTGCACCTGCGCCATGCGGCTGTACGCCTCGGCGCAGAAGCGCAGCTGGATCTTGACGAGCGCCTCGAACGACGGGTCGAGGTACGGCACGCGCAGGTCGATGAGCTGCGGCAGCTCCGTCGACAGCTGCTCGTTGAGCTGCTCGTACGCCGCCTTGGCCATCTCCATCTCCTTCTCGGCGCGGGGCAGCTTCGTCACGTCCTTGTCGGGCTTCTCGACCAGCTTCTTGACCTTGGCGCGGAGGGCGTCGTAGTCGAGGAGCTTGTGGCCGCGTTTCTTAATGCCTGCGGGGTTGTGGTGTCAGTAGGTTGGCCGTTGTGGTGGTGGGTCGAGAGCACGAACACTCGTTTACGTCGGGGAAGTATGCGCAGAAGCGGGAGATGGGTTCGAGGACGGCTTGTCTGTGGTCTCGTCAGTCGCTGTGCTTCCGGGCGGGGAGCGGCAAGAACGTACTGGTACGGTCCGTCGAGCGCCTTGATCGTCTCGGCGTCGAGATCCTCCACGGCCTGCTTGTAACTCCTGCTCACGCCGTCCTTGGCGCCCGAGTCGCCGTAGAACGCATCTATCGTCTCGGCGATGCGCATCTGGGACGCCGTCATGGCTTCAATCCGTCAGCCCAACCAGTCCACCATCCCTCTTGGCGACACGCAACTCACCTCGCAACGAATCAAGGTATCCCTTCGCCTCCTTCTGCAGCCGTAACGATGCGGCCTCCATGGTTCTGAATCGTCTGTTGAAAAAGCAATGCACGATCAGCAATTCGCTCCCGGTCGGGCGTGTCGCGTGTGTGCCGGGCTCACCTTTCCTCAACCTCGTAGTCTCGGTCGTTCGTCTTCTCCACATGCCCTGCCAAGCGTCAGAACCGATCGTCGGGGGGAAATGCCGTTGGATGACGAACCCGTCTTCATCATCACCTGCGTCGTCGCGCGGTTGACATTCTTCTTGAATCCTGCAGCCCGTCAGCCTCCGTTCCTGCCCAATGTGTGTTTCGCGGCCCCTCGGGCGGGAGGGGGTTTGGTTTCGTTCGGTTTCGCGAGTGGCGTAATGCGTACCTGCCCACGACATCTTGCCGGTTTCCTGTCACTCAGGCAAATCCACTTAAAAAACACAAAATGCCAATCGGGGAGTCGTGCTCGTTGTGCTGAGGTATTAATTCTCGCGTGTCGTCGTCGGGTATCTCTGTTTCGTGGTAGGTGCGTGCGTCCTTGGAGGGTGGGAGTTTGTTTCGTCGTCTGAAGGTTTGGTGTAGGCAAAGGGAATGGGTGGCTTTGGTGGTTTTGATTGCGCGGACGAATCACTCAAACCCAGGCTGGGGAAACCCAACGACAATGGAAGCCAGTGCAGTGCAGTGCAGTGCAACAGTGGGCAGCAACAAGCGGGAAAACCGACGTCAGCGACAGAGGCTCAGACTGCGCCACGTCCTTAGCGGCCTTGGCCCCTCCAACAGGTGCTGTGGTGTGCCTAGCGCCGGGTGAGCTGTGGCGCAGCGCTGGCCGCAAGTGCCGCTTTGCCGGGTCCACTCTGGTTGGGCTGCTTTTTTATGCTTAACAGGGCTGAATGTGAATCACTTCAAAGATCAGCAAATGAAAGCCTGCTTCAGTTGAATGTGCCTCCAACTTCAGATTGTTTTGACTGTTCTCACTTCACTTCACTGTAAGTGAGAGTTGCACGTGGGAAGATACTTTCTTCCCCTCCCACAGTCCCTTATCCTCCAGCCCCAAGTAACAGCTGAGAAAGCAAATCCCCTTTGTCCATTGCTCATCCAAACTATTTCTTCTTCCAGACTCCAGACCCTTGGTTGCCCAGGCATTTATCTAGGACCGTTTCACCTTTTCCTTTGTGCTGTCAGTAGCTCCTGGTGATGGTGTCAGCTTCCTTTTCAAAGTGCAGGAGTTGTCACCAGCAACTGAGCTATCCCTCGCTTACATAACTCATCCAGGAACCACAAACCTTGTGCACAACACACCCTCTCGCCTTATGCAGCCTTATGCAATCCGGCCCCCACCTCGAATCGCAACCTCCAATTCTTCAAGCTCCAACCGTCACCCAAAAATCTCCAAGATCCCCGAACCCGAACCCGAACAATAACCAACCTCTACTACCACCACAGCCGACGCACACGATGGCGGCCCCGAAACAAGCCGCCGCGCGCATCCTCCTCATCTCCCTCGGCAACCCGCGCCCCTACACCGACACCCTCCACTCCGCCGGCCACCGCATCCTCAAGCACCTGCAGACCTACCTCCCCGCCCAGCCCGCCTTCTCCAGGACAACCGACTTCAGCGCCGGCAAGGGCTGCCAGGCCTCCATCGGCGAGCGCTACTCCCTCCTGCAGTCGCCCACGCAGATGAACGTGTCGGGCGGCTTCGTCAAGCGCGCCTTCGAGCGCGAGCTGCGCCGCATGGGTGGCCGCGTCGACCTGCTGCATCTCGTCGTCGTCCACGATGACCTCGAGCTGGGCCTGGGCGACGTCCGGCTGCGCAAGTGGTTGAGCAGTCACAGGGGCCACAACGGCGTCAAGAGCATCAACAGGAACCTGAAAAAGTCAGACTACGAGGGCGCGAGGTGGGCGAGGATATCGGTTGGCATTGGCCGGCCCGAGGGGCGCGACCGAGAGGAGGTTTCTAGCTATGTGCTTCGTCCCATGACGGACACGGAGACACGCGCGCTTGATGAGGCGGTGCCTGAGGTCCTGCTAACCCTGGCCGACTTTGAGAAGAAGCTGGAGGAGTACGCAAAGCTCCCCAAGTCGCAGGCTGCAGAATGAGGCCCGCCGGTGTGGTTCAATTCCTCGCTAGGCATACCACGGCGTGCTGATGAATGGGCCTGCTGCGCCTGGATACCATATCCATTGGTGGCTCTCTTGATGCTGGCCAGCGTCCTCCGTTTACATCAGCCTCCGATACCCACCAAAATTCGGTCTTGGATGCATCAATCCTCCCCTCAAGCCTGGTCCGGTCCGGGTCGGCCGTCGAGCCACTTGCTCATATACGGCCCGTCAAGCCAATACCCGAGCTTGGCGTAGTAACTCCTCACACCAACACCAGAAATGACACTAATCTTCTCACTACCATGCTCATCCCTCGCTATCCTCTCCGCCTCCTCCATGAGGAGGGTGCCGAATCCCTGGTGCTGGAACTTCTTCGGGTCGCGCGCGTGCACCGGCACCGCAGTGCCGTATACGTGCAGCTCTCTCACGAGACTGGTCGGCTGGCCGACGAGCTCCTCGCGGTAGGTGTACTTTTCGGTGCACTTGCGCAGACGCAAAAGGGCTACAAGGATGTCCTGCTTCGGGTCCTCATAGGCGAGGAACGTCTCCCAACCGCCGTTGGCCGTGTAGTCTCGTCGCACCAGCTCAATCTGATTCGGCCGGATCTTGTTCTTCACCTCGTTCACGCCCACCTCGCGCGTCCTCACGTCTCGACATGTGGTGCCAAAGTCCTTCATCCTCGCCAGCGCCAACTCGCGCAGGTTACCGTTCTCAACGCCGGATGTGACCAGGGGCATGGGAATGTCTCGCTGGACACGGTAGATACGGGTCCATGGCGGAATCAAAGCCAATATCCTCGCGACTAGATCGATGAGCCCGTTTGGTGTGTAGTTCTGGTAACGTCCTGTGCGCCACAGCTCGTAGAGACCTGTGCCTCTGATAACCAGCGTCGGGTAAATCTTGAGGCCGTCCGTTCGGAAGGCGGGACTCTCAAAGTACTCCCTGAATTGATCCAGGTCTCTCTCCATGCCCACGTTCGGCAGGTCGGGCATCATGTGGCTGACCACCTTGAACCCGGCGTCCTTGGCGAGACAGAACGTCTCGGCGACGGCAGCGACCGTGTGGCCACGATTTGTGTCTCTCGCAACGTCCTCGTAAAGCGACTGCACTCCAATCTCCAGTCTCGTGCATCCGTACCGCAGCATGTCAGTCAAGTGGGGCTGCCAGCAGTAGTCTGGTCTCGTCTCGATCGTGATGCCGACGCACTTGATGTTGCTCATCTCGCTGGCCTCCACTGCCTCGTCCACGTTCGATGTCTGGTAGCCGCTCAGAGCGTTGTGCAGCTGTGCGATGAAGTCTTCTCTGTAAGACACCGGCAGCGACATGAAGGTGCCGCCCATGATGATGTACTCGACCTTGTCGACGGAGTGGCCGAGGGACTTGAGCTGGTCGACACGGCCGCGGGCCTGCTCGAAGGGGTCGTATCGTGCTCGGATGGCGCGCATCGATGTCGGCTCGTATCCGGTGTAGGACTGTGTGCTGTACTCAAAGTCGGAGTCGGGGCCGCCTGGGCAGTAGACGCAGATGTTGCCGGTGTAGGCGATATGCGGACACCTGTGAGGCTTACACATGACGGCGACAACGGCGATACCAGATGATGTGCCTGGGATGTGTCAGTCTAAGTCTTGTCGTGAGAAGTAAGAGAGACCCACGGATCGGCTTGGCAATAAGCTTCGGTAGAATGTACTTCTTGTAGTGCTCGGGAATGGCCGCGATGATGGCTGTCAAGGGCGGGATGTTGGCGAGCTTGTGCTTGCGCGCAAACTTATTGCGCAGGGAGTTGAGGTTCAGATCCCTCTGGGGCTTCTTGGGGTCGCGGACGGCCTCATGGTCCTCGATCAGGGCGTTGGCGATGTCTGCGCAGCATCGCAGGAAGCGCTCGTTCTCGGGGGGCAGGTTGGCGTTGGAAGTCCGCGTCTTGGTGACGGTGACGGTCGCGGTCGCCATGGTGAGCGGTGGTGTAGGTGATTTGGCGGATGCTCTGTTTCGATTTTCAGTGCTCTGGGGTCTCGTTTCGTCCGGCTCGTCGTGGGTTTTGTTGTTTGCAATATCAATCTCCGCAAGGTCAAAGAGCTGGAGTCACCACTAGTCGCTGTCCCTCACTTTTGGGAAATTTTGGAGGGACCGTCCAATGCAGGTCGCTGGCGTGGGATGGTGGGGTAATCAGCCACACCTTGAGAGGAAACGCACCGCCACACGTCAGACTGCAGTGGGGTGCTGACCGTGCCCCAATCTGCGGCCGGTTATTGGCCCGGCCGGATTATCTGGTGCCACCGACTGGTGCGGGTTTTCCCGGGCTGCAGGCCCCGTGGCTCGCGCTGCAGACCCGATTGTCTCGAAAGAGCTCGGTTCAAGTTTTGCTTGGTGCCAGTTCGACCCTTCTTTTCGGAAAGTGACGTGAATTGCTGCAGCTCCTCCTGTCCTGTCTCTTTTTACGATACCTACCTTACCGAGATACTCCAACTTTGCAGCATCTCGCTCTCCTCGGCCACTCTCCCCTCCATCCTCCGTCCTCCCACCGCCCCCCCACCGACTCGGTCTCTTTAATTGCGCCACACCGTTTTGTGTTGCGCATCCTTTCCTTCTCCTTTAAACGCACTTCCCACACGCAACCACACAGACGCCCAGCATGCAGTCCTTCTCGAGACAGATGCGCCCGGCAGGCAAGCTGCTGAACCAGGCCGCCAGACGGTCCTACAGCGCCGCCGCCGGCCCTTACACCAAGACCATCGACAACCTGCGCATCAACGGCGAGACCAAGGTCCTCTTCCAGGGCTTCACCGGCAAGCAGGGAACGTAAGTGGTGTTATCTTTGTCCGACGCCCGCCGCCCCTGGCTCGGCCGGCTGGCGATATCAGCACGCAACAGCAATGGTGTGGGCAAACTGGCTAACACGTATCTCCCTCGCGATAGCTTCCACGCGCAACAGGCCATCGACTACGGTACGCGATGCTATTTCCGAACCGCAATTGCGCATCCCGCGCGTCTATAAAGACAATCTCCGAGGCTGATATCTTTTCTCCCCCACCCGTGTAGGCACCAAGGTCGTCGGTGGAACGAACCCCAAGAAGGCCGGCCAGGAGCACCTCGGTCTCCCCGTCTTCGGCAACGTCAGCGAGGCCGTCAAGGAGACTGGCGCTACTGCCACCGCCATCTTCGTCCCGTACGTCATCACGTCGCGAAAGAAGCTTGCTTGAACATATCAAGAGACCCGAGTTGACACCCCAACACACAGCCCCCCTCTGGCCGCCGCCGGTATCGAGGAGGCCATCGCCGCCGAGATCCCCCTCGTCGTCTGCATTACTGAGGGTATCCCCCAGCACGGTACGTCGCCATACTCACCTCACATCCCACACCGAAGCTTCCCCACTTGCAAGCTCCGATAAGCTCACACTCACCTCGCCAGACATGGTCCGCATCACCAACATGCTCAAGACGCAATCCAAGACCCGCCTCGTCGGCCCCAACTGCCCCGGCATCATCGCCCCCGGCCAGTGCAAGATCGGCATCATGCCCGGCTTCATCCACAAGCGCGGCCGCATCGGTATCGTCTCCCGCTCCGGCACCCTGACCTACGAGGCCGTCAACCAGACCACCCAGGCCGGCCTCGGCCAGTCCCTCGTCGTCGGCATCGGCGGTGACCCCTTCTCCGGCACCAACTTCATCGACTGCCTCAACGTCTTCCTCAAGGACGAGGAGACGGACGGCATCATCATGATCGGCGAGATCGGTGGTTCCGCCGAGGAGGACGCCGCCGACTTCCTGCGCGCCAACAACACCGTCAACGGCGGCAAGCCCGTCGTCTCCTTCATCGCTGGTATCTCCGCGCCCCCCGGCCGCCGCATGGGTCACGCCGGTGCCATCGTCTCCGGCGGCAAGGGCGGTGCCGACTCCAAGATCTCCGCCCTCAAGTCCGCCGGCGTCATCGTCGAGCCCTCCCCCGCCGGCCTCGGCAAGGCCCTGTACGACGAGTTCGTCCGCCGCGACCTCCTGTAAATCGCGCGCTCGACGTTCAGAACTCTCGATGAAACCATCACCTCCTGCGTGGGACGAAACCGTAAAGAAGAGGAGGAAAATACTAAGTGAACCTGTGTATGTAACATGTTAAAGAGACCTGTTTGAAGCGTGGTAGCAGTCCGCCGACGCGGTGCCCAAAGGCGCGCTCACCCGGGCGTGGAGGAAACGAGGCGATTTTCCTGCATCGTGTGTCGTATGTGTGTAACGTCGTCGAGATGTATGCCACCGCGCCGCTTCCCCCACCATGGAACTCGATAGACTGGAATTCGGCAACGCTGGGCAGGGAGGGAAATTCAAGAAAGAATTAGAGGAAATGCCCCAGTTTTTGTTCCTCGCGTGCGCCGTGTATCGTGGAAGTGCCTTATATATTATGCTGCTATGGCGTACTTGCCGACTGCTACACAAAACCGCACCCCTCCCGCATCTAATTCGTCCCGTCGTACGACTCCCCATACCGGGGGTGGAGGGGATGAGCCAGGGGTCGTCCGTCTCCGAACCCCGAGGGGAAACAATCACGCCTGGGCCGGCCCGACGCAGGTAGAAATATGGGGCGGGCAGACGCCGGATCAATGGATGCAGGCATTTGGCAGACACCTCAGACAGCCTTGCCTGACTCTAACATTGTGAGGGATCCGTAATCGGGGAAAGCGACCTGCAGCTTGGAAGCGCTGGATGCTACATTCCACGCATTGGCTCGATGAAAAGGAAATGCTCTACTGTTGAAGCTTGAAATTTAGAGAAGCGAGAAACTAAAAGACGACTGTAAGAGTGTCCCCATGCGGTTCCAACTGTAAACTCCCTCCTCCTTTAACGCCATGTCCGTGATGCAGGTGAGAAACAAAAGTCTCTGGTGACTTTTAGCCAATGTCTGATGGAGGGAGAGCGCTCCGGCCGTTTGCCTGATTCCCACCTAACCCCCGGGGCCGCCCTCCGAAACGCATGTCACGGAAGCTGCGTGTTTGTCGTGCCGCCATGAGGTTTGGGAAGACACAAAGTCCGGCAGCCTCATAAGAAATGAATATGTATGCCGAGTCCATGCGTTGCGGCACAGTCCTCTCCCCTCTCGGTGCGTGAAAAAAAGCAAGATCCGGCCCCTTCCCCGTCCGCTCGCCAGCCATGTTCGATGCCCGACCCGCCCTGATTCTATAATGTTTAATGTGACTCCCTATTCGATGCAATCCCCCTCTCTTCCTCTCGTTCCATTTCGCATTGTGATGCTTCCCCTTCTGTGATGGTGTAAAGTGATGTTGCTGTTTTCGGAACCGCGGGGATCATTGCTCGCCGAGGAGCCGGGCGGTGATATCCCCCATATACGCCTCCTCCAGCTCGTAGTCCTCCCCGCCGTTGCGGTCGATACCCACGAAGACGAAGGCCTCGACGACGGCGTCGACTTCGAAGCCCATGTTCACGAAGCGGTCGACGAGGTCCTTGTTGAAGCCCATGTACCTGTGTTTTCCACTGTCAGTCGGATGTTCCCCTCTGCTCACACATTGAGCAAACCCACCTTTGGGAGTCGTCGCCCTTGGTTACGGCCGCCTCCTGGCGGTACTTTGTCGTGTCAAAGTCCTTCGGGGGCGCGCCGGCGTGCAGGACGGCCCACTCGTGCGCCTTCTTCGCGAAGGCCTCGGGGTTCTCGAGCATCATCTTGGCGACCTCGGCGTCTTGCGGGTCTTTGGGGTTCGGGAACTCGAGGAGCATGCGGAGGGAGAGGAGGGCTGTCTTGATCGTCTGGACGGGGGACCAGCCGGAGCCGAGGGTGTCGAGGCAGATGGCGCCCTGGTGGAGGATTTTGTTAGCTGATGACAGCATGGAGGGGAGGGGAGGGAGGTCCTACGGTCTGGGAGCTGACGTTGGGGTGCCAGATCTTGGTGTCGAACTTGATGATGGGCGACTTGAACGGGTAGCTGTCTGGGATCTTGATGTCGACCGTGTACTGGCCGCCGGCGTAGGGGGTGTCGGGGGGCGCGGGGAAGGTGCCCTTCAGGTGCAACAGGTTGTTCTCCTGAATCGGCTGGGCGAAGACGCCAGAGTTGTCCTGGTCGCTCCTGATGTCGTTCAGCTCCTTGAGGATTCGCCTCTCCTTTGGGCTCGACATGGTGGGTGGCTTGGTTGTCTGATGATGGAACGGGGTATTTGAACTGCTATTGCTGGTATTGATGCTGTCTCTCACACCTGTCGTCGTGCTAGGTGTCTTCCCTCAAAGACTCTTCGTGGGGATTCGCAGTTAAAAGGTGGTGAGGTCAAGTGAGGCGCACTGAAGTGTTTGGGTCTGGTCGTTCTGCAAAGCGGGAGGGTGGAAAGATGGAAGGCGGACGTGCCCCTCAGAAAGATGATGCTGGAATGGTCCGTGCGGACCGGCACTAACATTAGCGCCCTTGCACCCGCTGGAGGGGAAGACCTGGAACGGGTCTGTGGGGTTCGGAGGGGTTCTGGAGCATATGTCACTGGTGCTGTCATGTTTGAACGTCTTATTGCAGCCAATTATTACCTACCTTATGTACTGCACAGAGCTGAGTACTGATGGTTGATGGTGATTGGGCTGCTATATTTAACGAATCAGTGAAGATTGACATGTCAAATGAGAGGACTTTTCTGCTTTGTCTTGTTACATGAAGATTCCCAAATCCTAGATGAAAGAAGTGACAATAAGGATCCCAGGGACAAAGGGACAGGGAAAATAATAAGAGATCACAAATACGATAGGAATGAAGAGCTGCGATGAGATTTCAGTTATTTTCTCTGAGATATATATGCCAAGTGACTGATTTAGGAACCTCGAATACTACCACAGCAAGTGGCAAGACCAAGTTTCGAGTGCCAGTATGGGTGTTGTAATTGCGGTACTTGTCTCTCCTCATTGTACAAAGTCCCCACGGCCCCAATCGTTCGAACTTTCTATTGACAGAATTTCTTCCGCTGATCTAGTTGCGATATCGTGGACGTTGAAGAATGCCCGCGTGTGTTTGTGTCGGCTGCTAAAGTTTAAACCCGACGCCGTATACTTACAAATATGTCATGAACCTGGGTGATGCCCTTCCAACTGTTTTGATCAAGATGCCCGCATATTTCCTTGATGAGCTTCCTGCATTTATGGCCTTTACTTAATTCTAAATTTTGTTCAATTGCCGATTGCCCCAGGGTTGTGTGGCCAAATATTGACGGTTGAGGCTGTCGGAGACCGTGTGTGGGCTGAAAATTCAAACCCACCATTGTGGTCTGCTGCGAAGTTTGTAACCCCATGACCCAGGTGGCTTATTATTCAATATTTAAGCAGCTGTGACGGATCACTTTCCGGTACCTCCCAAGTTCATTCAACATTCTCCTCTAGCATCATCATCGCCAACATGTCTCAGTCAGCAACTCATACCGTGAAGGGTGAAGGCCGCAGTCCTCCTCCCTCAAATCATCGTACAAACTGGGGCATCCTAGATGCCTACATCAAAGAGCAAACAGAGAGCCCTTTCAAATGGAAAGTCTCGTCTTACCACGTCGCTCCGGGCTACCAGAACCGACTACTGGCCTCACCTTGGCGTCTCTTAATCATATCCATGTTGGTTGACCCGCATCAGCAAAAGGCCGACGGCACTTTAGAATCGTGGGACGAAGAGGAGCATGCAGTGCCAGACTCCTTAGTGCGACAGCCTCTGAATAGTCCCACCGACGAGCCTGACCAGAAATGGGGCCGCCGATATGTGTTCACAGACGTAGCACCCCATTACTCTCATGACCTGGCTTGCGTTGGCAGCCTGGAATGCGTTGGCAATTGGCTTATAGCTGCCCACGTATGGGGAGAGAGCCAAGACTGGGTAGATAGCGTTGACATCAGACGCCTGGCAGCCTTCTCCCCAATCATACGGTAAGCCACTCCCGTCCGCATCTCTAATGTGACACGTAGGGAACTCGACTGACCTTAACCCCAGGCACGATGTTCACCACCGGGTCGAAGAAAAGGGCTCAGACAACCTCATCCTTTATCACTGGGACCTGGTCTACCAAAAGAAGGTATCTAAAGATGGCAAGTCGTGTGAGGTGGTCGATGAGCCAGTCGATGACGAAGATTACGGGGCCTTTGTGACGGGGACGTTGACGGGAAACCTTGCATCAATACACCAAAACCTCACCCAGTTGAGGGGTAAGGAATCCCAGGTTCTTAATGAGAAGCGACAGCGGCCGGGGTCGTGTCCGTGTGCGAGAGACTCGTCATATGTGATAGTTGACGAGGCTCCTGTCAATGAGTCTTCTGAGGATGAATCCATCGCTCCGAAAGCCGATGAAGCTCACATGAAAGAGTTTTTTGAAGACGAGGCCGTCGTGGTTGAGAAGCTTGAAAGCCAACCTAAGGCCAGAGGTGGAACCTGTACAGTAATGTAGCCGACAACCTTGTGGATTGTTTACTTCAATCTATCAGCTTTGATAATGCGAGACTTCTTCTTACAACTTAAAAGAGAACTTCAGCGAGTAGATGTACTTAGTAGTTTCCAGAGGCACAATCCAATATCAAGAATGGAGTGGTAACTCATGAAGGGGCTGTAGACCCGGATTCATCCAGCAATCGTAGTATAAGGTATGAATCTGTAAGAAAGTAGCAAACTATTTTTTGAGATTATTCACTGGATCTACGAGACTTTGCTAATGGTCTTGCGATGCCTTTGCCAGCCCTTCAAGAAGCGCTTTTACGCGTACTACATACCTCGTAGCATAATTAAAGCTTTGATAAATCCCACCAACATCAGCCTTGCGAAGCTACCACAAGAGTTCATCGTTATACATGACTGGCTAATATCTCAGAGTGACCCCAATCGCAAACGTGAAACTGAGAATATCTCCCTTAACGCGCTTTTCAGATCATGCTTCATTATGACTAACAGCTTCAATATGTCCCTCAACTTCCCTTTCATGAGGGATCTTACCTTGACACACAGCCTCAGCATGTACTTCGGCTTCTCTTTCAGGTAGCTTTTAGGCGGTTGAACTAGGCTTTTGCCTTCCGCCGCTATCCAGAATGTCGCAGAATGCGTTAATGTACGCTCTGAGTTGATCGGAGAAAATTCTAGGCTCTGTGCCGACCCGTTCCCTCTTCTCCGCGTAAGACTTTGGTTTTGTACGTAGGAGATCGACTAGCGTGATCGAATGTCCGGCCGATATGCGCCGAAATTCGTACATCTTGTACCAATCCTGACGATGTTTGGTACCCGAGGGGGAGTCAAACAACCTTTCATGAAATGTTTGGCTGGGAATGTCAGTCAACCTTTTTTACTGTTAGAACTTGCCTTTTCTTACCTAATGCAATGCGAAGATGCTACGAGTTGCCCTATATCCACGGTGTCCAGCCACTCCTTGTCCTCCCCCCACAGATAAGCAACAACCAGCCATTTCCCGTCGCTTTCGTGAGATTGGCAGGAGGCTGGTGTTGAAAATAGAAACCGGCGGCCCCATATCTGCTGTTCCTTGCCATAGGGAGCAATATCAGAAGGGCGTTGGAGGGCTGCTTTGTTTTGTGGGACGGGATGCTCGGCCCACGACTGAAGGCTTACATCATGCATAATCTGATGTCGAAGGTCCATCAGCATAAATCTGAGAAGCAGACACCACGGCGAGTTCTCCTTCTTGGATGGGTGATCGAAGCCTGGGGCCACATGGTTGGAGGAAATCATCCACGGGAAGGGGGTATCTTTGTCGTGACCGTGGGGGGACTTCTCTGCAGTTGGATGTCGGACGTTCCACTACGGACGCTGCTCAATGGGAGGGGGTTGGCCTTCCCATCGTGCGGTTTGATAACCTTGACGAGACATGGTCTTATGAGTAGCTTGAGGATCAGTAATTGTGGGAAGTCAGAGCAATTCAGTTATGATACACAGGCGGTCTTTTATTATCAACGAATTTGAAGTGCTGGCTAAAGAGTTGCTGGATATCATTCGGGATCTGCAAGCCATACGGTCAGTTCACGAAACCTTGTTTACCGCGTGACTCTTGTGGATCTGTCTTCCGTAACCTTGAGGGGAAGGAAATGCTTCATTTGTCCACCCCTTCGACGTCACGCGAGCTCATCGACGGTCCAGTAGCGAGGCTCCGGGAGTTGAGGCGCAAAATGATTCGCTGGATTAGTCGCCTTGATGCAAGAATGCTGAACCGCGATGGCAGGCACGGAGTTACCGAAAGGTTCAGAACCGGGCAGGTCGGCTTGGATGGCGGACTCCAGCGTCAGATGGGATGTTGCAGGTGATGTAAAAGGAGTGCATAGGCTTTTTGGAGTAAATAGCGTGCCTTCATGATTCTGCGTAGATATTGGGAAGGAGATAAGATTAAGGTAGGTAAGAAAGACGTAAGCAAGAGGAGAAGTAGGTAGGTGGTGAAGTAAGTACTTAGATAGTGAGGTAGATAAAGGGAAGGGCAGTTAGCATGAATAAGTATGTATAGAGGAGATCATAACAGACGATGACGGACGACGAGAGTAAGGACAACAAGAGCGACAAGGACAGTGACGAAGACGAAGACGGACGACGGCAACGGACGACGGTAACGGACGACGGTAACGGACGACGACGACGGACGACGATGATGGACGACAAGACCAAGGACAATGAGGACAGAAAAAATGACGAGAACGAGTCACAAGAGTCAGCAGCGTTTAAATCTGTTGAATAAGCACCACATGGTGTAAGAATTGAGATAAATGGGCAGGTCTACATAGTAAAGTAAGCCTCATTCAGCTTCTGTGTTCTGGGTGCCGGCCGCCCTAAAAGTGGAGAAGCCGGCGCCGAGGGACGGAGCATCGGGTCGCACCTACCTCTAACCTTGGAGGTGACTAATCAGTGTGGCAGGGCACGTGATTTTGTAGCATTCTTTCCGGAAGAGGGATAGCCCGAGGGAGGGAAGCTGCGCGTTCCTCTGGCGCCTGCCGTAGAGGGTCTGTGCTCAAGGTACGAAGCAGGTACGGCCACCAACGTGCTTACCTACGCAAGAACGCAAGCAGTAGCAGCCTCGCACGTCGACCTCTACCCTGGCCTGGTCGCTCGCATCCACCCAACTCCATCATCATCACAAGCTCCCACCACCACCACGACGCCGTCCAATTTTTGCTGTTAATTCACATACGACACACACATACAAGCCACAGAGACGACGGACGACAGCTGAAGAGACGCCATGGGACAGAACCAGAGTGGAATGGGCGGGGGAGGCGATGGCAAGGACGACAAGGACAAGAAGGTACGCAGACGCAGCTAACCCATCGAACTGATCTCAAACAAACCTCTTACAGTATCAATATCTAACTGGCATCTCTACAGAAGGAGAAGCCCAAGTACGAGCCTCCCCCACGCCCTACCACCAGAGTCGGCCGCAAGAAGAGAAAGGCTGCCGGCACCAGCGCTGCGGCCAAGCTCCCGGCCGTCTTCCCTACGAGCAGATGCAAGCTCCGCTTGCTGCGAATGCAACGAATCCACGACCATCTCATCCTCGAGGAGGAGTACGTCGAGAACCAGGAGCGCCTCCGCAAGGCCAAGGCGGCTAAGGAAGGAGCTGCCGTCGGCCCCGAGGGCGATGTCGACCGTCTCGCCGACGAGCGTGGTCGGGTCGATGACATGCGTGGTAGCCCGATGGGTGTCGGTACGCTCGAGGAGATGATTGATGACGACCACGCCATCGTGAGCAGTACTACTGGTCCCGAGTACTATGTTAGCATCATGAGCTTCGTCGACAAGGATCTGCTCGAGCCTGGTGCCAGTGTGCTGCTTCACCATAAGAGCGTCAGCATCGTTGGTGTCTTGACCGACGACGCCGACCCTCTCGTCAGCGTCATGAAGCTGGACAAGGCACCCACAGAGTCATACGCCGACATTGGTGGTCTGGAGACACAGATCCAGGAAGTCAGAGAGTCGGTCGAGCTGCCCTTGCTCCACCCCGAGCTCTACGAGGAGATGGGTATCAAGCCGCCCAAGGGTGTCATTCTCTACGGTGCTCCCGGTACTGGAAAGACCCTGCTCGCCAAGGCAGTTGCCAACCAGACTTCGGCCACCTTCCTGCGTATAGTCGGAAGTGAGCTTATCCAGAAGTACCTCGGTGACGGTCCCCGTCTCGTTCGCCAACTCTTCCAGGTATGCACAATCACTCTCTGCTACTGTCATATTACTAACATCACTAGGTTGCCGGCGAGAACGCCCCCTCTATCGTGTTCATTGACGAGATCGATGCTATTGGCACGAAGCGTTACGACTCGACATCCGGAGGTGAGCGTGAAGTCCAGAGAACCATGCTGGAGCTTCTGAACCAGCTCGACGGTTTCGACGACCGTGGTGACGTCAAGGTCATCATGGCTACCAACAAGATCGAGACGCTGGACCCTGCCCTGATCCGTCCCGGACGTATCGACCGAAAGATTCTCTTCGAGAACCCCGACCAGAACACCAAGCGCAAGATCTTCACGCTGCACACCTCCAAGATGTCACTCAACGATGACGTCGACCTCGAGGAGTTTATCTCGCAGAAGGACGATCTCTCCGGTGCCGACATCAAGGCCATTTGCTCCGAGGCTGGTCTGCTCGCCCTGCGCGAGCGCCGTATGCGCGTGCAGATGGCGGACTTCCGGTCTGCCAGGGAGAGAGTCCTGCGCACTAAGCAGGAGAGCGAGCCCGAGGGCTTGTACTTGTAAGAGTTTCACGTGTATGACTGGCATAGATAGAGACGGACGAGGACGAGGGCGGACGAAGACGGACGAAGCCGGACGAAGCCGGAGACAGACAGCTACGATAGAGATAATAGCAAGCATGTCTGATGACAACCCGCATTGTGCACGATAGGTGATGCAGGTGTGGCCTTTTGAAAGGGTATAACAGCAACCAGCTTTGGAATGACTGCGAGACAGCCGAAAACCCTTTCCAAGCATGTTTGCGCTACTTAGCGGAATAGCCTCGATCACGACAGAGTCCTGCGAACTGACCTTCAAACTCTGGTGTAGATGCACTCACGAGATGACAGGGACAGATACAATCACACGCCTCCCGGCCCACTCTCCTGCTTGCGGCACGAACCTCCCAAGGCCACGACTATTCACTCTCATAGACATGTCGGAAGGGCTCTCTGCCTTCCAGTTCGGGGAAGGATGGCCACAGCAGCTGGAGTCCGTCGGTGGCCAAGGAGAGGACAAGCAGCACTTCTGTGATCGAGGACGAAAGAGGACGTGGACGAGCTGTCACCGTCTTTGCTTGCAGAGCAACAACTCCCTCCAATCACCAAGCAGGTCTATAATAAGAACGAACAATCTCGACCTTAACCGGCCATTCAACTACCAGCCAAACCACCGCCACCAAAACGCTCGCAGACTGCCGAGCCGCCCCCCAGACCATCACTTACTAATACCCCTCAACCCCGAAAACTCACCACGGGTCTAGGCCGGGCAGAATTGACCCTGGGCCCGCATCCAGAGCTTTCACAATCCCCGGTCTCGGCAACGTTGGCCACGCGGAAAGAGACGAACTCTAACTTCGCCCCACGGCAAAACGCATGATTTGGGGATATGGGTGCTTACCGAGAGGGTGAGCTGCGGCTGTTTCGGCTCAGGGATGGGCCCTGGGGGAGAAGGCGAATGTTTGGGTTTCCCCCGCTCTTGCGAAAGATGGGAATCTTGAGATTGCGAATTTGATGGAATTTGGTATTGCCGCTATGGAAAGGTACAGTCTAACACCCCGTCCCGAATGAAACGAACTCCCCTTGGCCCAAAAATGAAGATATTCACGGATTAAACACTAAGCTTTTGTTTGTTCATCATTGCACCAGCCTCCGCAACCTGTCTTTGTCGTACACCGGAACTGGCACCGGCGGCGGCGGTGGGGGCAGCTGTGGTAGCGGCGGCAGCGGCGGCAGCGGCGCCTCCGTCACGCCCTCCTCGCTCCCGTACCGCCACGCCAACGCCACGGACGGCGTGTACGCTGGCGCGGGCGTGTCATCCTCCACGTCGGGCGGCGGGCTCGCGTACCCCTGCGGCACCTCCCCGTCGCCGGGCGGGCCCAGCAGCGCCACCTCGCGCGCGATGTCCGCGTCCATCACGGCGGAGTAGTACCCGTCCATGGCCATGAGCGCGTGCCACAGCGGCTGCGAGCCCTCGGGCCACTCGGCCTGGCAGGCGAGGATCTTCTTCGCGGAGGTGCGCCGGTCCTGGTACGCGACGGCGTTGCAGTCCTGCCGCGCGAGGATGATGGTCCCTTCGACCTGCACGCCGGCCCAGAAGCCGCGCGACTTGATGTAGGAGAACATGGGCCGGGAGGTCTTGGAGAGGGCGGCTTCGACGGCGCCGCCGGTGCCGAGGGGCCCGATGGCGACGGAGGACTCTGCGCCGAGGGAGACGCGCGGGTGGGTGAAGGCGGCGACCTGGGCGGCGGTGGAGAGGACGAGGACGCAGTCGTAGATGTCGAGGCCGATCATGAAACCCGCGCCGAGGGTGGAGATGACGAAGGAGGAGGGCGGGGACCAGGAGCCATCGGGGCGGCGGGCGACGACGAGGCCGGAGCCGGCGGAGAGGGAGCCCATATAGGCGCCGGCGCGGAGGGTGTTGAAGATGGCGAGGCCGGCGCAGGAGGCGAGGATCTTGGGGGGGATGGAGACGAGGGACTTTGTGGAGAGGCCGAGGGGGTGGAGGGGATGGCCGCCGCGGGCGGAGGGGGGCGGGGAGGGGTCGTCGGTGAAGGCGTGCAGGATGCGGGCGGCTTTGGCGCACTCGTTGGGCATGGTGGAGGGCATGAAGCCCTCGGCGCCGAGGAGGTGGGCGGCGCGGTTGATGGGGTGGCCGAGGGTTGTGGTGACGCGGTGGACGTGGTGGGAGACGCCGCGGCCGGGGGGTTTTGGGTAGGAGGAGGAGCGGTGGAAGGGGTTCTTGAGGCGGCGGCGGAGGGTGGATGTGCGGGAGGTGTAGGAGGGCGCGGGGCCTATTGACTGGAGGTCGTCTTCTTGGTAGGAAGGCATTTTGAAGGTATCATGAGGTGGTTGATGGGTAAGGAGAGAGGAGAGGAGAGCAGACGGGGAGAGGCGAGGTGAGGTTTGAGGGTGATGATATACGTTTTGGTCTACGGACTACGGGCGGTGCTATGGGAGGGAGTTTGGACAGTCTTGGAGCGTCATCATGGATGTGGCCTGGGGAGGGGAGGGACGAGAGGCCTGGGTCGGAGTCAAGAGGGCGTCGAAGCGAAATCTGTGGGAAAGATGGTGTGCGGCGGCAAGGGGTCTAAGGTCTGGGTTCTGGGCGTCGCTGGGTCTGGCCTTACGAAGGAAAACCGGGCAGCAGCACAATGAGTGATTCGTTTTTGAATTTCGTCCAATGGGGCGTGTGTCCGGGAAAAGACAATGCCCTCCCGTGCTCATTGCTCATAATCAACGAGGCGCATTTTGCGTACGGAGGCCTAGGCGCGGGGGCGACACTCGTGGAGGCGCACACGGGACGGAGCAGAGAAGGAGACTGGATGAGGGGCTGCGGGACAGGGGTTCATTAGGCTTGGAGCAGGCGCGCGAGATATCATCCCATGTTGCTGGTGGGTGCGTGCTGCGTGCAAGGTTTGTTTCATGTGGTAAGTGCGTAGGCGGCCCTTTGGGGTTCTAGCTCGAGGGGCTGGAGTAAGGTAAGGTGCGCGGGAAACAAAGGGAGAAGGGAAGGGTTCGTGGATGAAGAGGGGTGATGGTGGTGGTGGTGGCAGACGTTGTTGATGATGAATAAAAGCAGAGAGTTTTGAGTGATGGGGGTCGGGGGTCCTGTCAAACGCGTAAGTGTCGTCGTGGGCCTTGCAGACAAAGTGATAAAGAGGGTGCGGTGGTGCTGAGATCAGGGGCCCTTGGTGTTGTAAGTGAGGATCGTGGGTGTTGTCAGTGAGGTTCCATGTGGATGGCGGTCGGGAGGATTCAAAGTGCGGGATGGAACCGCGGAGGGGGCCGAGTGGACGGGGTGGGGCGCCCGGGCGAACGAGACTTCTGATTGGTCGAAATGCATGGAAAGGAACATAGTCCACAAACTTGGCGCAGTTCTCCAACCCAGTCTTCGTGGCTCAGTCGGTAGAGCGTTGGTCTCATATTATTCAATATGACTCTGTCACAGATAGAGACATCCAAAGGTCGAGAGTTCGAGCCTCTCCGAGGACATTCTTTTGCTTTTTGACACTTCTTACCGTCACTCATTTGCTCATTCCTGCCGGTCGCATTGTGTTTTTTTGTTTTTACTTAATACGCAGTCCAGCTGTCGGCCGGCGCACTCAAAGATCTGAGTGCACCCAGACAAGGTCCTCATTCATCGAGACACCACGACGCCCCCGAAGGCCGCGTCTGCGCTCCTGCACGAAATCTGGTATCAAGGATAGAATTATTCGATAATCATATGTCCAATGTATGTATGGTTATGTACACGAATGCGCGACAAAGCTCCACCAATACACTAGGCTCCGGTGGTATAAGGCGTCCTATGTTTGGTGAATGGACCCAAGTAGGGGGCGGCACGTTGGCGTTTCTGACGTGACGATTGGTTCTCAACAAGTGTCGGAGGCGCGATATCTTCGGCGCTCGAGCCGATATCAGTTCCCATTGGGCAGCAGCCCGGATCTGCTCCGGGACCACTCGAGGCCCATGCCCACATCGACAAGGCCGTGTCGCGCACGCTGCTTGCTGTGTTTTCTCGGGGTTTCCGAGTCAGCAGTTCTCTTGGCCCGCCCGGCATGCTCAAAGCGCGTCAACTCGTGGCGCTCGTTGATCTCTCGTCAACTGGGTTGGTCTTAGCCGCTGTCGATGTAAATGGTTCAAGGTGTTATACATGAGCGTTTCCGGTCTTGTGAAGCCCGCAGCGAGCTCTGGACCGATCGGCTCAAGGCTATGACTGTTCATGGTGGAGGCTCGCCCAGCCTGAATAGATCCATCTTGAACAATGGAGGCATGATGCTAGGCGATAGCGGCTTGGGTATTGTGTCTGGCGGCGGGTTAGGCTCGACTTGCCTGATGTCAACACCGTCACGGACACACCGCAACGGCCATTGAATCCACTCTCTCCACGGCTCCTGGATCGCTTTGTCCAGGGCGGAAGCAACATTCACACCCCATCCATTGAGGTACCATAGCTTTCGCTCAAAGGCGTGAACCAATGCGGCGTAGTACATGAGGATAACGAGAGCCATAGGGTGGTTCTGGCTCATGAGTTCGAGGAAGGACTGGGGAAGCGAGACTGCCCATCGCCAGACGAGGCCAGATCGGTGGGACGGCGTTGAGACGGCGGCAAAGGTGAGCTTGAGGCCTTCGAGTGCGGATTGGCACATCGACGTATCTTCGGATGGGGCCATGCTTCGGGTAAGATTGAGGAGGTCGTCGATCTTGGTGGCGTAGTTTCCACCCACGGCCGGCTCGACGCCGCCTTGGTAAAGCCATCGTGCTAGTGGTCCGTTGGAGATGTAGCGATGAGCGAAAGGTAGTGTGAGAATACTCTTGATGCCTACGCCTGTTAGCTTCCCTTTGAAATCATACGGATGAAACCTTACCCTGCAGCAAGATGAAGGACTGAGCCACGTCCTTGGATGTGATGGGGCCATGAGGGTGTGCTATTGAGTATGTGTTTAGAAGGAAGATGCAGATGGCGTGGAGGACGTAGGCGTCCGCGTTGTTTTCGCCAATATCGTTCAACCCGGGAGAGAATTTGCTGAGGGCGATGTTTTGGTGTCGTGTGGAGATGGTTGTGTACTCGTCCCTCTTCTCGGGGTTGAGGTGTGAGAGGTGGATGGCCGAGACGGCGAGGATGCCGTGAAGGAGAAAGTCCTGCCCGAGTCAGCAGACGACGACAAAGGTCATAGAGTCGACTCACATTGGCGAACGCAATCTGCGGCACAGTGGTTGTCCACAGGTGGATGAAGTCCGGATTCTCTGACAGGGTGTGTGCCGTATTAGAAGTGAAGTGGTGGACCAGCTGCATGTCAGTGAGCCAATCTGCCTGAGGAACCCCCTGAGAGTCCCCAGAGTCTCCTCGCGTCGATTCCGAAAAGGTCTCGCTCGAGTTTCCGTTCACTCCCTGATGGTTGAGCGCATCCATCTCGGCTGAGAACTCGGACAGGAGCCCCTGCATGGCAGCAAGCTTCTCCTTCAACGACGATAGCTGAGGCGAGTTCCTGTCCCGCCGACTGGCCGGGCGACTGCTCGTTGAAGCCTCACCGACGCTGCCGGGGGTCGCAGTGCTCGCCGCCTCCGGGGCCGGCTTGGGCGACTCGGTGACAGCGGGAAGCTGCGGGGCAAAGGGGGTCAGGACCAGACTGCACTTGACATCGTGCCGGACACAGTTCCGACACGGGCGGGCTTCGTCGCACTGAGGACCGTTAGCTCCCATCCGCAAGCAATTGGGCCATCTAGTGTCGGGACTTGGCATCCTTCGACCTTAGGTAGGACCCCGACTGACCCCGGTCCCACTCATGAACTGACCTTGACTCGGCGTTTCTTACACTGCTGGCAGCCGTTCCGCGACTTCTTGTGGCCGATGCGGGTGCCGCGCACGCCAGACGCCGTCTTCTGCTTCCCGCCGTTCGCGTTCCCATTTCCATTTTCGAGGCGGGTGACCTCCGCCTTGAGAGAGGGCGAGTCTGTCCCTGGGGAGTCGCCGTTCATGGCACTGGCATTTGGGCGTGGTGAGAGGGCTGGACGTTGGAGAGGATGAGGAACGAAGGTGTTCCTGGTCGATCCGCGAATGACGGAATGTTTGTGTGTCTCAAGGAATGTTTTGGCGCTTGGACTCTGAGGTGATCCAAGGTATCTGATCCCCAAGCTTGTGGCGTCTTCTCATACTGCCGGGCTGCATGGCATGCGCGACAGCGCGAGGTGGTACTCAAATGGTGGTTGTGGGAGTAGTGGTAGTGCTGGTGGTGGAGAGGAAGAGCATCAGGACGAGGAGTGAGGTGGAGGTACGAGGTACCCGGGTCCTGCTGCGTTCCTAGTGTGGTGTTCCAAGCTTGGTGTTACGGGTCGGGACCCATGTATGTGCCTTGCAGCATGCACGACAACAGCAGCAAGGTCGACCGAGCGCGATCCGTATCGTAACAAGTCTTCAGATTGCTGAGCTTCTTTCAACCCCTCTCAACGGGCAAGGCGCGACACCTCATTAGAGAATGACGGAATTGCTTGACAGCCGTTGAAGAAAGGGGAGGAGGAGAGGTAGGTTCACGACCATGTCACCGACTTGGGCGACCTTGCCGTTCCGGGCCGGCCGATACGAGCACGTGACTCCTTTGGGGGAGAGAAGGAGGTGGGAGCCGCGAGAGATCTGGGAAGGCCCGAAGGTACGCGGGTAGGCACGTCTTGCTGGAATGGGTAGTGGGTACCTTCCCTGAGATCCGCACGGGTGCAACTGGCCCAAGCTCCGGATCCAATCACAGCAGGAGGCAGGGTTGTGGCTGCTGCTCGCTGCTTCTGTAAAAGTGTGTGGCTTTCGCACCTGCTGAGGTGAAAGTGGGCTGTGGAGGTGGCGGATTTGTGCACACTAGGGTATCTAAAAAGTAGCTAGGGGGGTGTGGCGCGGCTAATATTATAACCTTCTAGCTATTACTTATAGTAATTAAGATATCTTAAAGCTTAGCTTAGTTTTATATAGTCTTAATATACCTTTAATATATACTAAGTATAAACTATAAGTATATTATACTTTAGATAAGCTTATATTAAAATAAAGCTCTTCTTTATATTTTACTTTAAAAATAAGAATATTATTATAGTAATAAGTTTTTAAGTTAAGCTAATAGCTTAATATATACTTTAAACTACTTATTAAATTAAAATTAACTTTATAAAAAAGGTTTAAGTTTAAAGAATTAAATAAGTTAGAGATAATATTATCTCTAATAAAGTCTATCTTTTCTTTATATATAAAAGTAACTAAAAAGCTAATAAAGTTAAATATAATAGATAGTAAGTATATAATAAAATTATAATAGTATTAATATTAAGATATATTTAAGTAATAATAAGTAGTAGTTTAGATAATATTTAGTTTATATTCTATATATATATACTAAACCTTATAATCTATATAGGTAGAAAAGTTCTAAATATATTATCTATTTCCTATAAATACTAATATATATATTATATATATTTGAAATAAGGTTTAACTAACTTAGGTAGATAGATATTAGGTACTATATAGATATTATTCTTTTTATAGTGAGGTTAGTAGATAAGTTTATATAACGTAGACTATAAGTTACTCTAACCTTACCACACCCCCCTAGCTACTTTTTAGACCCCCTGCCCTGCACAAAACCCTAGAGGTGGAAGTGGCAGTGGAAAGTGCCTGCCCATGCCAATTAAGCTGGGGAGAAACTGCAGGCACGAAGGAGCTAAATTGCGACCTGCAGACGCGCCAACGCCGGCCGGACGCGACTTCCCGTCCACGTCGCCGTCCGTTCCTGCACCAAGCCCAGACGGAAGGAAGAAAGTCACCACAACGTCAGCAGTACTGCACCTGCCTCCAGAGACACTGAGGGGGCTCTTTCCGTTTAGCTTCCTTTTCAGCCACTGACTTGCACCTGCATCACCTCATCCCCCACCGCGCCTGCCTTCTGCAGTGTCTCCCTTCCCCGTCGTCCGTCGTCGTCGTCCGTCGTCGTCGTCCCCCGTCGTCCGTCGTCGTCGTCCCCCGTCGTCCCCCGTCGTCCCCCGACCCCTCTTCTGTCCTTGTCCTCTCTAGTGTCGTCCGTCATCCCTTGATTGTTCAATTGATAAATGACCAGACTCCCGAATCCCGATCTACAACCCCAGTCACATCTCCAACACCCCCTGACATCTCCACGAACTTGCATCAGAAGCCCCCCATCTGCAATCCGAAAATGGCCACCCACTCCGATTACAACGATATCAAGACCACTGCCAAGGACAGTGCCGTCGGCGTCTACAACTACGGTCAGCGCCAGATAAACCGTGTCGTCAGCTTCGACACCAGACAGAGAGCCTATTCCAACGTCTCCAACTTCGCCCAGGAGCGACCCCTCCTCTTCGTACGTCCAAGGTACCTCGCTTCCAATTGGTGGCCTTCGCTAATTGACTTTGTCCAGGCCTTCATTGTTGCCCAAGCCATCTTCTCCTCCCTGCCCATCATCGTCTTCTCGACCTTTGCCGTCTCCACCATCGTCTTCGCCCTTGGTGCTGCCGTCATCTTCGCTCTATTCTGGGTCGGCGTCGCCCTCCTCGTTCTCGTGCCCACGCTCTTCTTCACATGCTCCGTTGGCATTCTTGTTTGGACCTGGGCCGCTGGAAGTTACCTTCTTGCTAGATGGCTCTACGAGATGTCTCCCGTCAGTGCCAAGGGCGGCCTTGAGGTTGAAACGCCCAATGGCCAGAAGTTTGTCGTCGGCAAGGACGAGGACGGCTTCGAGGCTCATAAGGTCAAGGGACGGTCTTAGGCTCTCAGAAACAGTTGTGAGATCAAGGGACGGTATGGCGTTAGGTTGCTATTGTTTGGTATGGATACCCGGGTTTGACTATGCCTATGTTTCGTTTTCAACGGACAGGCCGGATGGATTACATGTAATTGCTGCTATTACAGTTATAGGCCGTCAGACACGTCTACCAAGTCTCCGTTAAGGAGAATAGATTACTGTCCCAATGTCTTCCCTTTTATGGCCGTCGTTGCCGTCATGGTCGTACCGGCCCTTATCGTATCGGCTATTACCGTGTTGGCCAATATCGTGTTGGCCGATATCGTCTCCTTAGCCGTTGCCGTTTCTTTGGCCATTGTCGTTTCTTTGGCCAACATCGTCTAGGCTAATATCGTCGTCTCTTTGGCCATTGTCATCATATTGGCCATTGTCATCTTGGCCAATGTGGTTGTCCTCTGTCGTCGTCCTCTGTCGTCGTCCTCTGTCGTCGTCCTCTATCGTCGTCCTCTATCGTCGTCCTCTATCGTCGTCCTCTATCGTCATCCCTTGTCATCGTCTTTACTGTCGTCGCCATGACTCCTGCTCACCGCAGTCACCCTCAATCGAAGTGTAAGTTTAAACCTACCAAGTACACAAAAAACATAAAGATACTGATCCAGGAAAGTTAGGTGTTTTATTCCACACTATGTTAGAGCGCTTCTACCTCAAACCACCACTCACAACGCTCGACAAAGCCGACCAGCACCATCCGCCTCCCACATATCGCTCCCCACACACGTGGGACAGTAAAACACCGACTCGGGGTCATACACATTCTTGATACCCAAGAGCTTATCATAGTTCTCCCCGTAAAAGCTCGCCTTCCAATCCGGATCAAGCGCGTCGCCCTCATTCATATACGACCCCATCCCAGGCGCGCCGTGACCGCAGCGGGTCCAAGCCACCACGCCCGGCGCCGAAACCGAAACCGAAGACGGGATCGGGCCGGCGATATTAATGACCCCGTACCCTCGTGTTTTCGGCGGATTTTTGCCGTTTGCGTTCATTGAAGTCGACTTATTGATGGCGGACTTTACGGGCGATATCATGAGAAGGGGTAATTGCGGCTGACGCTTGCCATCAAATACTGACCTAGAGGGGGACGCCCTTTGTTGCTCCAGTGCATTCTGGTGGAATTGTAGAGAAATTCAGACGGCACCCGCAAAATTTATTTTTATCGCCCCTGGGTAGCTCTCTGTCATTGCCGGCATCTTTCCCGTCCTTGTATTCGCTGTTCGTCTCCGTTGTTCGTCTTCGTTGTTCGTCTTTCTCGAATATGAGAAGCAAGTTCATCAAGACCATCACTTGAACCACGTAGATGAGGGACTCACATCAAGGAAAACCAATCCTTGAGACTACCTAATGTTCTATTAATACCTTTCAAGAAGACAAGGGTTCCCGAAGCCAACCGGCGTTGACAAAACAATCTGATGGGCCCCTCCTTCTGATAGCTTCTCCAAGCGTAAGAGGCTCGCTCTTTCCTTTTTCCTTTTTCATGGCCATCCGTGGCAGTATGCCCCCATCCCAATAGAATCCAACACAAGTTAAAACAACATTAACAGCCTGCCGATCCCCTCGTCTATTTTCTTTTGTCGTTTTCTTTTCTTTTCTGCATTCCCCCTCCACCCGTATTCGCGTCCTGTGGGTTCAGGGTATACCCCGGCCTGATGCAAACCAACAAAGTAACAAAATATCAGTCTCCAGAACCTCTGGTCTTTTCCCTCATTTTCACTTTTCTTCTTTTTTTTTTTTTTTTTTTTTTTTTTTTTTTTTTTGGAGTTTTTTTTTTTTTTTTTTTTTTGTGGGGGGGGGGGGGGGGTTTTTGTTTTTTTGGGGGGTTTTTGGTT
>JAKMXA010000098.1:0-167745 GCA_025328625.1 Colletotrichum sp. SAR11_240 | reverse complement strand
CCGCCCCGCCCGCGCCCCCCCCCCCCCCCGCCCCCCCGCCGCCGCGCGCCTGTGGTGGCGCGCGGGCAGCAGAGAGGGGACTCTGCCTGGTGCTACTGCTGTAGTATAAAGGGGCTTGATGTATGCTTGAGATGTCTTGCAACACCAATGCACTGTAAATGAACTATGTTGATTAAGTTAATCGGCTGCGTTGTCTGAATTCAATAGAATGCTGGGCAAACCTGCTTTACTTTAAGCAGCCCGTATCATGATATTCAAAGATGCCTACATGGGGACACAGTGTGGTGCATTATTCCATGTGTATACACTGGTAGCGATGCTGAACAACAGAGATAACCCAGTGTTAAGAATGATTCTGAGGTCTTGGTAGGATGGCTCTGATTGCCGCGAGGAAATTTGGACGACATATGGCCGCGATGTTCCAAGTCTCCGCTGTGGCTGTTATGCACATTGGCGCTCTTGTTTGGAGGCTTATGACCGATGTGTACCAGGGAGCTCTTATACATCCCGGGCAGGGGTGACTTGCGCCACGTCGCTCATGAGAAGTATTAAACGATGCAGATTCTGGCTGAAGAATCGTCTTTATAAACCTTTTCTGGGTAGAATATCATTACAAGAGCAACGAATGTCATGACGAGAACAAAACCTATTTGACTTGAGCGTCTTTTTGGTAATAGGTGCGTGAGTATGTACATTGTCGATAACACGCCACGTTGACGCCCACTTTACTTATGAGGAATACGCTGGCAACAGTGAGGAGCATAGACGATTGTGAATTTTTCGGACTCGCGGGAGGGTAGAAATCATCAAGCATTCTTGCTATGGCTGTAATTCGGCTGTTCAGACCGTGGAGTAAAAGATAATCTCATCAGATGATCTATCAACCAACATGATTGTAGAGAAAAAAGCCAAACCTGGAATGCGCAAGGCATTTTATACTTCCAGCTTCTGTGATACGTAACCTTTTCCCGAATGTGAACATGTTTCTGGAGGATGAAGATGCTCGATCATCAGGCGTGGATGTTCCCGGTATAAATATATCGACAAAGTTGCAGGAAAGGACTGACAAGACGCAATGAATATTGTCTAAAGATGTGCGTTTCCTAATAGCAGAATTTGTAAAGAGGATCCGAGTAGGGTTTCTCGTTCGATCAAGAAATGGAACAGACGTAAAGCACTAGATGGCAGACGAGCTATGGGTATTCGGACTCGGACTTGTGAACGGAGACGACAAACGATAACGGCTGATTGGCGACCCGTGCTTGTGAAGCGATCCGAGTAGACTGCCGACTCTGGTCACTTGACATGCATTGGGTCGACTGTGGTTGCAGATTGCCAGCCAATAGCTCATCGCCCAGACATCCACGCCGTTTTCAAGCAAATAAAGGGCCAGATTCAATGAAGTCTTGCCATCCGTCGACCATAGTTTAAGAAACATTTCCGTTAGCAGCAAATTCCAATTTTTCGCACGATCCAATCCGCTGGAGAGGTCTGATGATCTTCCCCGGAATCTTCAAGGTGATCCAACACTCGCAGAGCCCTAATGCATCGCCACGCCTCACTTTCCCAGGCAGCATCAATAGCGTTGCCGCCTCGTAATGCTTGTGGAGGGAATGTGTTGGAGAGACGTCCAGTTAAGCTGCGACCCCACGTTTTTCATTTTGATTGGTTCTCAATATGTCACGCAGACGAACTTCTCAAGCACGGTATCTGCAGGCTTTATGCCAGGCTGATTTGCCATCCATGGATTAATATTAGTTCTTGGCATGAAATCTACATAAGTAGCGATTTGTGTCTCTGTTTGCTGGTTGTATGGTCCCCATCCTTAGGACCGGCAAACTACAGAGTAGACACGCTGTCGACTCCCCTCATGGATCCGTTCTCCATTGCCACCGGGGTCCTGGCCATCGCACAGGTCGGACTCTCACTATCGACAAGAATACTCGACCTGATCGAGACTGTCCAAGATGCACCCAAGCAAATGTCAGAGATCGCGGCGCGAATTTCCGATTTGTCCCGGCGTTTGAAATCCTTGCGGGTCGTCTTACGAGACGGTCAGGGGTTTATCCAAGGACACTTACTGAAGCGTCTTCGTTCATCGACGCGTCGAATCGAAAGCATCCATAGAAGGCTCATACTACTCGTCAATGATGGTCAAGAGAGCAAGCGCAAACGCGTAGCATGGATCGTCACCAAGAAACAGAGCCAGAAGCTTCTGGACAGAATTCGAAAGGAAGAGACCACTGTGTATCGCTACGTGGATAGTATCATGTTGTCTGTAGTGCTATCAACAGTTTCGAGGTGAGTTTACTTGGAGGTTCTTCAATCATCCCCTTCTGAATACACGTTGACGTGCGCCACAGGGTCGATCGAATGGACTCTAGCCTAAAGGAGAGCTTGGAAAAACTTCGTGCGCCACGAATGTCGGGAGACACGGCTCCACCGCAAGAAGTCGAACAGCATCAGCATGTAGCAACTCAGAATACTGGTACCACAGACCAAGTCAAGGTTGACACAGCCGAAGATTGCGACCAACAATCAACAGGTCGATTTTGCGAAGATAAGCCTCAGATCTTTGCTATGAATACGACATTGATAAGTGACCTGCTGGACAAATTACTAAAGCACGCCAACATTCGAAATGGACGCGTTCAGATTGTGTGTGGGCCGGTGCGCATCACTCAAACCTCATCTCGACTGCGAAATCCTCGAGAGCGACAGGCAAAACGGCGCAGGAGATCCAGACCTATGCGACGTGGCCAAAATCACCTATCAGAAGAGTGCAAGGAGCATCCCAGTAAGCCACAAGAGGATGAGAGCCAAGTGGAACAAGAAACCGCAGAAGAGGAACCAGTTGAGGACTCGGCCCTTCATCTTATAGATCCCAATGGGATTGAACATACACTTCCGTTTGAGACGGTCAACACCTGGAATGTGAGTAGTCATCTTGTTGAGTTTTCCCTAGAAGTTTTTGGTCGTTAGGGGTGTACTAATTAGATGTTGGTAGGACATGGAGGAATTTCTGCAATCAGCAGCTTTTGGCGGCCGAATCTCGAAGACGGACATTATGGAGGGACGCTATGACCTCATCACGACTAATCAAGTTGTTGTTGAACCCAGACATTGGGAAAGGGGCATCAGACCAGGCTCGGTAGTCCGCATGAGTATGTGGGGATACGAACCCGCGCGGTTGAGTCGTTGATGGCCCGGAGTCCCAAACCTCCAGGCATGGTAATAGTCTCCTGCGTAAAAATGGGAGATTTGACGTACATTTGACGGAGACTTACACGAGAAGGTGGTCTTACTGAAATTCGGTGTCTCGGGTGTGGACTGTCCTTATGATCATGCTGGTTTCCTGTGGCTAAAGTTTCTTGTCTGGTAATACAATTTCTAGTTCCCTCCAAAGCCAAACAAAGTAACGAACTTCTTAAAATTTGCACGAAGCTCAAAGACAAACGGCAAACCCATCAAAAGTTTTCTTCAACTAAAATTTATCCCGCCTAATCGTGTGCCCTATCACTTAGCGTTGTTCATGAGACTCTTGAGATCATGTCATCAGTGCCGACCTCTGAAACGCTGGATAGTATTGTAAAGCGTTTGACTAATTTGGATGGCGGCCATCACATTGGCGACCAATGCCAAGGCCCATCGCTTCGACCATGGTCTTCGAACGTTGGTGTTCGTTCTGCTTGCTTCTTCTTTTGCTCGCCAACACATCATACCATGACCCCAGGCACATTAGTGGGAGATACAGGTGCCCCATCGAACATTAACATTGGAAAAGGAGCCGATGACCCGACCCGTTGGCACCTAACCACTTTACACATCACCATGTCTTCTGCACAGTCGCTTCTGAATACTGACTGAAGTCTTCATATTCTTTTGGCTATGAATGATAATTTCGCTTGCATACCTCGCTATCGCTGTGGCTACTTAGTTGCCTGCCTTTGGCTGACCAGAACCTAGTGGTCGTCACAGGCTGCTGCATCCCAAAACCTACACCCATGCCTGCAATCATTCGAAAACCGGTCCAGAGGCTTGCAAAAGCTTTCAGTTTGGAGGTTGAGATCAATCTTCATCTGATGGCCTCCAGCAGGCTCTGCAATCACAAAGCTCAAGTTGGTCAACCAGACCACTGCAACCATCAAGCACCGGCGTCTCTTCGTCCTCTCTCCTCAGAACACCCCACGTTTCTCTGCGCAAGAAGACAATATTGTCATGCTTCTCAGCAAAGTACTCTGTAGGACAACCTCCACACTCCCCCGCGGGATATGCCTTACCATTGACATCTTGACTAGCAAACAGCAGTGCTGTCAAGATGTCATCCCACTCGAAGTGTGAGCAAATCATGTGCTCACGCGTCCTGTCGAATTCTTGCAGCTTCTCTCTCATGGTAGCCACCGTGACCCCACTCTCGTCATCGTGATGCATCGCAGCCACAGGCAAGGTCCACTCGATGTCGAACTTTCCAATGTCGTCAAACCCTTCTTTCTCGCAAATATGGAAGGTATAGGTAGGCTTTCTCGTCTTCTTTTCGTCCTCGCCGAGCTCCGACAAGCCGTGAAAACAGAAATTACACACCTCAATGATGGTTAGATCGCACTCGCAATCGCTGTCGGCGGCGTCTTCGCAACAACTCTCGAAGTACTGCCAGATATCCATCATCGACATCGTTAAGTGAGGACAGAGCCTCAATGTGCCGGTGATGTTGATGCACATCCTCTCGCCGTGCGCTTTCTGTTGCTCGGCCTCCGAGAACTGAGATGTAGGATGCATGGTTCTGCAGAAAGAGCAGTATAGCTCTGAGGGCATCTGCGGCGCAGGCGTTTCTTCCCCCAAAGTCGGACACTGCCTGGGAAAAATGAAGCCATCTGCGTTGGGAGTTTCGATGCTCGTCGACGTCCCTTCGGCGCAGTGCCGCGCCCGTGGATTCTTATGCTGAACGTGGCACTTATCCTTTGTCGAATGTTTCTCACCGCAGATGTGTGTTTCGGACTTGTCGACTGCAATGGCTGGCTCGCTCTGTGTTTGTCTGGTCGAGCGTGGTGGTGCCTGCTTTCTGAGGGCGAGCTCTGCGCGCAACTCCGGCGTGATGGAAAAGGATTCCAGTTGCGGAATGATACCCTCGTCCAAGGTGTTTTTCGTGGGTGAGGTTCTGGCCGTAGAAGGCTCATCGGCCGTTTGGGAAGTGTCTGAACTGGACATCGTTACAGTTGAGGGTCGAATGGTAGAATGTGGGTACTGGAACGATTGAGGACAGGCGAGAAGTTGCAGACGAGAAGCTGCGGACGAGAAGTTGCGGACGAGAAGTTGCGGACGAGAAGTTGCGGACGAGAAGTTGCGGACGAGAAGTTGCGGACGAGAAGTTGCGAATGGGAAGTCAGAAGAAGTTCGTAGCGCCGGAATCACAAAATTAATAGTCGCTGTGAAATGACCTGGACATCATCCTCAGGTTGCCGTGAGATTTGCAAAGGTTGTGCGTTGGAACCCGGAAAGCCAACCTCTATATCTTTGACACAACCCTTGTGTCTGTCATCGGTCCAGTAGATGGATCATGCTAGATTTTGACACCGGAGTAAGACATTTATGAATGGAAAGAACTCGAATGTGTGCCAGGGTAGAATGTGGTCGTCTGAGACACAACACCTTTGCGACCAACGTAATCCATGAATTATAACCATCCAGGCGAGCACGATGATGCCTCTTGTTGACCTCATGCAACGAATTTGGCATGATCGAGACCTCCCCTCTGGACTCCGAGTCCAAAGGGTTGGTTACCTGACAGCTGGAGGCAATTGTGCGGGACGTCCAGTTGAGGCCCGAAAATGAAATCAAGAGGCCTGTCATGGTGAACATCATGTACAGCCAAATAGCATATTCTCTCGCCATCAACAATTAATATCAAGTTTCTCGCAAGAAATCTAATTGTTTTGCTTTATGTATGAGCGTAGAATGAAGCAAAACATGGACTCGACTGATAATTCGAGCTTGTTCAACCCCTAACTTATCGAAAGATATACGTCATTGTTGACATTTCTTCTTGGTGACCAATCAAGCCGGTTATTCACCCTCGAGTGTTGCGGACAATCCCCATAAAGGATGAGTTTACGACAACATTGAGGACCAATCCCGGTCAGGATGAAGATAATTTGGTGAAAACCAGATGCGTCATTTCCCTTCTCTGGGGGCATAATGCCGGCGTACCATTTGGAGCAAAGCCACGCCAAATCATGGAGTATCCAAAGTCCTGCCACGCAACCCCTATTTAACGCGATGGTATGGGGCCCAAAGCGTGTCTGATGTGATGAGGAGACGTGCGACTGCGAATAATGAAGATGAGATCGGTGAGACCACTTCTTATTGTCCGAAATATGCAATGCTGTGCAAAGGTCTGTATCTCCTACAAAAAGAGACATCAAGACTTCTATCAGAATTTTGCAACCCAATCAGTAAGAGTCCTTCCTTGTACGCGCCCACAAATGTTGCAGTCAGGAAAAAGAAGATTGAGGACAGTCGCCATCCAGATCTCCGTGCGAGGCAGCAATGTCGCATTGCTGGCCAGCACAACAGACTCTCCAGTCTCCTGGGTCCAATTCCTGCAGTCGTATCCGAATGAATACTTCAAGAGAAATGACACCATGTAGAGAAACGGAAGGGCGAAGAGAACACGAAGAGAAAAAAAAATATTACTGCTAATCCCATTCTCGACCTTGGAGACTTCACCTCGACAGCGCTATACAGCAGAGCGCCGCCACGTCGCACCTCGAGCATCAGCACTAAGTGTGCGCACATCTGTGTGGGGTACAAATCCAGAAGTCTTCAGACAGCCCTTATATATCCGAAGAGACGTCTCATTGAGGCAGACAACGATGACTGGTTAAGACATATTTATAAAAGCCAGTGTCAGGAGGTGCTTGCCTGTCAAACGAGACAGCGAATGGAGAGTGTTGTGGTCTGTCTGAAGGATGCCGATGTTGGTTAAAACGTTGGTAACTCCGTTTCTCTGACGAAAGGAAGTCCGCCAGACCGAACCCGCGTTGCGAATCCATCAGGTTTGTCGTGTACTCATTCTTTCCGTAAAAACTGTATGAACAAGCCCCGGTGACGAATAGCGTTTCTGGTAAAGTTCTGCTTCGGTTCGAAGTCGATTGGCAAACTTCTCCGATCCGAGAATTCAGCTAGAATGTCTTGCCTCTTGGTTTCTAAAGGCTCAGAAATTAGACCCCTTCTTCCTGTTCCGTTGCTATTGGTCAAACTTTGGAACAGGAACAAGCCATATTTATGCTGCTGACATAGCGTCAGGACTATACGTGTCTTGAAAATCATCAACGCCTTCTGTCCTCATCCATTTCAAACGACCAGCTATCCAATCTGCCTAGATACGAGGCGAGTAAAAGCTGCAGAGACGTGAGTGAGAGCCGGCACCGAGAGCACGACCTTCAGGTCAAAAGTTAATATAAATAGAACTATCACAGCTTCAATTAGAATGTTCAGCAATCGCGTTGAACTTAGCCCTCAACAAATCATGAGGTCTCATGGCTTGAGTCGCTGAAAGCTGGCCCCTGCCCAGGGTTTCAAAGCGGCGAGCTAATCAGAACCAGAGCTGGGCATGACTCTAATACTACATGCTTCCAAGTTGGTGCTTATGTAGATACAAACGAATAAACCAGCGACGACGATACACACCAGGCGACAGCCACTCAAACGCCGATTGCGACCAATACATTCTTTAGTACTATTCATTCGTAAGGTTTAGTCCATGCCACTTGACCGCTTCTGCCTAAGAGTTGTTAAATCCACTCGCAGTCCAGTTCCATTTGGGTTGTTCGTAGGCACCATCTCAATACGCTTCAGCAAGGTGTTAATATACTGCCACGGCTGCCATATCGTATAGCAGCACCTAAAACTTCTATAAAGTGACCAGTCGCTCAGGGTAGTTACCTCTCCCGCCAAATATGTCGTTTAACAAACACTGCTTCATTGCTTTAGTCTCGAGCATTGATACAGTCTTCGACCAGTCACCGAGTGTGCATACAGCCCAAAGTCATATCGAGTGACCCCACTACTCAGATCATTTGTTCTTCTTGTCTGGAGTCTTGAAGTTATTCAGGCTGAATATTTCGTCAACGACCCTGAAGAAAAGCAATCAAAACTACAATATGCTGACGTGAAGGGTCTCGCGGATTTGGTGGACGTAGATTCAGGTATCGAGACAGGACACTTCTCGTGGACGCTCGTTAACCTGGATTTACACTATTGTGGTGTGGATGAGAGAATGTATTTGCTTGTGTACTTATATCAGAAGCTGCGTCGAGACTCGAGGCCAAGGGTGCCGACCCCATCCTGCAGCCCCACATGAAATCAGACCGAGATCCACAATCGACCGAGCGGAACTGTGAGCAGGAGGGCGAGCGAACGAGTGAGAGCAATTCGCCTTCTATTCAAGATTGAAACTACGATGCTATGCCCCAAGAAGGGTAAGGTCCTCAAGATTTCATAAACGCCCGCGCCGAGAAAATGCTTTCCAGTCCCCCATCTAATTCCTTTTTAACACCCCAAGTCAAAGCAACAAGCGGCGTGATTTCATCATGTGGTGTCTTGTTGTCTTCATTTTAGATAAGAACCCGCCCGCCCCTCGCGTCTCTAGCGTAAACGTTTCAAAAGGAAAGCGTGCGCGCGGAATTTGAACCCAATTCCGAAGAGAGTTTCCAGTTCTTTCGTGCCCGCCAATGTTCTACTTTATACCCGTTGTGTGTATCCATCTTTCAGAAATACCCGCAAGAAAAATGCTGTTATTTGTGGTCATGGTGGTTTTAGACGACGTGCTTGACGCCGTTGCTGAGCTTGGAGGCGGCGAGCTGCTCCTTGATGACCTCGTCGAGGCAGCCGGCGGCCGCGGCGATGAAGCCGAGGTAAGGTCTCTGGGATGGGTGTCAACGGTGGCGGTACAAAAAGTAAGGGGGAAGGTGATCTTACGCTGGGGTTGAGGACCTTGGACTGGTACTCTGCGTGGAACTGGGTTCCGACGAAGTAAGGGTGCTCCTTGAGCTCAAAGATCTCCATGCGCTCGCCCGTCTCGTCCTTGCCGACGAAGTTGAGGCCGGCCTCCTGCAGCTTCTCAACGTGGGCGGGGTTGGCCTCGTAGCGGTGGCGGTGTCTCTCCTCCACCGACTGGGCCTCGCCGTACAGCTTGCGCAGCTTGGACCACTCGCTGCCGGGCTGGAACTCGGTGGGACGGAGACCGAGACGCATCGTGCCGCCGAGGTTGTTGCGGTTCAGCTCGGGCATGTAGATAACGACCTTCTCGGCGGCCTCGCCGTTGAACTCTTCGGAGGTGGCGTTGGCAAGGTTGAGGAAGTCGCGGGCGTACTGGATGATGGCCGTCTGGAAGCCGAGGCAGACACCAAGGAAGGGGGTGCCGTTCTCACGGGCCCACTTGGAAACCGCCATCATACCCTCAGTGCCTCTCGTGCCGAAACCGCCGGGGACGATGATGCCGGAGGCGGTGCAGACGGAGTGCCAGGCCTTGTGGTACTGAGCCTGGTCCTCGGACTTGGCCTTGGGCTCGAGGTGCTCGGCGTCAACCCAAATGATGTTGAGCTTCTTGCGGAGGTGCATTGAGGAGTGCTCGAGGGCCTTGACGACGGAGAGGTAGGCATCCTGAGACTGAACGTATTTGCCGACAAGGGCAATGTTCAGCTCACCCTCGTAGGGGCGGCTGACGACAGACGCCCAGGTCTTCCATAGGGCGGCGCCCTGCTCGATACGGTCCTGGGAAATGTGGAGAGCGTCGAGGTTGACGGCCTTGCGGAGCCAGGGGATCAGGCCCTGCTCGCTCAGGAGGAGGGGAACCTGGTAGATGGTGGGCATGTCACGGACCACCAGAACCTGGGGGACGTCGACCTGGCAGAGGAGAGCGATCTTGCGGATGGTGGGCTCCATCAGGGGCTGTTCGCATCTGCAGGCAATCTGGAGGGGTTAGCGAGGCAGCGATTTGGAGGCAAGAGGTAAAGTACCATATCGGGAACGAGACCGTAACTGCGGACCGTCTTGACTGCGTGCTGTGTGGGCTTCGTCTTCTGCTCACCGTGGATGGTGGGCACGTAGGAGACGTGGATCTGGATGAAGTTGCCGCTTCCGGCTCTGTGGCGCACTATCAGGGGTTAGAAATGACCGTAGAGAGAAGCTTGAGGGTTACAAACATTGAGTCAATGCCTCGACGTAGGGCATCTGGTTTGCTGTTAGTGCATGCCGCCGGGCAAAACGTGTGGTGCAGCACATACGCTCTCAATATCACCAACAGTTCCTCTGCAGAGTTTCAGTCAGCCTTATCCTACAAATCGCCAAGGCGAAGCCAACGACTTGGCTTATAGTACCCCTGGAAAGGAGACTCAAGACTGACCCAAGTTCGATAATGCAGACGTCAGGCTCCTCGCCCGAGTCATCGGTAGGAATCTTCGCCACGCGCTCAATCCAGTCCTGGATGGCATCGGTGACGTGGGGGACGCTGGCCCAATGTCAGCTACCGCTCAAGGCCCGCCAAGCAGCCTCTTCAAACGTACACCTGAACCGTCTTTCCGAGGTAGTCGCCGCGGCGCTCCTTCTCGATGACGTGACGGTACACCTTGCCGGTGGTGATGTTGTGCTCGCCCGTGAGGCGGATGGCCAGGTAGCGCTCGTAGTTGCCCAGGTCTGTGTTGCGAGCATCGGAGTCAGACTTGCTGTTATGATATGGCGGCTGCCCCTGAAAACGGGAGAAACCGTCGCTCCTTTGAGGGAGGTCACCTACCGAGATCTACCTCCATGCCATCTTGCAGCTAGTAACAGTCAGCGTTTCTGTCACGAGTCGAGGTCATGTCTGTCCCGGTCCATTGGTCTCATTGGCGTGAGTGAGGGGCACTTGCACCCATTCATGGCAGGACATGGCATTGAATTGGGCTGATAATACGAACCACGAAACATTCACCGTGCTCGGCGGGAGCCATGAGACCGGCATCGACCTGCAAGTCATCGTCAGTAAAGTCAGGTTTCACACATATGGTGGGGCACGAGGGAAAGTTCACTCACCGACAGATAAGGGTCGATCTTGATGCTAGTCACCCTCAATCCAAGGGTCTTCAGGAGCTGTTTATCGACAGTCAGCATTTCTGTCCTATTCTTCTGTTCTAACCACACGCCGGCCATCCTCCCAGCCCAGCCAGCATCCTCAAACACAGAGCTCAAAAACTCACAAGACCCGTGGACGAGGCGATGATGCCCTTGCCCACTCCGGAGATGACACCGCCTGAGACGAGAACGTAACGCATGGTGGCTCTGTTGGGGGTTGAATTGTCCAAACAAAAATCAGTAAAGATGTCCTCGGCGGTTCGGCTTGCGTTTCGTTTGGGGTCGTTCGGCGGTTGCTCTCGCGGCTTGACTATGGAGGGGGAGGGGAGGGAAGAAAGAGAGTCAAGACAAAGGCGGGACGCGAACGCGGTCGGAGGTAAAGAAATTTTTGGTTATCGATAAGCGATTCAACGCATAACAGGAGGGGATGAGGAACGGGGGAGGAGCCCACCACCACTGCAAGACGGTGCCACAGGGCGCAACTGCCTGGGGTGGGACCCCGCGGCGGACGGCGGGCAGCTGAGGGCCCTTTGCAGCAGGGGCTTTTGCAGGGCGACTGCCATCAGTTACGGCAAGGGGGTGGTCCGTGTTTTCGCGTAAAGTGCATCACGTGGCTTGATGGTCTGTTCACCGAAGTGTTCACCGAGGCTGCTTTATTGTGTGTTGTTGTTTTGGGCAACGACAGCAGCATGATCACCATCATTAGCTAGGGAAGAAACATTTCCGGACAACTTTTGTTTTAAGGATAGACATTTAACCATTAATATGGAGTTGCAGCCTTTGGAGAGTTGGAAGTATCAGCAACATCCCTTTCTAACTCATTGATGCTTTAATTACCTGCATAAGGCGACTACTTTGACGGGGTTCCTGAAATCTCGAGGAATGAGACTTGAGGACGAGGAATCCGGCGAGAAGTCTTGATGGCGACAGTAATTCTAATTAGAAAGACGTGATAAGCTACGGATCTCGATGTCATGAGCGTGGTTTTTGAGGACGATCTCATAACAACCATGGTCTCAGGCTCGGCCGATGTCGAATAAGGTGCATAGAATTCCAGTCACTGATGATAAAACAGTCAGTCGTCAACAAGAGCTACAAAGTTGGCATCACATGACCCCAAATTACATGTTACCGTTGCCATGGATTTATTCCACTGGTGAAAGCAACGTGTAACAGCAACATCATTGGATAATGCAGAGCTGCAGCCAACAAACCCACCCCAGCTTGGGATAGTGACCGGTAACACGGATGACGTGCTGGAAATGATCGGGAACATATCCATCAAGCACAATCGTCGCTGCTTCCCAATGCTTGTGACTGAGACAGGGGAAGGGGAATAAATCATCAACAGACATCGGGCATCCAGGTTGATGGCGCCGTACAAGGTCTGTGCCCCCGCTCCACTACTTCTATGGGGCCCGACGTTTGCGCTAGACGACGGTGCACTGGATGTTCCCTCCATTCCGCTAATAAAACCCGCCCAGCCAGCCCAGTGCAGATTCACTGAACCGTCACAGGGCGGGCGTGCAGGGCGGGCAGACAGGGAACATTGACATAAACCTAAGCCAAAATGGAGGTGGGGGATTGGACTGACTGGGAAGGGGCATGCCGCCTGCAGGAGGCAGGTCCGAAGATCTCCAAAAGGTAGGTACGACTCGACGAACTCTGCCCAAGATTTCCAATTGCTTTTTCTTTCGTCCGTCTCGATGGCACGCCAATGTTGCAAGGTCCAGAGGAGAGGCCCGCGGCCAAACTCACTTTCGGTATCTTCTCCACACCAAGCCTGGGCCTTCATGAGACGGTTCATTTCGTCGCAGCGTCTTGTCAGGCGCCCTGATTTTGCATCTCGAACAATCAGAGAGCGGCAGGTTTCATCCGCCGAGAGATGCTTGTGTATGTGTTGCTGGATATCCAAGATCGACCGTCTTGTGCTCTCCGTTGGTCGGGTTCAAGTCGACGCATCCTTACCACGCACCAAAATCACACTTTGAAAATCTCCCGGAAACTTTGCTCATGACAGGATTAGCGACGCCAAACGAACATGGCTGCGGCAGCCTGGGGTCACGGTGAGGCCAGGTGGGTCGAGATCGAAGATGGCTGGACGCACAGCGATGGTCAGATTGATTCGGGCCCTTCCCCTTGGCCTGGTCTCCCTCATCTTGGGCAGATCGGCAACCACCAGGAGAAGACCATCACCACCGCTGTGTTTCAGGGAGTGCTCGGAATGTCCTAATCATGACTTTCATGCTAGCAAAGCTCTTTCAACCAACTGGTCTGGAAGCATTTCGTGCCACTGTCGTCGTGCTGTCAATTCTGGGTCAAGCCAGAAGGCGAGAGGGGTCGTCAGACCGGGTGAGAGAGAGAAGGTGGGAGGTCCGGCATCTTGGGTGCTTGGCCATGGCACCAAAGGTGCAAAGGTGGGGAGCCATGGCATCCATCCAGGCTTGCGTCCGAATCGGCTCAAGCGGTGAAGCCAATGCGGAACGGTACAGGAACTCGACGGGCCAAAGGCAAACAGTTATCGTTCACGATGAGGGTCGTACAGGCTCGCGTGGGAGGCGTCGTGGGCAGGGATGAATGGATTTCGATGAATCGAGCTGGGGCGAAAGGCGCAGCAGACGCCGTCAAGTCGATGCAAGCACAAGGCGGCAGTCTGCGACTCTGCGTCTCGTCTCTCGTCCCATCATCTCCCGGATGGGGCCGGTGCTGGGCATGGTGACATGCACGGATGGAGACAACCTTGGGCTCCCCCGACCACACGGCGAGGGATGGCAATGTGAAATACATTGTGGTGCATGTACTGTGTGTGAGAGATCTGGACAGGATGGATAGCCGAGGAGGTAAAGGATAGGACGGGGCAATCCATGGGAATCCAGGCAGATGAAGGTGTCGAGGCACATCCATTCCACCCACTAAGAAAATGAGACAGGAAAAGGTAAAAGAAAGAGGATGAAAAAAAGCCACCCATCCCGGAGGCGTGATAGACACGGCCGTCCAGCAGACCAACCGACCAGGCACCCAGCCAGCCAGTTAGCTCCCGACAGGTCAGCCAGCGTGGCAAGACTGTGTGTGCAATTGATCGAACGGCCGGCATGGAGGGAGGGGAGGGGCTTTGAATTGACTGTGCAAGTTAGATGCTACAGACGGAAGATGGGCGTGAGGCCGAGAATGCTGAATGACACGACGGGGACGACGACCGGAGAAGGCGACAAGATGAGATGAGGCAGGAATTGCTGATGTCGGTCAATGCTGGGGGAGTTCGGGGAGGCAGGCCATGTTTCTCGTAATAAAACGGGGAAAGGGGGCACACGTGGATATTGGTCAAGCCGAAGCGAGAAAGTATGAGACTGGCGATATGACGACCTTGCAGTGGTCAGGCAGTCTGTCAGTCAGTCATTCGAGGCCGAGAGGGTAGCATTGGCAGTGGGAGGCGAAAAAGAAGTAAGATGGGAACCATTGAAGAGAAATAAAGCAAGCAAAAAGCGGACGCAGATCGAATAGTGAGGGCGTCTATCAAATTGGCTTTGAAATGGGACGGAGAGGTGATTGAGAACGAACGAGGTGCTGTGAGGAGGTGACGGGGACGGGAAGAGGGGCAGCCATGCAATGCCACGCCTCTAGCCAACGCCGGTTCATTCCCTGACAGAGCAAGCTGAAGAAAGAGCCAGCCGTCCATGTTCTCAGTGAGTGTGGCAGTCACACAGCAGATTGGACCGGACATCACGATTCTACTTCACTTTACCTTCCGAGCCTTCCCCTCCCGTCCTCCATAGGTACATTCAGATATTTCTAAGAAGAAGGAACTGGGCAGGAGCAGTCGGTACATCGCAAGGCAAGCAGGTAATTGGGAAGGAAAGAGCAGCTCATCGACAGCACCTGCAACCATTGATTGTGTGGCAGCAAAAGATGGGCAGGCACCGGGGCACCGTGAGGCAAGGACAGGCAGGCACTGTAAAGTGCAGGTGGTAAATGGTGGATGGACATGGCCACACAGCACACAGCACACAGCACACACACAGCACAGGCTGGAAGGAGGAGGAGGAGGAGGAGACAGGCAGGTAGGTACCTCTTGCCATGTACTTCACATAAATCGCCCAACCTGCCCCCGTTCCTCTCCTCTTTCTCTCACTTTTTTCCCTCACCTTCCTGCCGCCTCTGCTCGTCCTCTTCTCGCTGTTTGTCGTCTTTCGAGCTGCTCTCATCTGCGTTGCTGCGTATTCGCGGCTCTATCTGTCGCCCTCTTTGGATTCCACTGACCTGGAAACGGTACCTCCAACTGGCCCTCACCACCGTTTTCCCACCGTCGGACACGTATAAGTCACAGGCCGACCTCGATCCGTTCAACACCAAAACCAGCACGATTGAGCCTCAAAAATGACTGCCATGGCGACATACGAATCATTCCCGGATTGAACGAGATTCTCCCAGAATTCTCGCATTCCCATGAGCCCGCCGACCCGGAGGGCGCGCAGAGAGGGCAGACTCCCTCCACAAAGGGTCGAAACAGTCCTGGCTGGCTGGCTGGCTGGCTGGCTGGGGCCACTCCACGGACGGGGTCGACAAGGGTGTCTGCCGTCTCTGGCCACAGTCTCCATCCCTCAGTTACGGCCACTGGCCAGACCGTCTGCCATCACCTCAAGCCAGTGTGTTACTCCGACCACACGAACAAACACAACAAGAAAATCAACCTGGTGCGAGCCAAATTCACGCCCGATCCCGGCCCAAAACCCAAGCACCAGAAGGCGCCAAAAAGGGCACCAAAGCAGCGCGAAAGCGCAGGCACGAGCAGAGACACTTCCAGGACCAGCCATGCGGGCCATTACCATGACGGGCCCGGCACCGGGCCTAGCCAAACCACGCCAGACATGGGATCCCGCCAACAAATGACGAAACAAACCCTGAGAACAGCCCGGACCCTACCTGTGCCTTTCCACGGTACGATCTGGTTTTTCCATCGAAAAAAGTCCCAAGTGTTTTACGGCTGTCTCTGTCTCGATTTGAGCCTGCTGGGAGGGGTTGAGACATATCCCAAGGTCCCCTGGCAGCGTTGACGCTTCTGACGACGGCTGGTTGGTCATTGTTGACACCGGGGTTGGGCGGTTTGGACTGGTGGGTGGCCCGCCTCGACCTGAGCCATGTTACTGGGAAGGATGCGCCTTTACCGCATTGGCGTCATTTGGGCTTCATTGGCGGGGCATCCTGCAGCAATCAACCATGGACAACGAACGACAGCGGCAGTCCTCAGATGCAGCTTTTATCGCTTGCACGAGGACAGCCAGAACCGGGCGGCAATTCGTCTGTCATGCCCTCGACTTTTCGACTGCTACCAGATACTTTATCACTTGCCCAGCCTCAAACAGTGTATCCCGACCAAGCCAGGACCCCCGCTTACACCGATGGTCGTGTTCACCACCCCTGCGGTTGTGATTGGGATTCTGAGGGCCACCATCACATCACGTTGTTCTGTTGGTGTGACGAACTGCCAACCTCGCATCGCCGCGGTCTGCATCGGATCATTGACACTCAGTCCGTTGCCTTGCCTGCCGCCCAACGATATCTCGGCATGAGCTTTGCATACTGGCATCATTCTGTCATACCTCGTACGACGTCAGCCATATTAGATCAACATCCATCGCGACAGTATCATTTCTTACTCTCCGCCCAGTACGCAGTCGACACCCTTTCCAAACAAATCTTAGCTACGCGGATGTCTTCGGTTCTATCTCCGAGCATCGTTTTCCTTGTATGTCGCTATCGAACTCAACACTCACCAAGCGGTGAGCATCTCCTTCAGCAATCTCAGCCGAGTCCGAGGACGGCGTCTTGCTCCTCAAGCGAGTGCTTGAAGCCACCCGTGAGAACAACCGACCGAGATCATCGTACGTCGGGCATCTTTCTATATTGCTACATCATTTCCATCTGGCTATGGCGCCCTCTTGCGCAGCCGTATCACTGACTCGCTGATCTCTTGGCTCTGTGCGGTTTCGTGGCTTTCTGGTGTTTACTGCAGGCAGGGGTGAAGAGGAATGGCAACGGGGATCGACATGAGCTGCATGGCAGCATCAGACAAGCTGAATGGCCTCTCGGAAAGCCCACGGAAGGGGCGTTCACAGGTGACCAGGCATGAGGATCGGTGTCAAACGGCAATACTTCGGGGAACGACAGGGTCATCGTCATGCGCCGGATTCGAGGGCCAGCAAAGGAAACGCGACGAATTGAGGGTGAACGTTGGATCCCGAAAACCTCATTTGGGTGCGGCAACGACATCGTAAAGATTGCCCAACGAGACCAAATGGACGGACACCAACACAGTCGCCCACGACCGAACGTCTGGGAGCACGCAGACGCTGAAGAGGAGGCTGGACCGAGCAGGCACACCACTAATATGCGGCTGCTAAGGGGTGGAGCCCAATCTGGTAGTGATGGGAGCGATGTGCTGCATGTCACTAACGGATTATCCATTGCTTCCTATTGTAGTGCTAACACCCGCAGCTCATTGGCCGTCGGCTTCTTCCGGCTCTCGGCTACACGAGGTCCAAGCGAGGCTAACCAAAAACAGCCAGGTGGCGCGTCTGGGAGCATTTTCGCGGAGCAGGCTCTGAAACCAATCAAGCGGCAGAATCAGGGACAGAGGGCGATTTTGGCGAGTCGTTCCCAGCAGCAAGAAAGACTCGCCCGATTCCCGTTCATCCACCGGCACCCTCCCCCAAACCCGACTCCAGATCCAGCTGCAGCAGCGCGCACATTGAGCGCGATTCCTGCGTTGCGTTTTGAGAGACTTTCCACTCACTCTACGGATACCTTACCTAGCCTTAGGTAAGACCAAGCCGGACCACCCTTCGTTCAGCCTCTCTGATTGCCTATTGCTGGCCGGTCCCCATCGGTCTGCCCTTTCTCTGTCCGCTGTTCGTTTTGTTGTTGCTCCTGTCCCGTCCTGTCCAGCTGCCCCGACCCGAGCAGCTCCTGCCTCCCTCCCGCCGCCGCCCCGAAAGTCGTACCCTTTTTTTCAATCCTCGCACCCCCATCCCGATCACCCCCGGGCCGCCGATAAAGTTGTAAGTTCTATTCTAATTACCTCGTGAGCTGCTTTTGATGATGCCGCGCCGTCTTTTGATGGCTGGTGGCTGATGAAGTTGATGCTTGCTATTGTGGATGCGCGACGTTCGCGATTGCTGCACTGCAGGCAGGCAGGCATTTGCTTCATCACCCACTTGCCTGCCATTTCCTTCCTTATTTCTCTCTGCACTCTTTTCCCCATCCCCAAATAAGCAGGTAGCCTGTCGCTTTGGGATAAGAGGAAAGGAAACAAAACATTTCCTGGCGAGACGACGCGAGTCGCTGGCGTTGGCAAACCTCGATGGTGCCTGCCTTGGCCTGTGTCGCGCTCTTTCTTGGGTGCCCTGTCTCTCCTTCCTTTATTTCCCCTACGTATTTTTTTTTTTTCTTACTCGCCGCCTTCCTTCCCTCGCTGCCCACTCCTGCCGCCGCCTGCTCAACTCACTCGCGCCTTCCCCCCGTCGTCGTTCCCCCGAAGGCAAGTGCAAGGCCCAGGCACACAGCCAGCCCGGTCCTCCTTCTTCCCCCAAGCCCGACGGCTGCCACCAGTCCGCCCCAGCGCAGAGCACTCCAGCCAAAAGCGGCCGCTCCACTGCTGATTTCCCACACACACCCGCTACTCGTTCGCTCGCTCCCCCCAGCACAACGCACCACGCTCCAAGGCCACCACGTCCACGTCCACCACACACAACCGCGACGCGCGCGACCAAGTCTGCATCGCGACAGAGCCTACCGCCGTGCCACTTCCCATCACGATCATCCGTTGCTCCATCTCAATGGACCTTGGCCTATTGAGTCCTTGTCGCTGACTTTCCAAGTAATCGCTCGATGGGTCGCGAAAGCCGACCACAGCCATGAGCACCTGGATGAACGAAGCCGCGGTCCCCAACCATAATGGCAACGGCTTCCCTCACATGAACGATCCCAATGCCGCCGGAGCCATGATGGATCCCTCTGCCTTCATGGGCAACCCGGCCCATTTCAACCCGGCCCAGTTCGCCAATCCCCAGCAGGCGCAGCAAGCCCAGCAGCACCAGGCCCAGCAACAGCAGCAGCAGATGGCTGCCATGCAAAATGGCCAGATGCGCAACGCTTCGCCATCGTCTTTCCAGAATCCCGCCTATCAAACAAACCAAGTGATCCCCTCGAAACGACCCCGTCCTCGCGAAGACAGCCTCGCCGGCTCGCCGCGACAAAACCCGGGCATGCTGCCGACGTCGCGCTCCGAGACGCCCCAGACGTTCCCCGGTTATCAAGGCGCCATGTCTCAACAAGGTCAAAGTCAGCCATCGCCGTATCCTCATCTCCAGAACGGCTCCGCGAATGCGACGCCATCCCCGATAATGGCAAACCAGCTGCGTCCCGGTAGCGTTCCTCAAAGGGTCGCGACCGCGTCACCTCATCCATTCTCGCCCGGCGCGCAACAATTTGCTCCCCAGGCATCGCCGAATCCATCCGAACATGGTACGCCTCAACCGAATCACTACATGCAGAACCCGAACATGCCCCCGGGCTTCAATCCCAACTTCACGCCGACACAACAGTCCCCAGCGAGACCCTCTCCTAATCCGAACGCGATGGCAGGAGGGATGATGCCCCAGCAAATGGGACAGATGCCACAACACATGGGGCAAATGCCGAATCAGATGCTGCCGCCCAACATGCAGCCGCGAAATGCGATGGAACAGCAACAAATGGCCGCGTACCAGGCTCGTCTTCAAAAACAGCTACAGCAAGGCAATATTCAGGGCATGCAAAATATGCAGAATATGCAGAACATGCAAAACATGCAGAATATGCAGATGGCGGCTCAGATGCAGGCCCAGAGCATGGCTCAGGGTCGTGGCATGATGCCCAAGCAGCCTATGCCGATGCCGAACGGCCAGATGCCCCCAGGCGCGATGCGTCCCCAGCAGCAACCGCAGCAGCAGCGCCCGATGCCTCGAACCGATCCCGACCAGTTTATGAAGAGCCTCACAACATTCATGACGGCTAAAGGCCTTCAGTTTGACCCGAACCCTGCCATCGGCAACCGTCCGGTTAGCTTGTTGACGCTTTTCCAAGCTGTTCAAGCCAAAGGTGGATATAAACCTACCACTGCTGGCAACCAATGGCCAAACGTCTCCAATCAAATCGGATTTCACCCCGGACAAATACCTCAGGCGCCTCATATGATGAAGGAGATTTACGAAAGGAATTTGCTGAGGTTTGAAGAGGCTTGGCATGCTCAGACAAGTAGGCAACGTATGATGCAACAACAGCAGCAGGGCATGCCCAACCAGCCCATGCCCGGTCAGCAACCTCAAGGAACTCCAACCAAGCAGATGTCTCCCCAAGGCCAGATGCCCCAGCAACAAATGATGCCGCAAGGCCAGCCGAACATGCCTCCGCAAGCCCAGACGCCCGTTAAGCAAGGGTCGTTCAGTGGTCAGCCTCCTGCTGTGAATGGTTTCCAGACTCCCCAACCGCCAGGACAACAGACACCAGCAAACGTGCCGCCAGGCCATGCGCGTAACAGTTTGTCGCGAAGCGTCGAGCCGACACCTGGTCATCCCAACTTCCCTGCAGCGTCTCCCGCTTCCGTAAAGGGCGGCGGGATGCCGATGCCCGCCCCTCCCGTTATGGACCAGAACCCTATGGCTGCTTCAATCAAGCCCCGTATGCTGCGTCTCGCTCAGGAATCCGACGAGTACACTCCAAGCGCCCGACCGCTGGAGGCTTATGGTGGCATCAACGTTCGCGCTTTCGATCTGAAGGGGTTAGAGCTTCAGGCGTTGAAACCCGATATTCCGCCGCCATATGAGCTTGGCTATGTGGACTTGCACGCCCTTACCCGCAGCTTGGAGTCTGGTATCCACGGCGAGGTTCGCCTCGCATTGGACACTTTGGCAACGGTGACGGCAACCCAACATCAGGCCCTGCATATCCATCTGAAGTACTGCGAGGAGCTCATTGAGGCTTTGCTGGAGTGTGCGGAGGAACAGTTGGATTTTCTGGTGGAAAACACGGAAGAGTCGTCGTCGGATATCCAGCTTACACCGTACGAGGACGTCGCACGTGCATGCTGGACCGAGAAGATGGGTGTCAAGGAGTTGCCGAAGTTCGGGTCGCCAGAGTACGAGCTTGACCGAGCCGTTGATCGTTTCTCCTGTGTCATCACGATTCTCCGTAATCTGTCCTTCCCGGAGGCCGCCAACGAGAATCATATGGTGCTTGGCGACGAGCTCGTCATCAAGTTCCTGTGCGCCACCATTCGATACTTGGGCACGCGCAGCATGCTTTTCCGAACAAACGCAAACACTCTCGAGTTCATGAAGGATGCCATCATCCTGCTGTCCAATATCGCAGGTGCGGTCGAGATTCCCGGCCGCGAACAAGCTCTGTGCTTGCTGCATTTCCTTCTGGCTTTCGCTCCCGCACCTGGCCCGACGGTGGTAGAAAATAAGATGTACTTCCCCCCTTACCAGCCTGGTGTCCACACCTACACCTTCCACGCCGTGGATGCGTTGGCCAGGTTCCTGGCAAGAGATGAGCCGAATCGCACGCATTACAAGACGATTTTTGCGATGGACGCTAGCAGCAATCCACCATTCGACCTGTTGACAAGGGCATTTGCGCTCTCGACGACCGTCATCCCCATTCAGACACCCGAGTCTGCTGTGGCACACGTGGAGGCCCCGGAAAAGTTTTTCAGACTGATCGAGGACCGTAAGCCTTGGCTCATGCAGGGTCTCCTGGCTGCCGATATCATCGCATCCCTGGCGCCGGGTCACGAGACGGGTATCGCAAAGGCCTGGCTCACAAGCGGAAATGGATTCGCACAGAGCTTGTATCACTTTGTGCAGGTACTCGGAGCCCAGTTCGAGCAGCCATGGCAAACGCGCAACGGTCAGGGCGATCCCGCTGGTCGAGATAACGGGCTGGTGTACATTGCCACCTGCGGCATTTCAACGCTGCGGCGCTTGGCCGAAAAGGCCCGGGACCCTAATGACCCCAAGTCCAGCCTTCCTGCCGACGCGTTGCCGTCAGAGGAGTCAGTCTTCAAGATGATGCTTATGCGGTCGCCCGAGTGGACCAAGGATGGTGTGATCAAGAACCTATCGGCGTACGCAGCGTTGGATTGATAGACTTTTCTGGTGTTACGACTTTTAGGATTGTGCATGGCATAGAAACGGAGTCGGGGAGTGCGTTTTGTTTGGGGGAGCTTCACTGATACCAGATGGACCCTGAGTGGGAGGGTTTATCCAAGCCTTGTGTTGCCATGGGACAGGCACACATCCTGCGGTGGTGTGGATCGTGTATAAGAGTGTAACTAAAAAAAGAGAAGGAATCTGATGGGAGTTTATTGGGGGCTTGGAGCGAGGATGCTTGACGGGAGCCATTCTTTCATAGGTGTACAAATGACGCGACAATGCAAGAATACCTCCACTATTGTCACATTGTGAGACTAACTGACGAGATCCAATACTCTTCGTGAACGCGTGCAGTCATAAGGTTGTAGGATATTTTGTCATGAATTCCCTCTCCTGCCTGAGTGGGTTATAATACATTCGGCCTTCAGTCTAGCTCACTATGGTGCTTCTCGGCCCAGATGTGCCAGCAACGACCCAGCCTTTCTTGCTTTTTTGTCTTCCGCCAGTATGCTACAACGGTTGATATACAAGCTGCAGTGCAGCCTCGTCACGCCATTCCCAGGCCTCATGCCTTGACCTCCGTCGATGTCGTCGTGGGGATCTTCGGGTTGCCGAATGTGGTTGCAAGAAACTCCTTGATTTCTGTCGTGTAGTGGCCCTGGTATGCAAGTCAGCTGACGCCCGGTAAATTCGGAATTTTAACACGGCGATTGGGATCTACGGACCTTGATCTCAACGTGCTGTGTTACGGGGTTGATTCTGAAGTTCTCCTTGGGGACCTTGAGCGCTGCGGACACGTCGGTGATCAGGGCCTTGCGGTCGCCCTCGATCTTCTTGATAACTGTGCGCTTGCTGGAACCGGCGGCCTTGTCGTCCCTGTAGACGGGGAAGGAGTTGGAGGCCGTCAGGTTGATCAGGTACGGTTTTGAGGCGGGTGTCGCTGTGGAGGAGAATCGGACGGCGGGGAGGATGGCGGATCTGGGGAGGAAGGTGGCTGGCCTGGCGAAAGCCGTTCGGAGAGTTGTGCAGTTCATAGTTGCGGCAGGACGAGCGGAGCGGTGCCGGAAGGAGGATTGTTGTCGTCGTCGTGGAGGGGTCCTTGGCTGGCCAGCGACAACAGCTTCAGCATCAGAGGTTTCCAGCGAAGGGATTCGCGCCGGTTGAAGCTCGGCACAACCCACGTCCCTGGTCCGTGTCCCCCATCCCACTTTACCTAATCAGGGACCTCACGGGAGGAAGCAGACGCACGGTCCAGGTCTGAGTGAATTAGGCGGACCGGCAAAACCACGGCACGCCGCAAAACCCCCCACCAATTCTTGCCTTTGGCGAAAATGGCCAAAACTCTTCTGAGCCTGCCCCTCAGCCGGAGAAAACAAATCTGAGCAAAAAATAACGTGCGACTTGCGAAAGGACGGCCGAACCGCGACACCTCCCTCCCCCCGCCTCCGATCACGATCCCGACGACGTCACCCGTCTTCCGCACCGATTTGCCCATCTTCCCTTACCCGAACCCGAAACACCCCTCACAAACAACCTCGCCCATCATGGAGGAAGTCTACGCCGCCCTCGACGGCGAGAGCATCCTGCCCAAGCTCGCGTCCCAGCTGTCTCGCCACCTGGTCTTCCCCCTGATCGAGTTCGAGGCCGGCCGCGCCGAGGAGAAGGGCGACGACGACAAGGCGCGCAAGATCCTCGCCGGCAAGATCAAGCTGCTCGAGGACACCAACATGGCCGACTACGTCGCCCAGCTCTACCAGGACCTCAACGGCGGCAGCGAGCCCCCCGCCGAGTACACCAAGAAGCGCAACGAGGTCATTGCCCAGCTTGAGAAGTACGAGGCCGACACGGCCAAGATCTCGGAGCTTCTGACCCGCGAGGATGTCGTCGGCGCGCTGCGCAGCGACAAGGTTGCCAACTTGGAGTTCCTTAAGAAGGACCACGATGTGAGTTTGTCCCGCGTCTCCTGCCGGAGATCAGCAAGCTGACAAACAATTTTCAGGTCACCATCGAGATGGTCAACGCCCTCTACGAGTTCGGCCAGTTCCAGTTCCGCTGCGGCAACTACGGCGCCGCCGCCGAGCTCCTCTACCAGTTCCGCGTCCTCTCCACCGACAACGACCGCGTCTCCTCGGCCACCTGGGGTAAGCTCGCCTCCGAGATCCTCACGACCAACTGGGACGCCTCCGTCGAGGAGATCCTCAAGGTCAAGGAGGGCATCGACTCCAAGCTCTACAACAACCCGCGCGCGCAGCTCGACCACCGCACCATGCTCGTCCACTGGGCCCTCTTCCCCCTCTTCAACCACGACGGCGCCCGCGAGGCCGTCCTCGACCTCTTCTTCTCCGCCGCCTACATCAACACCATCCAGACCTCGTGCCCCTGGGTCCTGCGCTACCTCATCGCCGCCGTCATCACCGGCCGCTCGCGCTCCCGCAACTCCTCCCTGCACCAGAAGCAGATGAAGGACGTCATCCGCTACGTCCGCCAGGAGGCCTACGAGTACAGCGACCCCATCACCGAGTTCGTCTCGGCGCTCTACGTCGCGCACGACTTCAACGCCGCCCGCGAGGCCCTGCGCAAGGCCGAGGAGGTCTGCCGCGCCGACTTCTTCCTCATGAGCTCCTCCGACGCGTTCGTCGACGCCGCGCGCCACCTCATCTGCGAGAGCTACTGCAAGATCTTCAGCCGCATGAACATCCGCGACCTGTCCGCCAAGCTCGGCCTCAACCCCGACGACGGCGAGAAGTGGATCGTCAACCTCATCCGCGAGACCCGCCTCGACGCCAAGATCGACAGCCAGGAGGGCACCGTCATCATGAACCACCCGCCCAACAACGTCTACCAGCAGGTCATTGAGAAGACCAAGGGCGGCTTCTTCAGGACCCAGGTCCTCACCGCCGCGGTGTCCAAGTCTTGAGAGGCAGGCGTGTGGTTGTGTAAAAAGGATACGGTTGGGATAATGAATGAAACTCTACAAAGGGGGGAGGATATAGGTGGGGGAAGAGAAGAACTACTACGATGCAAACAAAAAGGAAAGGATGCCAGGCCAGGTTCTTCTTCTTCTTTTTTTTAACGATAGACCGCATGCAAAGAAGCCAACCGAGCCCGGCCGGAGAGGTAGGGGGCAGACTAACTTCATATGGATTGAGTAAGGCTGGCTGGTTTCGTGGTTTGAAGCAAAAGATATTTGTCCCCCCCGAAAGGCTTCTTTTTGCATTGGCACGGCGTTTTCAGGGCAAAAACGGGGTATCTTTTTACTCTTTATCCTAAAGGGGGTCAGCAGCAGCAGCTACGAAATGGGCAGTGGGGAGGCAGGAAAGGGGAAGATGCTTTCCCCGCTTGCCCTTTTGCTGCTTTATTGAAATGTTTACAGTTATGAGATCTCTTGTGCTGGTGATGTGATGTGACTATAAATATGTGCTATCTACTGGAGATGGGGCCCTGTTTTCAAAACCCCCGGCCGCACAATCGTCCTCGATGGTGTGCGGCGAATTGGATACTTCTGTCTTTCTTTTTGCTGTCGACCCAGCCAGGCTTTGGGATTCCCACGTTTGGCGATGTGTCTCCGGCATGAGAAAGAGCTCGAGGGGCCTCGGGTCCTGCGTATTTGAAGATGAATATCTTGAGATTGATGGCGATGAAGAATGATGATTGACCAGCGCTGGATCGTTCACGTTGCTGTCGACCTGAAACTGAGGCTCAGATGGAGAGAAGGATGCTTCAAACCATGAGATATGTCCAATAATCGAGATCAAGGTCGCTTTATCTCTCCGTTGCCGCTTCAACTTTCGAGAGTCCCCCAGACCGAGACTTTATACCCCGTCCGGCCCTGTGTCTGCGTTCCCTTTGCCGTAGTATAAAACCCAAGCAATCTAGCCTGGGAGATGGTGGTTCGAGGCGGCAATGCGACCGAGGCTTCGCTTTTGATGTTAATGAACGGAGGCAGCCAGTTTCGGTGCTGATCTGGTCGGTTTCTCGCACAGTCTGATGCAAGGTGCTCGGCCTACGTTATGGCGTTGGATTGCTCGGCTCTTTGGGGTTGAAATGACGTGTATTCAGGTATGAATAGGGATATGACCTGGTTGGATGAGAGAAGGCTTTGGGTCTTGCTACTGGTTGGAGAGATATCATTGTTGGGAGGGCGATGTGTGTGATAGACAACTCGAAGATTTGAAACCTCGCGGCTGAACCGTTCTCGAAGAACTGGGACGCATTGTCCCTTGGACTGTGTAGCATGCCGCCTACTGCCATCCCTCTTAAATAGTCTTAATATGCCTCAGTACAGGAAGTGCAGGTTTCCTCTCGAAGCCAAAGGCTACTTGTTATATAAAACCCTGCGTCTGGGTATACTTCAAATTGCAGAATCAAAGAATCAAGGAATCAAGGACAATGGGTAGTTGGTGATTCATCTTATCCCCAGCCGTGGCAAGCTTCAGCTGACGTTGACTGTGAAGCTGGAAACCAGGCTGAGGTTCCACCGCGACTCGCATTGCACCAAACATTGGTCCATAGGAGCCCGAGAGGATTGACCAGGTCACGCAGGTGGTTCAGCAAGATGGTGCCACTGATCATGTGCTTGGAGTTGGACTTTTCGCGCAGGAGCAGGTTGACATTACATGTGATGACATGATGCGAGCTACACACAACACACACGTATCCAGACCACATCATCCTCTATGTCAAAAAAAACATCATCTTCTATTCTCAATAGATACATCCTGAATACCCCGAAAGCAACACAGACGATGAAGAACACCCATAAGAGTTCTGATAAACGCCCGTGTGCTGTCATTCCTCTATGGCGCCACGTCCAGTTCATCCCCGGTTACGAGCGACACTGGGAGCGCATGATCTTCGACGAAGCCCATGACGGGAAGAAGCTCAACGGACGGTCTGATGACGACCGAAACACCAGCTGTTATACTGCCTCCAGACTCAACGCAATCTGATCAGAAGATTCATTATCTTGATTCCAAAGGGGTAAAGTGGTGCAGCTCATCTTATATATAGACAACAGTGTGGGTGTATGTCGACGACCACTCACTAATGGCCACTCACCAAGAGGTATACCCTCGTCGGCCGCAATTCGTTGGCTATAAGTGATGATTTGCAGAGGATGTGGCATGTTCTCACGTGGTTCACTACGAGGCAACCTGAATTGCGATGGTCATTGCTTTATGCCTGAAGTGGAGGCCCACGAATCTCAAGTTTGGCTCTGGTGTATTTTGGGACGAATATCCACACAGCGAGTAAGAGAGATGGCGAACTTGTGCTTCTGGTCGTTGGAGCTTTCTTCGCCCTATCTGACGTCGTTGACTTCGGGCTGGAGCTCGGATGGACAGCACAGAATACAGTCCGTTGATACCAATTCTTTCGCTCCAGGTGTTCAGTTGCGGCATGAGGTTGTGATGCTTTCCAACTTAGGGATCCCTTTTATATCGCAGCTGGCTGCGATTGAAGGCCCCTCCGTGACATATAAAACGCATCCTGAAAATCATCGTTACATTGAGAAGTCACGCGTAATGCAGCTAAACCCGGAATCAAGCAAATGACTCGAGGATCCAACAAGGTTCTATGCTAATAGTGACTCAAACCCTGTCTCAATCGGTCAACCAAGATAGTATAAGGTACACCCAGCCCCTTGCCTCTCTGCTGCAAAAAACCTGCTACTTTGGGTATTTGACATGAATATGGCGACGAATATGTTGGACGAGAGGAAGCCTTCACTGTTATGCTTGTAACCACGAGCTGTAGAGTTTCCATGAGAGTTTTCTTGGTTTAGATGCCCCAGATACTCAGTTCGTCATCAAACCTGTCCTATCTTCAACCAATTCTGTGCATAATATCAATGTCGGTTCTAGCGTCGTTGGCCTGCTTAAATCGTCTTGACATGCCCCAGAGCCGGAAATATAGATTTGTTCGTAGATGAAAAGGTCTATAGCGATATAAGGCCAGTGCCCTGAAGGAGATCGGAAACTTCATCAACCGAAAGATAGTTCCGCTTCCAGGAGATGTTGGGACGGCGATAGTGAGCTGTCTGCGGTTATATCCTTGGACTTCTCCTGAGATCCAGAGGCGGGATGAGAATGACACGTATTGTCAAGGGGCATTGTGGGGGTATCCGGGATGGAAAGGCACATGGAAGACAAGGATGACGGCCAGCAAAGTTAAGCTGTTGGATTTGAGTGAGTTTGATGTATCCTGCAATACGTGTCTCTCTTCAAGTCTCGATAATCAGGGCTTCATCATGAGCGAGCAAGGATCATGTCAACAGTCGCACGATGAGCTACAACCTTGTGGGGATTTGAAGATCTGATTGCGGGAATCTACTTTTATATCTGCGATATATGCAACGGGCTTGGTAATCAGTGACGACGACGATGGTCGTCTAGGAGTATTGAACTGGACATCGACGAGGATAAAAGGCTGCAGGGAGTGCGGGGGTGAAGACACATCGACGCAGCACACAACGCAAATCTTGGATAACTTGGCCATGGATCGGGACATGCTGATACCAATCTCTGCATGAGTGACCGAGTTAGATACTCCCACCTCGAGGGCCGGCGTGAGTGGACGCAATCACATGAACCCAGCCTATTTGGCTGGCCGCTTCGTGTTTATTTGGGAATGATAACAGCAAACCAAGAGAAATCATGGTTCGTTCTTGGAGAAAGTTAGCCAAGGCGCTACCTAGAAGCTGTTGAGTTGTCGTGAATCCATGGTATGATACATCACAGGATGGCACAGAGGTACACGAATATTCATATGGCGTTCCGTTGTGGAATTCTCATGATGCGTCACTCTGAAACTGACTAAATAATTTGCTACAAAAAAGGGATCAGCTACAGGAAACCTTCACTTTCGAAACTTGAAGCGTGACATTTACTCTGCGTATGTCTAACATCATTTTCTGATCCCGGGATATTCGCCATATGTCCCTTGAATGTAGCCTGCTGGCATCAAATCAATGGTTTGATCGGCTCTGCCTGGGATTAGATTACGAGTTTAGCGTCTATGAAGGGGTCGCAGCGTAACAATCTTTCCTCAAGATGAGACATGGGCCATGCTCAGGAAGCGACTGTTGCCATAGGAGGGTCAGAAGGGCTAGAGGGGTGCAAGTATGAAGACATGACAATCTTGAAGCCCCAAAGGCAACGTCAGCGGGGCTTCATAACCAGTGCTGAAAGTCAATGGTGTTTGAAACTGCTGGCATCGGCTTATTCGCAACCGCGCCATCAATATCAGTTTCATGTGAAGCTGTGCTGTATGTGTCGCACCTTCCTTTGTCCACTTGCTGTCGGGAGTTGATCTTCCCAGTGAATCTGACAATGGAACCACTTCCTGTACCATTGGTGGTGTGGCTCCGCTACCGAAGAGGCAAAAGCCGTTCCTTAAATATAACTGAGACGAAAGTGAGAAGACTTGATTAATCACCTTGATGGGTAAATCTCATCCAGGCAGCTTCAAGACTGGCAACTGCCACTTGTTGGATACGCGATAGACAGTCAATTATGGGCATAAGAAGTACGAATTTGATGTGGCCGACATGAGAAGAGGCACAGTCCAAAACAACATTCACCACGAAAATGCCTTCGAATTACCTCAATCATGTCATGAAAAACATCTTACGCCGCCTCCTAACTCCAAGAGATGTTGGTTGCGAGACTTGATTCAAACTTCCAACACTCGATGTAGAAGTGAGAATCGCGGCGATCAGATCAATAATCATGTCGTCTTTGATCAACGGGGGCACAATTATGTTGTGTCTGAGCGAGTATGAATGTCGCTACACACTACCCGAACCCGAGCGAATGGCTTCACTTTCCCGTAAGCAGGGGTCGGAAGAGGTACCCTGGTCTAAAGCACATGCATGAGCAAGGACGCAACGACAAGATGTCGGACAGAACAAGGATTCAGCCGCAGCAGAAATCAGGCTGCGCTGGCATTGCATAATTGAACAAGCAAAGGACCATTGGTAAGACACAAAGTCCTTAGCTCGGCGCCACGCCTTTGCCATTTTGGGGGCCAAACGGGCATCCCGCCCCCTTGTCTAGCACCTGCAGGCTCGCGCTCGCGTGGCGCAGGATCCAATCGTTCAGCCCTAGCAGCGTCAACTCCTCACACGAGGCCGCCTAGACTGGCTTTTTCTCTGCAGTCATCATCATGAGAAAGACGTTGCCGCGGCTGCCTGATCTGGGCGGAGCAACTGTTTTTGCTGAGTGACGGGTCGTCTTTTCGACTTCTTATCGTCCCTGAATGTGGGGTTGCAACTTGCTCGTCTATGCTGACATCAACAGAGGCGCAAACGAAGCTGGAAAGGTGCAATCGCGAACCAAGCTTCGGCGCGTCAGGAGCTCATCATGATCATCCCGAGCTTGGAGTGCGTTTACCCTCCAAACTTGAATCTTGTGCCGCCAAGATGGCGGCCTTTGGTGAAGTAAGTAAGCTCTCGCGGGTTGAAGTTAATTATGACGCTGACCTCGGATAGCATCATCTGCGTCCACGACATAGGAGGATCGCCAAAGACGACATGGCATCATGATGAATCTGGCAAGATGTGGATTTCGGATCCCGAATTTCTCGGCAACTTCTCAAACTCGGCGCGAGTATGGTCATACGGATACAACTCGGACCCGTCAGTCAACATGACGCCCTCCAGTATTGCATTCCATGCCAACGAACTCCTCGCAATAATCATGGCTGGTTACACAGTGAATGGGGTATGCTTTGATTCAACATCAATGTGTCTTGAGCATTGGCAGCTGACGAGACTTTTTCTAGGGAGGAGGACCAACAATATTCATTGCACATGGTCTCGGTGGGGTCATTGTCAAGAAGGTACGAAGACAACACGCGCCGCAACTCAAGAAGCTTAATTAACTGAAATCAAGGCCGTCATACTCTCCTTGAGCTGTCCAGAGTACTTCAACATCAGAGATTCCATCAGCGGCATTGTCTTTCTGGACACGATACATCACGGCACTGATTCGGAGGGCGTTCTGAAGGCAGTCAAAACTATCGCCGCACTCAGTCTCCAAAAGGGATCCTTGAAACCATCATGGGACGACACAAGGCAATATGCAGATGCCGTCCGCGAAGTCAACACCGCCTTTCTTGACAGGCTGCCGACGGAACTTGAGATGCTCAATTTCATTGCAGTGAGACGGGTTGAGCTGACTGTTGATGGTTCCGAAACGCACAAGACTTTGGTGAGAGCTTCAAGCGGAAGACCATGTTGAGGTTTCTAACATCAAGCAGGTAGTTCCGAAACGGCGCGCTGAGCTCGACTCATCTCAAAGCAAGACATTCACCATAGACTGTGACCACTTTCAACTCACAAGGTTCCCGTCCCCTGAGGATAGGATCTATCTTCAGCTGGCTGAGCAAGTTGGCGAGTTGATGACGAAGGCCTCGGCAGATACATCTAGGAGGGTATTCTTTCCGCCCGCGCCGCCGGTACTGCGAAGTTCTCCAGTTCCCAGACCGCCGTCACCGGATCCAGGTAGTTATCTGCTAAGACATGGATTCCTGAGAGTTACTGACAGAAATTAGACATCCCTGTCCGGCCACGCCCTCCGCCAGGCCGAGCCATGGGGCTCCCCCCAGGCATAATACCTGCTGCACACGGTGGCAACCCTCACCAAGCATGGTTGAAGAAGAAAAGCATCGGTCAGTTCTCATTCAACCTTGGAGTTGTGGATTGGTTCTGATGGAAATTTAGAGTACATGAAAGAACGCCGGGACAGACTCATAGACAGGCTTGGCACTTGGAACGATGCTCATCTTGGGCACGACATCAATCCGATGCCGGGCACATGCACATGGATAGAGACGCATCCATTCTTCCTTGAATGGTCCAAGTCCAATGCGACCGAAGACTTCTATGTTTACGGAAGCGCTGGGTGTGGCAAGACATATCTCGCCAAGTCCGTTGCGAACCACCTCTCTCGAGATGCATCAAAGCCATGGGACCTGGTCTTCTCGTTCTTCTGCAATGCAAGCTCAACAGGCAATAAGAAACCACCAATCATGGAGTATTTTATCCGAGAGATTCTTCGCGAACGGTCACAATGGTTCGAATTCTTGAGCAGTCAGTTTCTGTTCCCTGATGCCGACGGGAAGTTCAGCATGGCCGCGCTCTTTGGCATCCTCCGGGACATCATGTCTCAGCTGCAGTTGTGCCAGGGTCCTGGGAAGTCGGTCACAGTCTATTTGATAGTGGATGGGCTCCACGAATGCGACGTGGGTTTTGTCAAAAAGTTTCTGGCTCTGGTAGCTACTCTTATCGACCACCCGGTCGCTCGTTCAACGCCCCCAACGCCTCCCAGTACAGCACCTCCCGGACCATTCAACCAATTCTTTCCCCGGGATACCGTCAGGTTCAAGTTCTTCACCACTTACACCCCGAACGAGGTCATGGCTATGGCTTCTGTGAGAGCTACTCGTATCAAGATGAAAGACCAGGACATTCGGAAGGACATTGCTACCTACGTGGACAAGAGGGTCGAGGACTTCAGTACCATCAAGTCAACGAAAGGCCCGCCCGCAGAGGTGGCAGATTCGATCAAAGAGCAAGCAGAGTCATTCTTCGTCTACGCCAATTGCTCTATGGAAGACGGATTCTCGACCGCAAGAGATGATGATGAGTACGGGTTCTCCATGAGCCGCCGGATCTTTCCATATCCGCAAAGGTTAGGACAGTACTTTGACTACAACCTGCTACCCTTGTTCCAGAACATTAGCAACGACAATTACGCCCTATCAGCGCTGCATGTCATCCTAGGTATCATTGGACATGTTCGTGGCAACACCTTGCGCGACGCTCTCGCGTGCCTTCACGACAATCCCCGTCTGAAGTTCATCGATATCCAGACAATCCTGATGCATCAATGCCCTCGGCTGATCAGAGTCAGCGACGAATTCGAGGCCTTCCCTCTGCACCCCTCCCTTAGAATCCACTTCAACTCTTACATCAGCAAAGATGAACAACATGCCAACATGGCGTCGCTCTGTCTCAAGTATCTTTCGCAGCCCATATTTGGAGGAGGTCTTTCGAGAGATGTTGAACGGGAATGTCCCTTTTACCATTACGCAGCAAGAAATTGGCGAACGCATTTCAAGCTCTCAGGGGACAAATGGGCAAAGCTGATACCCCAATTGCGCCATTTTTTCAACTCATCTTCATACGGAACTTGGAGTCGCCACGTAGACGGAACAATATCATCGCCTCATGGGATTACTCCTCCTGTCGTGGCTCTTATCACTGCGAACGCCGCAAACATCATCCACCTTGTTGTCGACTTGTACGTCATGGATGACCCGGAAACGTACCCTTGGCAAACCGGAGTATGGGGCTTCTTCTGGCGGCTCAAGCAAAATACGTGGAGAGATTACCCTCGGTTCGCCATGTTCATTGAATCATTCAGAGAGAGACATGATGAGATGATAGTCGACGAAGCGGGCCTTTCTCCCTTGATGCATGCTGCAAAGGAGCCGGTCGGTCTGCCAGATATGGTTCGCCATTTCCTGCAGCGTCCCTTCAACATCAACCGTAGAGACTACGCCATAGGTGCCACAGCGTTGATGTTCTTTTGCAGATTCAACACCGATCCGGATCAAGATCTCGTTTCAGAGATGATCGATGCGTTCATGAAAGCAGGAGCAGATGTAAACATGTCCACTTTCAGGGGGGAGACCCCTCTGTGGCTGGCATGCAGCAACGGAAACCCGATCCTGGTCGAGGAGCTCCTTCGAGTCGGGGCAAACCCCAATATCTCAGATAAAGACGGGTCAACGCCCATACATCAGGCATTCAGCAAGCCAACAAAATATTCTTATCATATCATCGACAAGCTCAGTCGAGCTCGGGCCGACCTGAACATCAAGTTTCCTTCCCCAGATAAACTGATACCAATGACAGCAGCAATCGTCGACATGCATTTCGACATATTTTTACATCTAATAGACAACATCGAAGATATCAATCAGAGAGATGACGCAGGCTTTGCTGCCATACACTTGCTAATGCAGCCAAATTACGCCGATTGGCTACCTCATCTGCTTGAACGACGGGACTTGGATATTGATCTTCTCACCGACTCCGAGTCCAGTAACGGTGCACCAGTTCGACTCACGGCTTTATCTTACGCGATTACCGAGCAGAACTTCCAGGCCGTCGAATTGCTTCTAAGGGCCGGAGCAAATCCTGACCGTCATCCACAGGCAAGCGACAAGTCACCACTATTTGTTGCCGTGGACTTCGTCGCGGGGAGACTGGAAGACATGTAAGGCACTGGATTCTTGGAGGGTGTATTTCAGACTGACAATAAAGCAGCGGCGATAAAGACCCGAACGGAAACCTCGATATCGCAGAGCTGTTGATCTCTTACAACAGCTCCATCAATACTATTAATCCCAAGTCAAAACGCCATACAAGATCACCATTAATGCTAGCAGTCAAGAATCAGAACTACCCAATGGTTGAACTTCTCCTGAAGCACGGTGCAGACCCCACCTTGGAAGAAGCTTACAATCTCCCTGGCGTTCTGGACGCAGCAGTATACGGGGGCAATGTGGAAATTCTCAAGTTGCTTCTGGAACATTCGTTGCCTCCAAGTGTCAATTATGTACCAAAAGACTTCGACCACATCCTTATCGAGGCGGCGGAGAAGGACGTAGAGTTGGTGAAGCTACTCCTGGATCACGGTGCCGATACAAAACGATTCTTGGCACCTGGCGACCCCAGAACCCCGCTACAGGCTGCAGTTCAGGAGGGAAATCTCGGGTTATGCAAGCTATTTCTCGAATACGAGCCGGAGCTGGTGAACTACCAGGCTAAGGAGGGCTTGGTGTGCGAAACGCCTCTGAACATTGCAGCCAGAGAAGGCCACCTGGAGATTGTCCGCTGTCTCCTCGAAGCAGGGGCCAAATCCAACTTTCAATCATTCTACTACCAGGAAACACCGCTCTGGTCAGCATGTTCTCGAGGAAAGTTCGAGATTGCCAAGCTTCTTTACGAAAGAGCTCCTGAAACCATCAACACCCCTTCTTATGACGGCGAAACACCCCTCATGGGAGCATGCTCCTCCGGTGCCATTAAACTAGTTGCCTTTCTTCTTGACAATGGAGCCGACCTTACGCCCAGATGCTCAAACTGCGGCTCCTGTGTCTGGAAAGCCTTGACAAATAATAGTGACGCACCAGCGTACAAAATGATCGAACTGCTGATTCAGCACGGTCTTGGCGTGGACGATGTCGTCAGCTCGGTAGGATTTACCGTGCTGGGCGAGGCCTGCAGGAGCGGGGATCTGCCGTCGGTGCGGTACTTGTTGGACTTGGGTGCTGATCCGGTGAAAGGACAACTCTGTCCGGGAAAAGAACCCTCAGACAATTCTTGGAGGAGTGCCGCGCAAGTTGCCGTGGACAACCGTGAGCCTGGGATCCTCGATGCCTTGCTCCAGCATCCCAAGGTCGCTGACTTCATTGCCAACGCCGATGTTTATGGGGAGACGGTACTGCATACGGACGACCCTCAAGCGGAGGTACCGGTGATGATGACTATGATCCATAATACGTGTGAGAGGCTGAGAAGGGAGACCGGCATGGATCATTGGGAAAGGATGCTGCGTGCTGAAGATTTCGGGGGCCAGAAACCACTTGATACCGCACTGGGAGGGCACCACAAAACGCTGACTGACCAGGCTGTCGCAAATGCCGACGAATTCATCGCACAGTATGTCGCGCAATTAGTCAAAGCCCCGCATAGGACGATCGACGACCACTTTTACATCATCAGAATGCTATCGCGGCTGCTCCTCCTCCGGACTGGTTACGACGATGAAGCTGTCAGACTGATACAGGCGTACGTCGTGGATCCTTGGGTGAGAGAGAAGGACGACCGTGTCGAAGAAGCGGTGTTCTGCGAGTACTATTGCGATGAGTGCGGCAAAGATGCCGAGGAGGAGACGCTCTACTTCTGCCGGTTTTGTGTATGGACTACTGGACGGTGCTGCTTCAACAATTACAAAGGGATGCATGAACCGATTGAAGTCCCATTGGTCATGGAGAGGCGCATCGTGGATATCAATTCGGAGGAGTTCATGGGTGTGCTCAGAGTCCTTGAGCAAGACTTTGTCACCAACAAAGCCCCCCGTGCCGTGGAACCCGCTCAGAAAGAGCTGTTTGAGGCGGATCCTAAGTCCGAGGACACGACGCTGTCCCTCGCCTTTCTGCATTCCTTGGGGTATCTTGAGTTCCGCCGTCGCGCATGGAGTCCTTACCTTACCTTGGCACCCAAGATATACAAGCGTATCGAGCCATGGGAATCCTTCATGAGGCAGGAGAGGAAGGAATTTCGAGAGTGGGTCTACCGGACGGAAACGGCGCCATGGAGACTGAAGGACGAACTTGAATATTTCCTCGAATCAGGCAGGAAGACCGCTTACAAGGACGTTGGCACCACCATAGCCGAGGAGATAATGAGGGATGTGGGTGTACTATTTCACGAGCCACGCCGCAGCAGAAGCCCGCGGATGCTGCGGCCGAATGAGAGGGGAGAGAGGGGCCCACGCATGCTTTCTGACGAAGAATCTGACGGATTTGATGGGATCCCAAGATGAATATTTGTAAGAGGTTTCTTGGATTCATGAGACATGATGAGATGAAAAGGGGTAAATGGGCAGCATCAGAAAAGAAAAGGCCGACTTACGAGTTGAGGTGATGTACCGGAAAAATACGCATAATTGTGGAAACCAAGAATATGTCTTGCAACAGGACTTTGCCAATTGATATCATTGTTACTCTTGTTTAATATCTTGGATAATCTTCCATGCTTTCTTTGCATACTTGCTACGGTGTCCCTCTTGCCATTCTCCGCCTGCACTCAAGTGGCATCATCGTTTCGACACAGACCGCCTGCTCAGCCATGTAGGAACTTCTCCAGAAACCATGAGTACTTCTCAAGTTGCTCTAAGTGAACAATATGAGCCCCATTGCTGATAGTAATCCATTTAGAGTTGCGAATGTTCTTGACCAAAGGCTCAACCACTAAATAAGACGCCTCGTCAAACTCGCCATGGATAACCAGAGTAGGGACTTTGATCTCTCTGCACTTCTCACTCCAATCGTAACCTAATGCAGACTGTAAGCTCGTCTAAAAGGAGGCTGCGCGGAGTACCAGGACGCACTCTTCAGGTTCCCGACGACAGTAATCTCACTTGGTCCATTCATGGTAGAATAGACCGTTGGGTCCTTGTCCAGCTCATCGAAAGCGTCCGCCAAGGCCTTGGGGAATGGCCAAATGCGACACATATGAACCTTGTAGTACTCCATCACGGCCGCCTGATACTCTTCCGATTCGTAGTCGCCGTTCTTTTCCGCCTTCTCGATTGCCTGGCGGACGGTTTTAGGCATCTCTTTTAGCCAGTTGCGCTGTGCCGTTTCCCACAACTTCATACTCGCGGGGCTGCTGGCCAATATCAGCTTCTCAATCCCTGGCGCCAGGACTGGCGATGCCGATTCCGTCGCGATGACAGCCGCAAGCATGCCACCCCATGAGTGACCGTAGAGGTCAAATTTGTCGACGCCGAGGCGGGCCAGCAAGTTCTCGAGCTCGGAGACAAAGAGCGACACAGTCCAGAAAGACTCATCGCCCTGCTTCTCCGGGTAATGCGTCGATTTGCCGCAACCGATTTGATCATACAGAATCACGGGAGTCTTGGTTTGTTTGTGGTAATACGTGAACAGAGGGGCCAGATAAACGTGTGGAATCCCGGGACCGCCGTGAAGTGCGACAAGCGGCTTACCTGCAGCCAGGTCGCCGAGAATACGATAGGCAGTTTGAGGGTTGGAGTCTTCAGGAAATGATGGATGAGGAAAGGGGACTGACCCCTCGACCACTTTGATGAGAACCATGTTATTGACAATCAGATGTATGGGTGATTTTCTCTCGTCGATAAATAGTGAAAGGAGGTAATTGTTGAACTGCAAGAAGCGGGGATACGAAACGGGGCTTGAGCAGTGAATGATCGGCCGATCGCGCCAGTAATATCTGTGTTGTGCGACGGAGGCATGAAGCTTACGGTGGCGCATAAGCTCCTGCCGATCCGGGAGCGAAAGTTCATTAAATAGCCCTCGGCTTACTGCGATTGGACAGCAACGAATGACAATTAGGGAAGACAGGACTTAGCAATGGGTTATTGCCTTCCGGGAAATGCTGCCTTTGGAAGATGCGATAGAATACATTGGCCGTACAATCGCAGTGTCACCGACATATAGACCACCCGAGGTTAGTAGATTAGTTTTGAAGCTTTTCCCACTACTCACGGAAAAGCCGACATCAATTCCATCCTAACGCGAGAAGATTTACTCATTGACTGTCTGTTTAAGTATCTAAAGCGATCGACATTGCGATGTGACTGGAGTGAGCTATTGGAACCTATGGTTCAGGAAGTTCAGCCAAGATTCCGCCTTCCTCTCCTGTCTTCGTACTGACGGCATCTGGGGCAAAGCCCGAGTTTCATTACTTCGCCTTGCACAGCTTTACTCAAAATTTGACCACAGGGGTGGCCCGGGCAGCATGTTCCAGGGCTGTGGTTGCTTGTTCGACGCTCACTGCGCGTCGTGTAGCTGGTGCCGCAGCTGGTGCAGTCGACCGAATGGAGAACGAAATAACACATCTTCGAGGAGTGACTTTGCGGATGTTTCAAGATGCAAATGGCAATTGCCAGATAGAGATCCTGACTGGTTCTTTCGCGATCTTGCGCAGGGAATTGGGGTTTCGAAATCTTTTGAAATGGAGGTCGATCGAAGGAAGCCAACAATAGGCACAATGATCCTTTATATCTTGAGGCCAGTCTCAAAGAGCTCAAGTGAATTGAGGCTTAGAATCCATTCAACATGTTGGCTGTCTTGGTGAATGGGCCTGATGCAACTGCTTTGTTGTGATTCAGCGATTGTCAAGGCGTCAAAGCGGGCAGTTCTGAATGCATATCGAAGCGTCCTCATACTCTCAGGACCAAAAGTGACCAACATGACTAGAAATGTCGCGAGGAGCCCAGATGGGCTGTAAAGTCATATCCCATTTCTAGTTTCTCATTCCGTCTCATCGCGCAAAGTGTGTCTATCATCGAGCAGAAAACGACATTGAAAAAACAACAACCTTTTTCGTCATCAATATGTGTCATTTTATTTGGAAAGACAGCCAGTGCCAGGCGTGCGGCCAGTACTTTGATCGCAAACTTGTTTCCTGCAACCAGGCACAAACGCGCAAGCGTACGGCTTGTAGCAGGGTCTACTTCCGAGAGAACGATGCCGATTTCAAATGTCAACAATGTTTGGTTACGGAAGCACCTTGGAAGAGGGTGAAGCCATTGGAAAGTCAGAACAACGAAGAGTACTACAGCGATGATTCTGGGGACGAAGACTATGAGGAATCTGATGTCAGCCTTTCGGACAACGATGAAAGTACCGATGACGACGGCGACTACGAAGCCAACAGAGGTAATGGGCCTTTGAAGAGAAGCTATAAGGATGCAGGTTTCAAACTTCCTCAGAGGCAAATGCCGAAAAGGAAATGCCGAGGAGATCAGGTCAAAAGCCTGTTGCTCAACTAAATGTTGCTATAAGCTCTCGCCCCTTTTCAGGCCAGTGTTGTATGTTTGCGGATTGGTTCGGTACAAAATTTAGGCAAAGAACCAATATCTCAATCATGCTCCAAGTTTCAAATGAGTCACATGTCTCATACCGCGAGAAATCATATCATGGCTTCGAAATTAGTTTGGCATCAACCTTATGAGTGGGCGTGACACCACAAACCAGTGGAAGCATAGAATAAGTCAAAAGCAGAAGTCTCTGACTTTAGGGTTCTTCCTGCGATTGGTGGCCAAAAAGCGCAGGGAGGTTTGTATGAGACAATTCCTTGTCAACAGCGTTCAAAGCATTCTAATGGAAGCTTCTGCCGATCACAGCCACCAAGCACCAAGGCAGAATCACAAAAGCTAGCCAGGTCCACACGACTTTAGTTAGGTTCAAGGAATTCAAACTTCTATTATTGATACGGATGGGAATTTTGAACAGTAGAACGATCAGTCAAAGCCATGGAAACAGCCATTGTGACCGTTCCCTTGCTGAACCCGAAAGCAAGCTGACGTCCAGCAGTGGTCCCCATTGTCGCTCTTGTTCACAACTGGCATGTAATCATCGGACAGCCTATTGTTGTGTTTTCTTTGTCGAACAAGTCAAGCAGTCCCTTCTAGAGAAGTCTCCAGATCTTTCGACAACACACCACACAAATAATGCTCGCGACAGTCAAAGTTACGCCAGCCAAAGACATATATGTCGCAACCGCCGCTCATCCTTTCCCATGGTTAAGCTGCGATATGCCCAACAACAATCACCTCGGCCGACCATCTTCATTCTTACATCAGTGCTTTCAACTCAGTCTACTTCAAAAGCCACAATGGACGGACCCAAGAGCCCCGACGCCGGCGCCTGGACACTCGTCGTCCCCAAGCGCACCAAGAAATTTCTCGCCAAGCCCAAATCAAGCGAGGACACCAAGGAGAATGCTACGCAAAACACCGGAACTCCTGCATCAAAGGATCAAAACGTTGATCCCGCGTATGATGCCTCCGCCGAATATGATGCGGACTTCGAAGAGAGCGAAGCCGACAACGTCATTGTCGATGTTCAAACAGAGAATCCCACGTCAGACCCGGAGGGCTTCATCGACGAATATGATGAGTACGCTGTCATTGAAGACAAGATGCTGGATCAGGCGGTGCATGACTTTGAAAAGCGAGAGAAGTCACTGAGTCGATTCGGAGGTCGGAAACATGGGACTATTGCAGAAGCTCGCGGCATTCGCATGCAAAGCGTTCAGCGTATCTATCTGCGAGATGACAAAAAGGCTGCCTATTGAGAGAGAGGATGGGGAGAGTTGAACGCTTATCCAAGGACAAGGACCAGAATGTTTGTTTAGGTCAAAGGTTGGATGTCTGATGAGCTCAGTTACATGAATCTTAGCTACTGTTGCTTCAGGCATGTTTAAGCCATCGCAAAAAATCGCATCTATGGGCAATGAATTCCTTCAACCTCGTAGGTTGAGAGCACACCTAGTCTACCTGCCACTCATTCGCACATGTGATATCTGGCCTGCATGAATGACTCCGTTGGAATTAAGCTGATTCCAGTAAATACCTAAATCCAAGACTATGCTGATAGCAAGGCATAGTCTCCCACTCCATTCCTTTTTTCACATCCTCCGCTTCGGCTCTTGACATAGACACGGCTTCCTAACCAAACTGGCCTTCACAAAAACATCCAATCGACATAAGTGACATGCTTCAGTCTCAGGACTCTTACTTGGCATGCTTCTTTTGGTGGAGGGCCTTCACTTCTTCCGCAAGCCCTGGGATCGGCCCTTGAACCGGGGTGTTGGGAGCGACCTGGCTGATGGGAAGTGCCGCCACCTTCTTGCCAGCTGCAAGCCCAAATTCTTCCAGCCATGATGCATATTGTTCTGTTGACGACACATAGATAATCGGCCCTAAGCCCACCCAGGCATGTGCCGCAGCACACATGGGGCAGTGCTCCCCAGATGTGTAGACAGACGCCTTGGCTCTCTCCTCAGCGCTGAGGTTGAGTTGCGCCCATCGCGCCAGGGTAAACTCGGGATGCAGGGTTGCATCCGGCTTGCCGTCACCGTTCTCGCCGGTCTGTGTGCGGTTGCGATCTTCGCGGATGATGGCTCCGTCAGCACCTACGAGGACGGAGCCGAATGGATCGTCCCCAGCATCCAGTGCTTCCTTAGCAAGTTCGACGCATCGCTTAAGAATTTTGTAGTCGGGAGATTGAGTCATGATGGGCTCAAAGGTCAAGTTTGTCTTGCCCAGGACGGAGGGTTGTAGTAGCGAACAAACGGCGGGGTAAACTCGTGATAAGATCGCAAGTCAGCATTGGGCAAAAATAGATGACGTACCAAAAACGGATGAAAGTTATTGCTGGCCCACAGAACTATTTCTACTTCACACATTCGTTTGGCTGGTGACTCATAACTGAAAGAGTTTTCTGTATCTTCAACCTCAATTCCTCTTCTTGAACAGCGCTCTGGTTTGACTGCGATATTAGTGAACCCTATTTTAAACAGGCAGCGAAGAGACTCCCAAGGCGTCTAATATATCACCTCATCAAACTCTACGTAAATCACATTCTTGCTGAAGTGAATTTCATCGATTTTGGGGTTTCAATCCTGTCCTGGAGACTAACAGGTAAGTCTAGTAGACGCGACTTCCCAAGTCCATAAGTGCGAAATTCATATTCATGTCCACGAAAGCATCATCGCACATGTCTCTCAAACCGCATATCGCACTGTATATAGAACCGACCGATGACCAAAAACTAAAGAACATCACGAACCACGACATTGCTTTGATGGCTGCAGTATCCTAAAATATCTTTTACATGTTATCAACCTTGAGAATTAATGCAAAGAGGTATCATTATAGCATTTTCTGCATCGTTTTAATTGAAGCTGAAGATTATAGCCAGCATGTTTTGACGACCGATGTAGCTGGTTTCTGTAGGCTTGCAACTACATGGTATGGAACAGGGAATAATAGTGGTGGAAGCATCATTATTGAAGCTTTTGCTTTGTGCCAAAGTTGGTTGCCATAACCTGCTCGTAGCAGCATACCAGGTCGACATTGCCGATATCTCAGCACCTTCTTCTGTACGGTTCGCAAGACCAATCCATACATAAAATCACCTGCTAATCGAATCATCGGCAAGAGATCGTTGTCTAAGGCCTTCATCATTCAAGGTTGACGGGGGATAACCCTATGGTTGTTTCTGAGTTGAGAGTTAACATCAGACGACACAACAACATTGAACGTCTACATACGCAGCATTTAGAGACCCCTTCGCGGACGTCGCGAATGTCGCAATATATGTCACACGTCCTGCCACTTGGGCCGGGCTTCAAGTTGCCGAGCTGGTCGCAGGTCATACAGCATTCGAAGTTGTTGTTGCATGTACCGCCGATTGCAAAAATCGGCGCCACGAGCATGGCGAACATGGCGGCAGTGGTAATTCTCATGATGTTCGGCGCAAGAGTGGCTGGGGAAAATCAATGTGATGTGATGCCCGTTGCGGACTAGAAGTATGCCGCAGTTGTGAAGATGACGAGACGTGAAGTTTATGATAAATTCGTCCCGGAATGAGCGTTAGTTGTGGAGTGCGGAGACTAAAACAACAGGAGCTTTTTGTAAGCTTTATTTATTGAATTGTGGTTGTAGAGCGGCGTGTGGAGGCGCCTCCTGTGCCGTCGGGTATGCCCGTGTTTCTAGGAGCGATCCGATATTCATCTCATAGAAGCGGGGTATCCCCAGCAAAGCGTTTCCGAGAAAAGCTTTCACCGCACAAGCCACGAGACCTAGTCCCACAGGCATGTTCACAAGGTTACGAGTCATCGAGACTCATTTTTCTTGCAAATTATGAATAGGCTCGTTGCTTTGGGACATGGGGGTGTTGCATGTCAGAGGACGGAAAAGCGTCGTTGAATTTCAAGATACCCCTTCTTTTGGAATTCAAACTGTACGATCGGCTGCTCCTCTGAGCCTCGAGGCTCAAGCTTGATTTCAAAGTACGCAACGAAGTACCAGTTTCTCTACAATATATCTGGTCAATACTCGACCCAATTCTTACCTACTCAAGCCTTATGGAGCCTCGTTTAAAACCAATAACCAGTTTCCCTCATCCCGCCTTATCCAGCAGCATGCGGCTTTGTATGAGCTGAATTCTAGATCCAGTGTGACCGGGTTGGCATCAAGTTCAGTACAGTCCCCTTTCTGACCAAGAGTTTGTCTCGATATTTTACCCTTATTCGAGGCTTTCTTCCTCCCCACATCTTTCCTCTGCCCTCGACAGGGGTGGCATTAAGAGAGATGCCACCCCGGTTGGGCCTTTCCCTCCTCTCGACTCTTTTTCTCTCTCCTCAATTGTCGCCATCGTCCAAAGACGCAGACAAGGGGTTGACTTGGGACATTGTGTTTATGAAGTCGCCCCCCTCTCCCTGTTCTCCTTGCCTCTCATCTTTCTTCTCGGCAATGACGGCACATGGAGACAACCACTTGGCTCTGAGTGCCATCCCTGCCAAACCTTCCCTCTCGTACCGAATCTCGGCTTCCATTTGATTTTCTCAACTTTTTGCCGCTGCATTCGATTGGGGGGCCACTCTGAGAGAGCAGGTTCTCAGGCAGTCACCCATTTTGACCCTCTCCACTTTGACGGTTGTGGTATGGCCCGAGTGGACCCAGTCTTCTGCGCCGCTGATGATGGTCCGTCACGCCATGAAGCGCGGCTACGTTCATGACCTGTTTATGCGAATGGGGAGTCTTGCGTCGTTGGAATCCGTGCTCCAATCCACGCCTCGCGATGATGCGACGGATCAATGATCTATTTGCAATGAGTGTTCACATATCAAGTTAGGTACTCTAATCGTGTATGTTGAATTGTGTGAAGTTTGGCTTACGCCGCTTGCTACCAAGGTATCAAGTCAACATATCAAGCAGCCACAGGACATGCTGGAGCTTGCAGCCCCACTGGTTCACTGTCCTCATATGTACACATGCGGAGAGCTCCGCGGTTCCACCAGCTCTGTTCCACGCTGTTGGTAGATATTTTGGCTTGTCGGGCTTGTCCGATCAGTCGCAGATCGCTTGAAGGGACATCCAATCCCCGGCTAAGCGTGACTTGTTATTGTGTTAATATCTGCGAAAGTTTGAGTAAATGATTTAATTTTTGCAGAGTCTGTGCTAAGATAGTTGGTGTTTTGAGAGAGTCGATTTGGTCTGGAGCACACGGCGCCATCGTGCTCACTCGAATTCACTACGAGCATTTCCTTTTGTTGTGTTTTGTTTGAACCCCAAGAGGCATGTTAAGCACGTTGATGCATCGAGAGAAATGGTTATGCAAACGTTGGTTTTCGTCGTTCAGGCTTCCGCGGGGACCTCTTGGGCGAAGCCAAGCTCACTCGGGACAGGTGGTTAGCACAGACAACACAGAAGCAGTTGCTCAAGCGTCTTGCCATGAGCTAGGCTAATTTATAATCGACAACTCCGGGCTGATTACGTTCAATCCGAGGCTCTTCTGCCAAAGCGCCAGACCGCCGCCTGTCGCCTTGAGAGAGGTCCTGAGACCTCAGTTGACCCCTAAGATCCTGAAGTGATCGTTTTGGACACTGAGAACCAGTAATTCAGGTTTTCTACCACCTTCATTCATCAAGTCCAACTGGCCGAGCTGAAGATCATACGCTTCTATCTGCTCATGTCAAGGCTCAGGTTAGCCAGTTAGGGGGCAACACCTCTGTTAGTGTGAAGTGACCATACCATACCCTGTCTAGAGGGGCTCGGTGGATTCTGAGTAGAATAAGAGTCTACGGTATAGGCCCAGGCCCCCCTATTTCGCAAGACAAACCCTCTCAACAAACCGAGTCAGCTTGCGCAAAGTTATTTGTATATAAAGCCTCGCTGATATTCCCAACGCCTTTGCTTCAGAGCGCCGACTCATTCTGCAACAACAACAAAATATGCGGATCTCCTCAGTCTTCACCTTTCTCCTCATTCAGGGCGCGGCCGTGCTCGCCGCTCCTGAATACAAGAACCCTTGGGACGACAGAGACTGTGTCCGCATTGACAGCCCTATGGCATCGTGCCCTGCCGTTGATGCGAGATGCCCTAACGAGCCGTCCTGCCCATCCGACCATCCGGAAAGTGTGACCCGTGGCGCCGATGGCTGCAGCCGTGCCGGACAGCAATGCTCGAACATGGTTTGTATTACTTCCCCCCATCTCCTGACTTGGCTAACACTTGAAATAGGTCATTTGCTGCAAATAAACTGAGTGATTTTTAGCCGGTTATCCCAGTTGCGCACAATCAGAATTCGGTCCGAAGCTCGATAAACGCTTCCGCCTTATATTCTTCCGCCTTATATCGAGTAATATACACAATTATTCTATCTTTTTACTCACTAGCTGGAGTGCAGTCTGCCTGTCCAGGTGCAGAGCCAGCCGAACGGTACCTTCACTCCATTGACGGCCTCGACATACGAAGATGCGGGAAAATCGTGCGATTGGCTAGGCTGTGGAGGCCGGATGATGATGGTGTGTTCACGTGAAGTGCTTAATTTTGAACGTCTTTCTTGAAGTAGATAACGTGAGAGGTTCTTTGGGAGATTGAAATCTGAGTACTACAGGCAGGGGGGTGGCCCCCTCGCTGTCTTCAGTTCAAGCAAGATTCGCATGAAGTCAACTAATGTACGCAACTGTGAAAGGTCCAGGGTGTAGATGAAAAGTAGGATGGCACATGCGAGGATTTCAGATTTCGTGGTCAATTCAACAGACAGTAGATGCTTATAGAATGGCTTAGGTCTAGGTATTGACAAGACGTACCGCCAAGAATAGAAACGAATGGACACACTGCGCTGCAGTAACCATGTCTCCCAAGCTTATCCATCCATTTCTCTCACTCCCCAGGTGTCACGCCCTCAAAGCACTGATGGAGCGCTGTATATTTGCCTTTCCCTACTTTTTGAAAGGCGGCAGGTGTTGCGCGTCAATCAGCAGGCTGCTTCACTGTGCACGAAATCTAAAGGCGACAGCGATGGATATAGAAACCCTGCAACCTGAATCATGTCGGTGATGTTGCCGGCAGGCCCATGAGATGGAAGAAAACTGCATTATACATGTCAGTTTCCTCTCGAAGACATATACAAAATCTGTGAAACGGTACTTACTGAGCATTGGTGGGAACACCATCGCTAGCCAAAGATGCCAATAGCTCGTGGACTGCAGCATGATCAAAAGTTTCCAGGAAGGCCAAGTTCCCGTGGTCTGCGTCAAAGACTGCGGTAGTACTGTCGCTGGCGGGACACGCCGGAAGGATGAGAGCGTAGCCGTGATCTTCAGCATGTACAGTCGCATCCATATCGACGAGGGCCAACTGCATTCGGCTGTCCTTCAGAACGAGAGAGCCGCTTCGGCTTTTGCACGGATTAGCCCAGTCTTCCTCGCCCAAATGGAAGTTGCATACCTGTAGGTTACGATCTGGTCTTGGGGCACAGTGGTGTAGTAGCTGGCTGCGTGGTCAGGTACAATGAGCTTTGCGCCACTGGCGACGTAGTCCACAACACCAAATGCGTGATCATGATGATGATGGGTGGGCTGGAGAACGTCAATATCGAGCAGAGAATCTTGGCTTGTCTGGGAATACGAACCCAAACGTGAGTGATGTTCTTCCCAAGGCGAGCTTGAGCCCATTCAATGACGAGTTTGCTTTGGTGAGGAGGAGCATCGAGAACGATGACAGATCCGTCTTCAAGCTCCACTACGGCTTGTCGCATGGCCAAGGCCCCCTCGGGACTGATCACCCATAACCCGGGCAGATCATCAAAAGGCCTGGAAGCTGCCGACTCGATGATTTCAGGAGTTCCTGTGTATGCTCCTGGCCAAAGGAAGTTGGCGGATGTCTCACCAATCTCAGAAAAGTCATATTGTGCGTCCCGTACGGGCACGCTAGCCTGCGGTATTGTCGCGTTGCCGGGTACTGTGAACAAGTCTTCAGAAATGACAGGATTAACCAGAATCTGATCAGCACGATAATCCGCAATGAGATGCTTTCCGTTGTAGATCGTCTTGAACCGCTGTGGAGCCTGGACGCCGTCAACCTCAACGTAGTCGTAGACAAGGAGATCGTGCGTTGAGGCACCGAAAAATGGGTGATCTTCATAAGAACGAATGATGTATGGCAAACTGGTATCGGGCTCGAAGAGAACCGTTAGGTTCAGTGAATTATCGTGAACTTCATGATGTCAGCTAGATGGCCCGGACAGCAACGTCGAGGACGATTGGCAGGACTCACCACCGCTAAGTTCTACACCGGCTTCTGTGGCGCCTGAGCGATAGGTGAATTTGTTGTTGGATAGAATCTGCTGATATTAGTGAGTGCTAGTGAATGTCTCAAACTTGCCATACCGTTGAGAGCAACAATGGGTGCCACTTGTATGCCTCGTTGATCAGGTACGACGCAAGTAGACCTGATGCAAAACTTAATTGTTAGTTTTTCCAAGGGATGGACACAGCAAGAGAAGAAGAGTGAGAATGTTCATACCGTCGAGATATCCCTGGGTATCTCCAGTAGGATTGTAGAGGTCATAGCTTCCCCCAACAACAGCAGCAAAACCGGCCTCACTGCTATCAACGACCAAAGAGAAGTCCATCGGACTCAGGTTGGCTCTTCCGAAGGTCCATCCAGCTATTGGAACTTAGCAGAAATCAACGGGGAACTAGGTTTGAGCCTCACGTACGGCCAAGAGAGGCAACCTTGTCGATGCGTTGCCTGACGTTGTTCCCACCAAAGGCAAATGTCACGTTTTGTCGCCCAGCAGTGACAGCTGCATTATCAACTCCAGTGAGAGAAATTCCCAGCATCAGGGTCCTAGCTCGAAGAGTTCTATGCTTGGTTAATGAATGGCCAGCCATCACTGAAAGCACGCACCCAACCTACGTTTCGCCATAGTACGACAAGCTGCTTATGGAATCGATGACATCCTGGCCACCAAGGGCTTCAACCCCTCGGGCAAGAAGTGCGGCAGGATCTTCGACACTGTCATTTTGGCGGTGGTGCAGTCGATGACCAAAAGCAAAGCCGGAAAAGAGCAAGGCAGTCAGACTGAGTCGAGAAACAAACATCTTGGTAGTCTCCAGCGCAAGAGGCATGAAGGACGAGGCAATGGTTCGTCCAATGTCTGATAATCTGACGAGCTTAAATACATGATATAGACCATCTAGCCCCTGAGCCCTTGGTCAGGAGTAAGTTGAAGACGGATTTCTAATCCCGTCTCGAATGCCAAGAAGGCGACCGTAGCTTAGGTATTCCAGCGACACCTGATTTCCAGAAGATTGTGACTATGTCGAAGGCTATGCTGGTGAACATGGCACGCTGAATGTTGGTGATTGCAAGGGTTACTGAGGCCAAGTTAATTTAAACATCTTGGATTCTTGTCCCGCCTGCTCTGGCTTGCGGGTGGCTCCGCTGAATCACAGGGGTAGCTTCCGCGCGGCAGGAACTATCCAGATCAAGCTTGAACGTCGCCTAGATTCTGGCGAATAGCGAATGCGAATCCAAACTTTAATCAGTTGACGTTACTTGGTCCTCCGGACATTGGACGAATTCTGGATCCGGTTCTACTGTTTCCCCTCGTTTTGAGGCCGGGTTGGCCTCAGGTGGTGGTTAAGTCCGGAGGCTGTGGGCATAGGTGCCCACATTTAAGGCCGACGACGCCGTAGAGATGGAGCCATGACCGGAGATACAGATGGGTCAAGGGCCGCGTCTCATGCGCCTAAGTTTTGGGCACTTATTACATGGCGCTCGCAAGGTCTACTAGCTGAGTAATGCGTTAAACTCGAATGCGCTTTCTTCATTAAAGCACTGGGTAAGTGCTGGGTTCTACTTTTCGTGTAAACAGCAAGGCTTGTCCTGCCACAAGCCAGCAACCGCTCAAGACTCCGGAATATCATCTACAACAGGTATCTATAATCAGGAGACAGATCTCCCAACTCAGTCTTCTCCTCCTCTGACAAGGTAGATTGTCCGGCAGCCCGATCCCTGCTCTTGTTTGCAGACCAGCATGCGATCGCGTAGATGAGACACGCAAGACCGCTCAAAATGACGAAGGCAATGCAGATGCTGTATCCGGGGATGTACTTTGGTGCGTCCTTCTTCAGGAAGGCAAACACGGCAATGATTCCACCAATATTACCGAAGCCAACTTGCCAAGCACTGCCAATCGAGCGACGGTGGTGGCCTCCCAAGTTCATGTTGAACCAACACACTATGATGGGCATGGCTGTGTAAGAACCCATCGCCACGAGGAAGAGCGATGCGTATTGTACGGAGGTGTTGTTATGCACGGAGATCAAGATCGCAAAACCAGCCATGGCGACGCAGATAGCGAAGATGGCGAATAAGAACCGATGGCGCGTCTTGTCAGAGATAAAGGCGACAATCATCGAGAAAACAAATGCCACAGCCCATGGAGGGACACTGTGCAGCTGGGTCTGGATGCTGTCGTAACCGTACGTCTGGATGATGCCAGGCGCGAAGTAGGCGTAGCCATAAGCGGGGACAATCAGGCCGAAGTACATGAAACCTCCGACAATGACCTTGTAATCTTTGAAGATGTTGCCGACGTCCTTGATGGTTGTGCTGCGCTCCACGGCGGAACGCCCCTGATCGGCGCGGAGGCGGGCCGAGACAAACGCCTTTTCGTCGTCGGTGAGCCACTTGACCTCTTCGGGGAAGTCGGGAAGCCAAAAGTAGAAGAAGAAGCTGACAATGACGGTCAACAGGCCTTCGAGGATGAAGATCCAGCGCCATCCAGCGTAGCCGCGGATGCCACTCATCTTTCCGATCGCTGCAGCGAGGAGACCGCCGAAGGCTCCTGCGAGAGTCGTGCTGTTGAAGAAGAACGAGTATCTCCTCTGCGCCTCGTGGCGCCGGTACCACATGCCGATGAGGTAGAAGGCGCCTGGGAACATGCCCGTCTCGAAAACTCCCAAAAAGAACCGGGTGGTGCAGAGTCCAGCGTAGTTTGTTACGAAGCCCTGGAGCATGGTGACGAGACCAAATCCAAACATGTTGATGCTCAACCAAACATGCGGCTTGAACTTCTTCAGGAGGATGTTGGAAGGGATCTCCAAGAGGATGTAGGGCACGAAGAAGACGACAAGCGCATTGTTGTAGAGGGTGCCATTCAGGTTCAGTTCCGTGCTGAGGCCGAAGACGTTCGCATTGGCTATGTTCACTCGGTCTGTGAAAGGAAATGGCGATTAGCATTGGAGTTGCGATCGTGGCTGGATGCGCGGGCGGGGAAAGTGAGCCTCTTACCGAGGAAAGCTAGCAGGTACATGACGCAGAGGAAGGGAATGACCCTCATGTCCTGACCAAGTTAGCATTCATACCGCAGTGATCATCGCGCCAGGGAACACTCACAATCTTGCTGACGAGCTTGCTCTCCGTCGTATGAGGGGGGCACTCGACGTGCTCGTCGCCGTAGCCGGGGCGGTCATGATCCGTCGCATGCTCGAGGGAGCGCGACGGCGACTCGGCCGGCTTGTTCTCCTTGTCGTACTGCATCTTCAGGGCCGTCTACTCTGAGAAGCTGGACTCAATTGAACTCTCTGCAACCAGTAGAGGCGCGCGCGACACACAGAACGCGGCGAAGGGCTGGCAGAGACAAGTGAAGGAGCAAAGGGGTGCGGCGCAAACAAGACTGACGACGATCCTGCCAGGGTCGCAGCCAGCTTTTATTTCGTCACCTACTTTTTCGACTGTCGCAAATGACTGTGAGTCGCGCCGCCGACCTCGGGGTGAAAAGGTTCCCTGGAGGACAAGGCCGGTGATCCTCCCGTCTCCACACGACTCCACACGACTCCAAAAAGTACGAACCAACACCACGTTGGACGTGGAGCGTGTTTGGTGTCTAGCCCGGCAGCGGTAAGGAGGGACATGGATGGGTGTCCTAAAGAGAAGTGATCATCCCCCCAAGCCTCCCGAGCCGAACCCCGCGTTTTCTGACCGTGGCGGGAGTTAATAATGCAGCACTAAGCTCGGGCTATTGCTTGTAGCTGATTAATGTCATGCAGGGCATTGGATCCAGTCAATGACTTGTGCTCGTATCCTGTGCATTGCATGCCTCTCAAAAGACATGGCAATTCTGCATAACTTGCACAAGATGTTCAGGCAGCAAGAAACATTCCAGACTCAGTGTTGGATCTGCAAATCTTAAAAGGGCCCCATTCTACCCTATTCACAACTCCACCCCGGCCCCGGGTCGGACTTGGCTCTACTCCACTCCGTCCGCCGATGCAGGAACTGTGACTCTGTGAGTAATCCCTACCACAAATTCCTTTTTGCGTGGTTGGCTCTTGGCTGACTGCATGCTGCGTCGGACGGACGCCGCCGCCGCCCTCATCTTCTGAGCAGAAAAATCCTCACCTAGGGTTCGGTCCGGTGGGATTGATAGGATGCAGGTGTGAGACAGGCCGGACTTAAGCTCGAATCCGGCCGCCGGACGCCCGGAGACCATCCGTTTTGGGCCTAGACCATTAGGGGACCACAGTGACTCAAACCACTGGTGGTTCTTCTGGTTTTCCTACTCAGGGAGGCCACAAACAACTCTTCGCTTGAGCGGCAACTCGACTGTCAAGCCTTGACAGCTCGCTTTCTACCCCGCGAACGCCAAGCCCAGCCACGCCTGGCGATGCTCTTTTGTAGCTTGTGTGAATGGTTGGCACCTGACCTCGGCTCTGAATGTCGTGCGTTGCGATTTTTGAACAAACAAATCCAAAGAAGCTGCTCAGTCGGCCTGGCCTTAGTCTCGTGTTCCGACCCTCGTATTGCGACCAATTAGGGCGTCAACTCAAGACTCCTCACAAAGATTGCGCGTGTTTCTGTTTCGTGGAACAATTGATTTCTTTCTTGCACTCTTTTCTAAAGCTGTCAAGCTGAAAGCCACCGTAACGCACTGTTGTCCTGCTGGAACCAACGGCTTTCCTTGGTAGCCAATCGCGATGCTACCAAACGCCGTTGCTGTACTCGCAGGTGTTTTGTTTACGGTTTCTATTCTTGTGAAGAAAGCTGTACACTTCGTACATATTCCCAACAGGACGTCAATGCATAAGGTATCACCCGATGGTATTACTACGAACGATACATCCATTCTCGAAGGAATTGATGAAAGGCCGAGAGCAACATGAAAAAAAAGCGAAACTGTCTCAGTTGAGGCTCCAATAATTGCATGTTGGCCCGCGGCATAAAATGAATTGGGGGTTCAAATGATGGTAACCTCGGCATTTTCTACAATGCTATCAAACAAAACCCCATCTGCAACAGCCGGTGCTGCATTCCAGAAGACGTCTTTGGTGAAGACATAACCAGATCTCTGGTAAACATCTCTCATTGTAGGGTGCTTCCAGGAGCTCAATACCAAGCACCCTACATGGTGGCGCGGCACATGAGCCGGCGCCGAGTTTTCGACTCCGGTAGGAAATCTCATAACTGGCAGCAGTATCATCCTCCCTGCTTGCTGTAGGACCCTGTCAGGAGTGTCGGGAAAGAGCATCACATTTCTGCTTTTATCGCCACGATGCCCGAGATATTCACCGACTGCCACTTCCTCCCCACGATCGCCGTAGTCTGTCCAGCAATACGTGATGAACATAGTGCCTCTCAGGCGAAGGAATCCACTCTTCACTTCAACTGTTGAGTCTGGGCCCTCGGTGGTGACATCCAAGTCAATCACGTTGACCATCTTTTCTCCACCTAGAAGGCTGTCACCAGAACGCGAGAAGACCGGCCCATCGACGGAAGCCCATGACCAGGAAGGTGCTCGATATTCTGACGGGCGTGGTAAGTCTCCGTGCGTGTACCAGCACAGCTGGTTCACGATCACGGATTGCCACATGCCCGCCAGAAACCTATCCCCGGTGGCTTGCTGGAAGAGCTTTGAGAGTCCCGAGAATGCGTAAAGCTTGTCTTCAGATCTCGTAAGCTGACAACGCGAGTAAGACTCAACGGAAACCTCCCAGGCGTTGAGCAATTCGGGCGTCATGAACCCCGTTGGGCCTGATACGAGATCTCCCAGGCTCCCCAGAGTCTTGAATCCCTTCATATGATCGGCTGGATAAGGGTTGACATCTCCTCTTGGGAAACCTTCGCATCCGCTCTCTTGGAGACACTCCCACATGACCTGCTGAGCCGAAAAGTAAATGATTCGCGACGCAAAAAAGCGCTCTTGATAAACCCAGCCACGGCAATGCAATGGAGACTCTGGCAAGTGATCATCCCAGTACCTCCGACGGAATATGTAACACCGCACTGGACAGGTTTTTGGCGCAATAGTCAAAGTTGTGTCCACAATACCCGGCGCGATGCCTTTAGCTGCACGGTGTCGAAAAAGCCCTCCTTCTGGACCATCTGAAGCAGATGCACAAATATTGCACATCGAGTTGCTGTAGACACTAGCCATCATCGGTGCCTCCGCTTTCCAATCCTTATCGTCATCTTGGATGATGCACAGACGGTCGATCCATACGTACCGGACCCCAAAGTGACGGGCGACAAGTATGAAATCCTGAAAGGTCTGGGGTAATGTTTCTACCGGCCAGCCAACTTGAAGGTCGTTAATATTTTCAGATAGTAGTAAATGCTCAGGGTTGGGTGCCCAGCGGTAACTCAGAGTCATATATTGCACCGGGGATGTCTTGTCTAAGTCTTTCGTTATTCGAAGCTTCCAGTCAGGTTCGCCTGGAGTGCCAATGTCGACGAGGCGAGTCGGTAGCCATCCGGGTCGTGCAGTTGGGGGGCTTCGGCATTTTCCATGGTTTGTTTTGCATCTGTTAAACCAGTTGAGAGCTTGGTTGAGCGATGAAGGGGAGGCAGTACTGCCTGCCACGATCGGCGGAAACTCTGGTAAAGGGCTATCTGTGTGGAAGTCTCAGCATCTGTACGCTTGAAATCAGCACGAAAACTACTAGTTACCTTCGAGGCGATTCAAATGAATCATGATGTTCACGTCGGCGGTGCCAGACCAGAAGTTTGGGTGTCGAAACGCCACAACAACTATCTGATCCACCGTTTGAGCAACGTCAACACGCGTTCCATTCTTGTGGCGGAGAATTTGGAACTTGATTGGCTTCCAGATGGTTGCCCATACTTCTGGTGCAACTAAGAGATGGTCGTGATTCCATAATGTGGAGCAAATGAAGCAGTTGTTTGAAGCCGCCCTCCTGAAGCTCTCGAAGCTTTGGCCTTCAGGGGTAATGACCCATAGCTTTTCGACGTCATCAAAAAGAATGTGTTTTGATCGCAGGCCGTCTTCAGCTTGAATAACTTGCTTGCAGATCGAACATAGAAATGAAGTAGGATGTTCCATTGCACTAGGAGTGGGAGTGGAAGGTGACGAACACAGCTTTGTTGTGTTGATCTGCTCTTCGTGTACTGTAGATGAGTGATTATTCGACGGTGTGTCCCTGCAAATATGTGCTCTTATCACCTGACTTGCTGAGTCAGGATGACCTCCACAAGAAACGAACCAACATACCGTCTTCTTCGTTGTACAGAGGCGAATACAACAATAAACATGGCGATAAATCAAGATTGCAGTTTTTGGAGATTTCAGCAGCAAAGCCACCGACACAAGATGCAAAGGTGACTCAAAATCCTAGTTGGACAGTGCGGATTGGCTAACACTAGAAACACAATACAATACATGTTGCGATTGGAGTCCCGTACATGGGTTGACATGGAGAAAAGAGGCTGTTCGAAAATGCATGAAATCACACTACCATCACCGACCTCCCTTTTTGGTACGTCCTTCGACCGAGCCAAATCAGATCCCAAGCGCTCGCTCAAGCCACAACCAAACGCCCGTTCCCAGCCCCCATCTAGCTGTCTTGAAAAGTCCACGAATGGCTCCATGCCTTGTCTCGTTTACTGGGCGATCCGTCTTGCCATGGTGTATGGTGTTGCTTTCTGAACCGGAGCCGGAACTAGCCGAAGCCTGCTTCGTGGCTTGCGACTTTTCTTCGTAGGCTTTCTCCATCGCCTCAATCGCCGGGAGCCCCCAGTTCTTCATCCAATCTCCCTTCATGAGATCTTCTGCTTTGATTCTGTCCTCTGGAAGCCAGCAGAAAATCTGCTCCAGCATCAATTGCAGATCTCGCAACTCCCCAGGTGGGACTTTCTGGTCTTCATCCCCGTCTTCCCAAATTCCAACTAGCTTCTCTGATCTATCCTTGCTTATGAGCTGCACAATGTGGTCCGAGAGAGTGGTAGGGTCTCTGTGCCGAGGCGTCTCGTTGTCAGGGTTCGAGCCGTTGTCATTGTTACCGGAGTCGATGTCCGCCTTCGAAGCATCCAACCATGTCTGTGGGGGCTTGCCAAGAACATGGACTATTTCGGCCCAGACCTCTTCGAATCCAGGGAAGTAGGTTTGGAAGACGCTGTAACGCGCATATAGCTCCACGGTAATGCAGCCCAAAGCCCACACATCAGCAGGAAACCCGATAGGTTTCCGAAGCTTCTCCGCAACCAATGCCTCAGGAGCGCGAGACTGCTCTGGTATATTGAGTTCATACCTATCATGTTCAGCGGGTCTCCATGATTCACTGAAGTCGCTGATCCGGAGCTTTGCATCGGAAAGACGCAATTTGTGGGCATGTTTGTCGTTGAAGTACATCTTGCCAACCAGGTAGGGTGGCGCATTTTTTGGGATTGGTTCATCAAAGTCGCTGACCTTCTTGCAAATTTCGATCGGATATTGTCGCGGCAAGCCGAACTTGGTGTTAAGATCCCGAACACTGCACTCCGATAGCTCTGTATCTGGCAACGCCAGCAGGAGATTTCCGCTGTGTAAGTCTGGATGAAGTGTTAGCCTTGCCTCCCTGCAGGAAATGATGACCAGTGATTGATATTGGACTTGCCTCCGTGGACAACTCCTTGGGAGTGCATGTACGCAACGCCCCGTATGAGCTGTGCAATCAAAGCTCGAGCAACTTCAAGACGGAATAACCAGTATGGTTGGCTCCTGAACTTGCTTTGCGACAGATTGATACAAGTCGGCTCGCTGACAAAACAGCGATGACTTCCATTTGGTCCTTGCAGCGTGAAAATGTCCAGGCAGGGGTGAATGACTTCCGCGCCCGGGTGTGGTGCGGGGTTTCCTCCTAATTGCTGAAGGATTCCATCCTCGTCGGAAGGAAATTCATCGGGCTCGCGGTCGGCCTCTGCACACGCAATCTTGATGGCAACCTTTCGACCCAGGACTTCGTCGTGCGCAAGCCATACAGTCGAGAATGATCCGTTACCCAGTTTATTGATGATAGTGTATCTTCCATCAGAAAGCTGATCTCCCAGCTGAACTGGATGGAAAAAGCCTTCTTGGTAAAACCAGTACCGTTCATCGGGCTCGTCATCGTTGTACAGAAGGATCTGCATCATTTTCAGATCTTCTTGGGAGTATGGCTTGCGAGATGCCAACAAAGACACCATCGCATCTTTCTCAGAAGAGACATGGTTTGAAAGGATACGCTGAGTATCTGTGACACTCCGGCCTGGCGGGAGTTTAGACACCACGGAATGTATCGAGCCCATTTTGATTGACGATCGCGGTGCAAGATAAGAAGAGGTGCAAGAGTAGGAGGAAGAGTCAGGCTACTTTCGTATCCAGAGAGTTGAACTAAACCTGAGCTTTCCAGGGCTCCCGGCGGCTCAAATTTATGTGTCCAACGTCTGGTTCAAAGCCTTGTAGCCATGGCATTTCATTGGAAAGCACAAAGTGACTGCAAGGGGGTCAGAAGCTTTGGGACAAAGAAAACCATGTTAGCAGCGAGCCCTGGTTGCGAATCAAAGCAGCGAGCAAGGTTCTCTCTTGGCGAACAGCCGCAAAGCAGAGGCATTCAGGGACTGAATGAAGGAAAAACCAGGGATATCCCCAGAGAAGATAGATGCCGTGGATAGCTTACACGCAGAGGTAGAAATCATTAACCATTCAACACACAAAGAGTTTCTTCTATGCATAGATTCCAATGGGTCATGTTGTTCGGGATCCGATTCCTTTGAGGTATTCCACGCCCTTTTTGTCCGAAAGATTCTTTTACGCAGGTCCAGCTTGAGAACATAATACCATTGCTGTCAATAATTGACAAACATACCTCGACCAACACCATCGCATTGTTTGAAATACATGTAAGCATGGCTCGTGAGTGACGATCATCGCGAAGGAGGGGCTATTAAATGGGCAGCTTTGGGTTCGAAAACCACGAAGCATCGGCACAAAGCATACCACCAATACAAATTCTCGAGCAGCAGACCAATCAATCGAATCGATATCACAACGATGACAACCGAGAACCCCAAAATGGGAATGGTAGAGGTCATTTGGAAGATCGGCATACCGTCAGATGAATCTCATGCCACTGCACTTTTGGGTGCCCATTGGAAAACAGTTACTGACAACCAATATTCATGCAATTCGATGCTAATTAGGTGAGTCTTGATTCCGCATATTACATGATAATGAGGCTACAAACTGATCACCTTTTAGGTCGGATCTTCACAATTCGACGAAAATGACATTTATACCACGCGGATTTCCCGTTCAAAAACCCGGGTTTGTCAAGGACGAGTGGCATATAACCACTTCTTTCAGAAACGGTAATGAATTTATCACCGCTCATGGATATACAGCAGGCAAGGGGAACTACAATGTTCATCGAACAACAGTCACCTGTCCATTCCCAGCTCCAATCACGACGGCAAACCCAGACGGCTCCAGAGTGTGGCCGGGTGAACCGCTCGAACCGAAGTACACTCGGCGAATGTACCATGAATCGTATTTGGATTCCCTCATTTGTAAGTAAAGCGGAGACGAAATCCAATCACGATTTGTGTCTTGGGCTGTATGCGTTAATTAGAATATGAGTTGCGTTGTAACAAAAATGAGAATCTTGCTAGGACAAAACTTAGGACATCTTTTGGGATCAAGCAAATTATAGTCTGATAGCCTTGTGGGCTGCTCAACTCAGACAGTCTACAACTATTTGTTTGGGCAGTAATAGAAGAAGAAGTCTCATTGAGTAGATTTACTTATTTTCTCATCAATGTCGTTCTGCGCGGAAACAACAGATGTAAGATACGTCCGACATAAATAACGAAAGCTTCGGAACTGCACTTAATGCATCCATGACGCAGTTGTAATCGAGTAGAAAAGCTTGTGAAAACGGAAGAGGCTGAAGTAACCAAGCCAGGCAAAGGTTCATTCCCGCCACGCACCGCATTGGGTCTTCAATGTTATTTGTTGGGTTCTAAGGAATCAAGGTAAATGAAAGGCAAATACTGTTTTCGAAAAGTTAAAGATCAATACATGTAATCAAAATTGAACATATCGAAGTGATTGAAATTGAATACGCCACTGATGCGGTTTCCCACACCTATTGACTCGTTGTTCCTCTTGGTATCTAATGCTGTTGCATGGCGATTATTCAAGTCATAGCTCCGGTCTGGCGATTCCTTTTAATTCATGGCCCAACGTGCGCTTGAGGTGTAAATTTATCTAATCACCACATCTTACTCTTGGATCGAAGCATCGTCTCCGGCCTCAATACATGAGGTGATATACTTGTTTTCTTTCGTCATATGACGAAATGTGTGCACAACCTGTTGTATTGTCAGCACTCGCAGGCTTCGTTGACTTACCTGCAATCTCTAGAAGTCCTGTAAGTAACTGGCCTTTTAGAGACTGGATGAACGTCTTCGAGATGAGAGAAGTCCTTCCCTAAAACACTGTTCAAGTAGTCCACACTCAAGAATTCTGTGGGATACTTGGAATCAGATGGCCATAGATTCTTGCCCTCTCTTTTGGTGTCAAGAGGTATGTTCACAGTTACTGTTGACCTTACCACGTCATAATTCTGTCTGCCTTTCGTGTACCCATGCGCTGTGGAGAACGTACAATCGGTATCTGGCCATGAGGTTGTTACGTGCCAATCGTCTGGCACCGGCCCTGTTTTCGTCATTTTGGTATTGTGTAGCCCAGATCTGGTGAAGGCTCAATTAGCAAACTCAGTCCCGCCGCCCGTGACAAAATGAAAACACAAACGCAAACGCTGGAAGTACTAACCGCATGACAATCGTTTTGACATCGTCCGCTTTCCCATCGTGGCCATGCAGAGCATTCAGCCAATGTGCTTTGAGAGCTCGCTCGTATTTGTCTGTGCGCCTCGGCCTCTCGCATTTCCAGATAACTTCAACGTCTGGTGAATTCGAGTCAGATGAGGATGGAGAGGACATCGCGGCTGTTACTGACAGATATGGTATTTTTGCTGATTGCGTTTTGGTAACTATTGTATATTGTGGCCCAAAATAATTGAGACATCTACGTGATGAAGCCCATTATATACCAATGAAAGCAAACCAGCATCCTCGTCACCAAACTTGATGTCTGTTCAGTGTGAGTGTCTCGAACAACTCCATTGTGCTATCCCATGTTATGCTGTGTTTTTTGTTCCTCCTGACGCTGGGAAGGCCGCAATATTGGATTGTGTCATCTGTGAGTTTTGATAAATCAAGTTCAAGTGCTAGAAGGGAATGCGATTGATGAAGCGAGCCTCTGCTACCTTACAAAGACATAGGTTGGAAGCAGTCGTGTAATGATACCTCTGTGGGCTTTCACAGTCATCTGTGCTTTGTAGTTTACTTGGCCACCACGGCTCAAGTGTGGAAACAAAAGGGAAGATGCCAGGGGCTTCGTGTGTCAACTCATCGGCAAAGGTATGCCGAAGTTCTTTTGTCCGACCTAACCCAAGGGCGCTCTTTCTGTTTACAAAGACATTCCCCCTTTGGTTTCCTTGTCTGGGCAGATCCACAGAAGGTTCCATCGCATGGGTAGTACATAAATCCAAATATTTCCCATTTGAACTACTGAAGTGTGTCTCCGGCAAACCTACCACATTTGATACCAGCGAAGCTAAACCACCCAAACAATTTCTTGACTGACTATGGATGCAATCACACCAGACGAAGGCACGGTCACATACATGGTTGATATCGACGACTACACGTTCCACTGGGAGACTGAAGAGGAAGAGCGACCACAACACTACTTTCCTGGTAGCTACCATCCCGTCGAAATTGGCGATCAATTTTCCAATGGAAGGTACACTGCCGTTCACAAACTTGGTCATGGGGGTTACAGCACCGTCTGGCTTGCTCGCGATGAGAAACATGGCCAATTTGTTGCGCTCAAGATAATGGTCCCCGAGCAGCAGTCACAGTCTGAAGCACACAACTACGGCATCGAAATCGAATTTCTGCGTGAACTCCATCAGACTCCCACCAATCATCCTGGAGAACTGATGCTCATGTCTTGTCTGGACTCCTTCAGTCATGATGGACCCAATGGTAGCCATCTCTGCTTCGTGAGTCTCCCTCATCGAATGAGTATTGGTCAAAGCAGGCACGAGTCCCATGGCACTGGGACCTTCAAAATCCAAGCGGCGCGAGCAATGGCCGCCCAAATGATCATCATGCTATCCTTTCTTCATTCAAATGGCGTGGTACATGGAGGTAAGTAGGCTTGAGCGCCAAGATCAGGCCAAAGCTGACCGTGAAACAGATTTTACCCCGAACAACGTTCTTCTTGCGCCACCTGACCTATCTCATTTGTCAACCGAGGATCTCTACCATAAGTATGGAGAGCCTATCAAAGCCATGACTGAGCGTCGCGACGGCAAACCGATCCCCGCCGGTATTCCGCCCTACATCGTGCCGGAAATCTGGTTCGGCGACCGAAGCACAGAACTGGACCTTCAAAATGCGAAACTAACCCTGACCGACTTTGGAGAGGCCTGGAAGCCAGCTTTGCGTTCGCGTTATCAGCTCAACACTCCTGACAACTATCGCGCCCCTGAAGCGAATTTCGCCGAGAAGGAAAATGTTCCTATTGGCTTTCCGTCAGATATCTGGTCTCTTGGCGTAGGAATATTCGAGATCTTTGGCAATCACCTATTTGAGGGGTCGCCAGATCCAGATGGTATGCTCGAAGACATGATCAACACCCTTGGCAAACCACCCCAAAGATGGTGGGACCTGTGGGAGGCCAAGGACGAGTTCTTCAGAGGAGACGTAGAGTGGGATGAAGACGGAACCTATCCATACAGAGAGCATATCTTGCTGGAGGAGAGAGTGTGTGGGTGGATCGGAGATGCCCATCGGGATGAGATGACAAATGAGGAAATTGGGGACCTGTATAGCCTCATCAAGGGAGTTCTCTGCTGGGAGCCTGATGATCGTCTCACTGCAGACGAGCTACTACGAGGAGGTTGGATGAAAAAATGGGGGCTACCAGCGTTGCAGGCGATGTATGAGGCTCGGGGAGAAAGCCGCAACATCATGTCGGAGATCGACTCGATCGATCGAATGGAGCTAGCTACTGCTGAGAAAGAAGGCTCAAGCAGATGGCAAGCCGCCGCGTCTGGGGTAACTATGCCAGAGTTCGCAACAGCATGGTGGATGAAGGTACGGGGGTTGTTTGGTTTTCCTAGAGCATAGAATCAGGTTTCATCTGGCACGGGAGCCTCTTTTGTTCGGTACGATCAATGATTATTGCCACTTTACCACAAACAGGTTCATCCGGAAAGTCTTGTGAGCTATATCATTGTTTGTCTAATTGGCATTCCCGCTGGGAGTGCGTGTTATGGGCGCACTCTAGGACAACGCATTTGATGCCAAATGTCCAATATCAAAGAATCGCTCTTAGAAGCATGTTATTATTTTGCTGATTTTGAAAAGATTTCAATGCACATTCAACTTTTATTCACGCAGCTTGTTTGAATATCGGCCGAAATATTCTGGGTGATCGTTTTGATTCTTGACAATAGAAAACACACTGCCGAGTAAAACTTTGCATGAGCTTGTATCAACCTGGCAAGAGGCCACCCTTTTCTTCTGACAGATAATTTAACATCGGAGAGATCCGGGTCAACTAAATTGTCCTTTTTCTATCTAACTCATGACGCGGTAGTGATTCTTGATAACATGGAGAAACCAAAGTTTAAATAAGAAGTTCCCTTTCCAATCTTATCCGCTCACTAGCTCATCCAAATACTCTTCAGTGAACCACTCTGCAATTTGCTCATCCTCGACCCAAGATGAGCTGCCCCGTGTGGGTTCTTCATCCAGGGGGATTTTCCTGCGTCCCCCAAAAGTATCGCTGACGTCGAAGTTTTCCGCACCGCGAGTGTATCCATGCGCGGTATAGAAGTGACTGTCGTTTTCTTTCACTTTCCAGGATGCCGTCACATGAGGCAGATCATCTTGAAACAATGGCTCGTTGTTTCGTCCGTAGTTGGCAATTGTACTGAAATGAAGTCCAGACCTGGCGTTAGAAGTACTCGATTAGCTTGTCAGACAATAAAAGAACGTATCCGACATTGAACAAGCGCATATAGGTCTCGCAGATATGACAATCTGGATGACGGTGACCTACCTGATAAGCAAGACTTCTGGCTTCTCCCCAGACGCTTTGCACGCAGTTTGCCAATGAGATTTGAGAAGTTGGTCCTTCGTTCCTTTGACTCTCGAGTCATTTGGTTTGACCTTGAACATGACTTTGATCCATTTCTTATCCGCTGGGTGCATTTTCGGTCGTCGTGTATCGCTAATAAGATGGTGTTGTTCAATCAATGTTTAGCTCTAATTTCGTGAGGCTAGCATCAGCATTTTGTACTTCAGGACTTGTGGTGACCACGTCGATCTGAAGTCCTGCAAAGCATCGTTCCACGGATGTGTTGCCCCTTGAACTCCTGATCCGGAAAAGATACGATGTCTTGGATACACAAGGAACGGAAGAATGAACAAGATAAAAGCCATCAGTTCAACTGATACCGTGCCCTTGCAGCTCTCATTCGGCATGATATGGGCAGGAGACAACTAGTTAGCAGAAATCTTTGTAATAATCTTGGTCTATATGTACGACCGTGGTTTGAAAGGGCCGAAATATCGATTGCTTCGAGTTAGGTCACCTGTGACAAGTAAGGCATTTCCTACCATGGCCATTCCTTGTTATGCATTCGTTCTGGTAAGATCCCGTTCCCGATACCACAATGAGAGTACTAAATCTTTCAAACATCTGGGGTGGGGAATGTTTGCTGATTGTTGAATCCAAGAAATCCTTAGGTTCTCGAAGGGCCCTACCTGGAAAAAACCCTCGCTTTGTTGGTGCCGTTCGCACCTTCTGTTTGTCCCAACTTACATCCAATCAGAGGCGTGAAAACGGGCTTGAATTTTATTTCTACCAGGTCCGTGCTCTGCTTGGTATGAAGCAATCTGGCTCGTTGAATTGAAGGGTGAGAATTTGTTCGACGTGGACTTCACCTCACACGTTAGCTTCCCACACTCACTACAGCATTTCCGTTCCCCAGCAGCATTCAAATTCCGAGAGAACCCTACTATTTTCTTCGAATTTCATCTCACCTCCGTTTTCAACAAATGTTTCATCTCCAATCTCTTTCCTGCCAGACGGCTGCTGGCAGAAAGATGGCCGACAATTCCTCATGCTCGACCACCGCGGCAATGTATACGTCCACCGGCAGCTCTTGCCCCGGCCGAAGTACGGCCAAGATCGAAGTCGAGTCGCGGCATCCGAACATTGATTTCACCTTTGGGGAGACATGGACGCAGGATGATTTGGACGAACTAGATATCCTGGTCTGGAACGATGACGAGCCAGAAGAATTCTACGCAAATTACCATGAAGGGGGGCTGCATCCAGTCCGTATTGGAGACCAACTTGCCGATGGAAGATACACAATTTTCCACAAGCTTGGCCGTGGAAGCTTTTCAACGGTGTGGCTTGCGCACGACGAGAAGATGAACTGCAATGTCGCGATCAAGATCACCAGAGCCCAATTTACCAAGTCGTCAAATGAAGCCGATGTTCTCAAGTTCATCTCAAGCAGCGAAATTCCAAATACCGGCCGCGAGTACCTGCAAACTCTTCTACACCACTTTCACCACCAAGGGCCCAACGGAACCCACAGCTGTCTCGTGAGCAAGCCGGCTTCGTTTACAGTTGCCCAAGGCCTGTTACGGATGAAAAAGAGACGAGCTTTGCCTGCGGAAGTAGCCCGAGCTATCACGGCCCAAATCATCATCGGTTTGGACGCTTTGCATTCTATCGGCATCGTTCATGGAGGTGAATACTTCCGACGAATTTAAATCGAAAGCACACTGATCCGAAAGACAGATTTGCACCCCGGCAATATCATACTGGCACATCCAGATCAGACATTCGCAACGAAGACCATCGAAGAGATATACAAATCATACGATCGCCCTCCCAAAATTCCACTGCACTTGTACCAAGCAGCAACTCTCAGGAAGCCCCCGATCCCCGATAACGCGCCGCCATACATCGTTTCGAGCTTGTACGTCATAGGAGGATTCGATACCATTAAGCTTTCGGACGCAGAGGTAATGATTGGTGACTTCAGCGAGTCATGGAGACCATCGCAGGAGACGAAGCACAAACTCACATCGTGGCCTCCCTCTCGAGCACCCGAATCACTGTTTGGGAAGAGACTCAACATCACCATGGATCGACCTGCAGATATCTGGTCTCTCGGATGTCTCATATACCAGGTGTTTGGAGTTAGGGTCATTTTGGATACGGTGCATTATGACCCCGAGGTGAACTTCGCAAGAACGGTCGGAATGATTGGAAAGCCACCAAAGCAATGGTGGGATCTGTCGAAGGAAAAGGACGGATTGGACAGCAATGAGGGCGACAATGATGTAGCCCATGATGACTCGGACGAAAACGAAACCATCGAAGACGAAACCAAAGCATCATTGAGACGACGGGTCAAGGTTTGGCTTCCGAAAGATCGCGGTTATGATCTGGATCCTGTGATGGATGAGGAGCTCGAAGACTTGTTGGGTCTTCTAGAATCCATCTTTCACTGGATTCCCAACGAAAGGGCGACTGCTTCTGATCTCGTATCCTCACCATGGATGAAGAAATGGGGACTACCAGCCATGGAGACCATGAAGAGGGAAAGAGCAGCAAAGAACAAGGAGGTTGGGAAGGCATGAGCTTGAACTAGAGTCAGCAGGCTTACGTCAAAGAGAGAATGGCATACGCGAAGTTCAGATTGAGGAATCAAGTTAAATCGTTGAATTGTCGGTTTTCCTGCAGCCCTTCTGATGCATTCACATGAATGAGACATGTCGTATCTTGAAAACCGTAGTCCATCTGCTAGTCACTTGGCACGACAATCATTGTGTGGCCCGATCCGAGCCCAGTCCAGTGAAAATTGAGTTAGATGCCAATTGCACTGGAGGGAAAACACCAAGGGCGGTCATGTATCTACCCAGACTCTTTGTCCCACATAATTGCCGCATACAAGCAATCACCGGAGGGCCCCACGCAAAGCAACAGCAGAACCCTTCCTTTCAACTCTCATGTTCTGTTTGGACTTTCTTCGACCCCTGAGAGAGATATTTCCTGTAGGCTTCACTGGCCAAATCTCTCCTTCAGCCAAGCCTCATCTTTACAGTTGCCTCAATCAGTGCGAAGATCCTGGCTAATCTTGACAAGGCCACAGAAATGATTCCCTTGGCCGAAGCCAACTCTGAAGTCGCTGCTATTGAGCTCGCCGCTGCCAATCGAACATGGACCATGGATGAGTTAGAGCAGGCGGATGGCATTCTGTTCGATGCGCCTGAAGAGTATTTAAGCGATTACGCACAAGGCGGATTTCACCCTGTTCAACTTGGAGATCGACTGGAAGACGGCAGGTATATTATTTTCCACAAGCTTGGGCATGGGGGATTCTCGACCGTCTGGCTCGCCCACGATGAGAAGTTGGGTCGCAACGTTGCCATCAAGATATTGAAGGCTGATGTAGCCGGATGGACCAACGACGGGTACAATTTTGACCCCTCAGTGTTTGGCACGCCTATTCACATTCAGAGCGACTCCTTCCGCCATGATGGTCCAAATGGCTCTCACTTGTGCTTCGTTAGCACCCCAGTTCGCACAACAGTCGCTCAAAGCCAAGTTGAGTGCCAACGCAGTCGATTATTTCCACTTGAAACAGCGCGAGCCATCGTGGCACAAGTCATTCAAGGACTCGCGTCGCTGCATAGTTTCGGCATCGTTCATGGAGGTACGTTTAGGGAATTGATGACCGCAATCTCGCGCTGACACAGCTCCTAGATTTACACCCGGGCAACGTTTTTCTGAAGTTCAAAGATGCTGAGATGGCTGACCGCAAGGTCTCTGACGTCTATGCTGCCTATGGGACGCCCGAGAAGGTCCCTCTTCGCACGTACCAGACTGCTGTTCTAGAGGGGACAACGCCAGCTCCGGAAGGCCCCCCTTACATCGTTCGCAGGATTATTACGAACAGCGGATGCGACACTATTGCTATAGACAGAGCCAAAATTGCTATCGGTGACTTTGGAGAGTCATGGAGTCCTGGCATGACCACGAGATACGAGCTGGCTACACCGGCATTCTACCGAGCCCCAGAGTCGAGAAATGCCAAAGAGAAGAATCTGCCCCTTGGATTCCCTTCAGACGTGTGGTCTCTTGGCTGCATCATCTATAACGTCTTCAGCTCCCGAACTGTGGTTGAATCCCTTGGCCCCAACTTCAACTACATACACGAGCAAATTTGCCACATGCTCCTTAAAGACCACGATTCCGATGACTTTGGCCCGCCGTTGAAGGAACGCGTTCTTGTCTGGCTGAAGAAAAGTCGACGCGGAGATATATCGGATGAAGAGCTTCAGGACATCTATGAACTACTGAAGTGCGTTTTCTGCCTGGAGCCTGAGGACAGGATCACTGCTTCTCAGTTGATGTGCGGTGACTGGATGAAGAAGTGGGGAGTCCCGGCATTGAAAGCCATGGAAGAGGCTTATGTAGAGGCATCCAAGCAGAAAGAATGAGCAGGACCTCACGTCGACCCGATCGAATCGAGAAGGTGCCTAATCAGGTCGAAAACGTAGGTGGACAGTGAGGCTGGCAAATGAAACATGGAAGGCAAGAGGGGCTGTCTAGTGCAGAGCCGGGAAGGCAAAGGACGGCGAGGAGGAGGTTGACACTAAAGCCCATGAGGCGCTGAAAGATGCCAAGTAGAGATTTTGAGTAATGATGACATTTAAAATTCTTCAACCCCTCAAGAGGGACCGGGGCAAGCTGTATAAAGATCCCACAACCAAGTGTTTTGGTGTCTGCGACTTTGATTCAATGTGGTCAACATGCCAACCGAGAATTGCCGATGCAACTTGTATTCAGCTACGAAGGTATCTTTAAATCAGTCCAAACCATCCAGTCGGCATCCCACCATGACAAGCTCTAGCTAGCACCACAGCCATAGTCTTATCCCGAGCAACCGGGGCCCAAGTCTTGTCGAGGCCCTCCCTTGGAACAAGTTTGGGAGTTTCTACTTTGACTTTGAAGTGCATCTTCTTTTGTCCATCCAAGCTCTCTGACCCTATACTTGTATGTACCTTTTCCAGGGGAACTATTGCTCCATCGACCGTGATTTCCAGTGTCGGATCATCCTGGCCAAAGGGGACGGCACTAACGAAGCCGTCAATAATCACGTCTTGTAATGAGCCGCTGCCGCCCTGAACGGCCTCAAAATTCTCAACGACTAACTGAGAACGAGGCTTCTTTCCATCCAGCGGCTTATCAAGCTGCACAATATCTGAATCAAGAACAGGTGTATGAGGTGGCGGGATCCGGTGCTGCGTCTTCGCCTCAAACGCATGCGCCCACTTCAGCAACTTGACATCATCGTATGCTCTTCCAGCAAAAGTCAAGTTCATCGGGACACCCTTATCCGCAAGGATACCCATCGGCACGGATACCGTCGGGATGCCCAAATGGCGAATCACTCTGTTTCCATTACTGTAATGAACGCCGTTTCGCCAAGCCAGGTCCGCGCCCTCGAAGCTAGAGTCAGCATTAGCGGGACCGACGTCTCCAGCTGCTGGGAAGACAACAAAGTCACAGTCAAGGCCTGTGAGCCAGTCTTCAAGAAGGACTTTGCGCATCCCTTCTAAAGCCTTAACAGCTACATCAAGCCCTTCGATGTCGTTGAGGCTGCCTTTGCCAATGTAATCAACGAGCTTTTGGTAGAGGATTGCGTTTGGCTTGTCAAAATGTCTCAGCTCAGGCTCCGTACGCAAAGAGTCGGGATAGATGTTGAATGGGTCGACGGCAGCGAGATCCGGTATTTTCGGGTCCTTGAAGCTTTTGAGAAAGTCATTCCAGGCATGAGCGATGAGGGCACTCCTTTCCATGGAAACCCAGTCCTTTGGTCTTCTTGGGCAGCCCTCGGGCAGCAAGTCATCATTTTCGTAGGCTGTAACTGCAGGAAAGTCGTCCACCAAAAGGACTTCCGCACCAAGCGCCTCGAGGTCCTTTCTGGCTTGCTTCCAAAGATCGATAACCGCCGGGCTCGTCGTCACTGGTTTCGCTCCAGATGGAGCAGTACCGCCAAGGTACATTTCGGGAACAGCAATTCGCAAGCCTGCAAGGGACTTGCATCCAGCTAGCTCTCCGAAGGACCTCGGCTTCTCGTGCCATGCTTGCGGAAGCTTGATAAATGGCTGTTCTCGCCAGAAGTTCCCTTTTTTGACTGGATCCTCCACGGCAATAACATCCAGAAGGGCAAACATGTCCTTCATTGTTCTCGTATGAGGAACAGGGACGTCGCATGTAGGGTATAGCGGCCAGCTGCCTCGCGGGGAGAGAAAATGCCGGGATGGTGTGTATGCAATGAGCGCATTGTTGCTGGCGGGTGATCTTCCAGATGACACCGTCTCGCCGCCGAGCCCAAAAGATGCAAATGACGCCGCGGTAGAGACCGCAGACCCGTTTGAGGAACCCGAGGCGAACCCAGCTGCGAGATAATCTGGGTTGTACGGGTTCTCCGCCCGTCCCCAAATGCCTCTCTGCATACCACCGCAGGCAACTGCAGGCATATTGGTCCTGCCCATCAAAATGCCACCTGCTTCCCGGATCTTCTCAACGAGAAATGCATCCTCATTTGCGATGAGGTCCTTGAATGCGGGTGATCCAGCTGCAGCCACAAGCCCTTTAACTTTATAGCTGTCCTTAACGGTGTAAGGTATGCCCTCAAGCGGTCGAACTGGAGCACCTGATGCGCGCCTGTCATCGGACTTGGCTGCTTCTTCAAATAGCTTGCTATTCAGCACCGGAATGGAGTTCAGTGCTGTGTTACGGCAATCGTATGTGCTTATGCGGCGTAAGTAGCGGGCCACCAGCTCAACGCTAGTTATCGAACCGGAGTTGAGAGCATTTTGTATGTCTTCGATTGAAGCCTCGACGAGGTTGAGTTGTGACATGCTGGGCTTGAGATCAGAAGGTTTGAGACACAAGAACTGCCTACCTAGCGTGCAGTGTTGGAAACCGACAAACTTCAGAGAGTCGTAATATTTGCCCCTAACAGAGGGAAGAAAGTATGCGAATACATGTCAGCAAGATGATAGGCAAATATCCCCCGCGGCGAAGCGTTTGGCTTGGGTGGTGAATTTGCGGGGAAACTGATACGTAAGAGATAGCAATTGTCCCGGACGGCGTTGAATCCGATAACAATACCGCTTCGGCGATTCAGGCCGTTGACTTCGATATCTGCCGATTACCATGCCCCGCTGAAGCCGCTAGCGGGTTGCCGAGCGCTAGCGAATCTCCGCCAACACAAGTACAGGATCAAACACTTGCCTACCTTCACAACTGAGAGTCCCCATGGCGGCAGACATCATCACCGAGGAGGAAATTTAACTCAAGTGGCTGCTCAGACAACACCAACAGCCCAGTCAGAACATGAAAATACCACGACGTATATCTTAATGTCTCTATGCGTTATTGCAGGATCTAGATGTAACAGAATGTTTAGTAGCATCGATATTGTAGCAATACTGCAATACGTCTTGCTGACGCGTGTAAATTGATCATGGACAGTCATACTCGGCCTCGGCCCTCGGAGACGGACAAGGACAGACGGCCGCGTGTGGGGCCCTGCCTCTTCCCGGCGCCGGTTCGCAGCCACCCTGTAGACCTCAGTCATCCGGGCCACAGTATTTTGCACAGGGTCCGGCAGTAATTCCCGGTCGGCGTTTGACACCGGCTCTTGGACTTGGTGCGGGCGCTGAAGTCAGACTGTGATCCCGGTCTCGTGTGCGGCGAGACAGGTACGGAGCAGATGTGTCCGTGGGCCGATTTAATGGACCTGCCAGGGCAAGTCAGGTTGCTCCAAAGCTTACCTAGTTACTCATTGGCGGAGGACCACCTATTTCAATCCATACGTCCGAAGAAAGTACCTTGGGGTCTCGTCAAGTTGGCCGTTGAATGTCCAAGAAAGGAGACCCGTATCCATATCCGTGGATTCTCATTCAGTGCTGTGAAAAGGTCGTGACCCACCGCATGGGCACTGCCGAAATCGCTCTTGTAAACATGGATTTGCTGATTCTTGACGACGTCTTCGGCGTCTTCTTTGAACCAATATCTGTGCACGAAATGGGCCTTCATGTTCTAGTTTACAGAATCGGGTCTGTAGTAGGAGCTAGGCGATGCATTAATCTGAAGTACATCTCAAAAACTCTTTTCTCTGAGAATACTACAGCGTACACAGGCACCAGCGAAGAGGCAAACTTGTGTGGGGGCGTCGGACTCAAAAAGAACTTTGGTAAGTTGCCTCTCCTGCTTTTGACGGGAAGAGTGGGGTAGATCCCTTGAACGAATCAAACGATGTCAGCAAAGACAGGCATTAGGTTGTCAAATTTTTATCAGATCGCGCCATGTCACGGTGGCAATTGGGCAGAATGCGGTCTTTTGCGGGCTCCCTCGTGTAAGATGCTTGGCTGCATTGGCTTGGTTCGTCCGGTTCGAATCCTTCGCCGGGATGTGTTTAGAGTTACCATTTCAAGACACCTTAATTACCCTCCCGCCGGTTCGATGAAATCTATGTAAAAGATGGGCAGCCCACGTTCCGAGGTTCCTTTGCTGCGGTCTTTCTTTACCTCTTCATTCTCTTCGCCGCCGTCGCCAGCCTAATCTTAGAGCCTTTTGGCCACAAGATCAATGAAGATGTCAACACCACCCGGAGGTTCAGCGGCCCATTCGAAAGCTGCCGACCGATTCCCGCCTTCGGTCTCTTCTGATGCCCCGCTTAGTCATGAACAGCATCTCGACGGGGACGGTAAATCCAGCGACTATCCCAAACCTGTATCCGACGCATCTCGCTCGGGTGCTGCTGATGATGGAAACGCCGGTATCGGTGTCAGCAGAGTTGAAGCCTTCAACAAGGTCCTGTACCAGTCTGGGAAGTCCGGCAAGATCATTCTCTGGCTGTTGGGCATCTCCATCGGCCTAACCATGTTCGCCTATGCCCTTGACCAGGGCATCACTGGGACCATCTTCACCACCATGGCCAGCTCGACGTTCGGCCAGCACAGCTCGCTCGCCGCTGTCAGTACCGCCAGTCAGATCATCCGCGCGATCAGCAAGCCCTTCATCGGCAAGCTAGCCGACATTACCTCCCGCCCGACGACCTACGTTGTTATTCTTGTCTTCTACGTTGTTGGCTTTGCCGTCGCGGCTAGTTCCAGCACCTTCGCTGCCTACACCGTGGGCATCTGCTTCACCTCCGTGGGCAAGTCTGGCCTCGACCTCCTCAGTGATATCATCGTGGGTGACCTTACCCCGTTGCAGTGGAGAGGCTTCTTCGGTGCCGCCCTCTCGATCCCTTTCGTCGTCACTGTGCCTGTCAACGGCTTCATTGCGGAGGGCTTCGTTGATAATTGGCGATGGGGCTTGGGCATGTTCGCTATCGTGGTGCCTGTACTCCTTGTCCCGGCTATGTTCACCCTGTACTCCATGCAGCGACGAGGTGAGAAGATGGGCATGGTCACTATGGCTGCCTCGAAGCGTCTGAGGACCGGTGCCGCCGGGGACTCCGAATCAGCGGGACTGTCATATTGGATGAAGCTGTTGGGCGAGGGTTTGATCGACATTGACATCTTCGGCCTCATCATTCTTGGAACAGCGTTCTCGCTCATCCTGCTGCCCTTCACTCTCGCCGAGAGCGCTGACGGCGGTTGGGGTAGCCCGAGAATCATTGCAATGCTCGTTGTCGGCTTCGTTCTTCTCATTGGTTTCGTTCTCTTCGAGATGTACGTCTCACCAAAGCCGTTCATGACGAAACACATCCTCCAAAACCGCACGTTCCTCGCTGCCGCCGCGATCTACACATTCAACCAAATGGCCTCGGCAGTACGAAACACCTACTTCTCGTCGTATGTTTACATCATTAAGCAATGGTCTACTTACGAGTGGACCATTTTCTTGGGCATTACCACGATGGGTCTCAGCATTATGGGGCCTATCGTTGGTCTTATCCAAAGATCCACCCACCGTTACAAGTCCATGATGGTCTTTGGCGCGGTGGCCAGGCTCATCGCCTACGGTCTGCTGGTTCAACCCAACGGTAACATGGTGCAGGACACGGCCCGACTGGTCATTGCACAACTTCTTTACTGCTTGGGATCCTTCAACGTCGTTGGCGCGCGCGTGGGCAGTCAAGCATCAGTGCCGCATGAGGACATGGCCACGATCATCGCTGTGCTCACACTGTGGTCTACCTTGGGTTCTTCAGTCGGCAGCGCCGTCTCATCCGCGATCTGGACGAGCGAGATGCTTAACCGCATGCGGAAGGAGATGCCCGATGTTGACGAGAAAACCCTCGCGAAGCTGTACGGCAATATCAAGAAGTTGCGCACCACATACGACTTCAATGACCCCATTAGGCAGGGAGCTATCCGCGCCTATGCCCACGTCAACGGCCACATCGCCATTACCGCTCTTCTCCTGGCTGCGGTCCCTCTGTTCGCCACTTTCTTCATGCCTGACTTCTACCTTGGCAAGCAACAGAACGCCGTCACGAACACGGGTCTTGACGGTGAGGCGGTCGATTTACCTCAGAGAGAGTTGAGAAATGAGGAGGCGTCTGGGACGGCACCAGAGCAGTCGAGACCTTTTTACTACAAGTGGCTTACTCTTTACCGCAAAGATACTTAATTTCGCGTCATGAAGAGTTAGCTAGGAGAAAACCTGCCGCAACGCGAGCACTATAGTCGCAATACAAACGAAATCTAGGCCTTATAATTACTGCAGATCAGACATAAAGGAGAACACTGGCGACATGTTGCAGGCCTACTTCCGCAACTCTCCCCCTCATAACCGTCACCTTCAATTCACGGCTTGCTGACACAATGATTGATGTGCACACTGGCTATGTTTCTTCCGCGAGTCTCGTAAAATCCGGGATATTCTATTTTCGAAAGTCTCCATTACTCAAGACATCTTCTACCTCAAAGTCTGGCTGAAACTCTCGATACAAGCTGTCGGGGCTAGACGTCATCCTGAACGTATACGCCGCAACGTTGTCCTCGATAATTGTTTTTGGTATGCCATTAGCAGCTGCGGCTTCGGCCAAAAGCTGAACTTGGCAACTCTTCTCCATGAGAGTAAACAGGTACGCTGCTTCATCAACCGTCTGGCCCACAGTCAATAGACCGTGGGTCGTCAAAGTCATCACCTTTCCCTCTGGTCCCAAAGCCTCGGCCAGCCTTTTACCCTCCTCTTCATCAAACACCACTCCCCCAAAGTCCTCATAAACTGCCTGTGCCTTGCCGTAAAATATGCAAGCATCTTGATTGATCATCTCCAGCGGTCTACCGAAGGCGGACCAGGCCTTGCCGTATATGGTATGTGCATGACAAGCCGCGTTCACGTCGGGCCGCGCCTTGTGCAGAGCGCTGTGAATGAGAAAGCCAGCAGCGTTTGAAGGCAGACTCATGTTTCCGCCGATAGCGTTGCCATCGTAGTCGACCAGAATCATGTCCGAGGCTCGCATAAGCTGCCACGGACGACCGAGCGGGTTGGTCCAGAACGTGTGCAGATTTTCGGGGTCGCGAACGGAGATGTGCCCAGCCATGCCCTCGTTGAAACCCTTGCGGGCGAAGATGCGGAATGTGGCGGCCATGTGTTCGAGGATATGCGTGCGGTGTTCATGGAATGATGGGAAAGTCGGAATGCCGGGGAGAGGTGTGCCTTGAGACAATGCTTCAAGAGCCGTCTGACCTTCCTTTGCGTGAGGCTCCCAACTCTTCTTCACCGGCACGGCATCGGCGGTGGCGGGTACCATATCCGTGTTGGAGTGTGGTGCCATTATGGATATTTGGGACCAGCCAAGTTATTCCCCAACTAGACAGTGGTGTTCGTTACGCAAAAGGTGAATTCCCCGAACTCTTTGCTATGGTTGGAAGAACGAAGGCATCCGCTGGGAATGAGCGATTTTCTGAGCTGGTTGAAGGTGCAGTGCCCGGGTTACATGTTGTTTGAAACTCGTGGACAATGAAGGCAGACACTCAAGCCGAGCAGTTCGGTTTCAAATGCCAAAAGAGGTGATAGGAGACGATCTGATTACGAATAAAAATTACCTCAATCCTACAATGTGGAGCTTGACTCGGCCCCACTTATCGGAGCACGTCGCCGGAAGTCTTCCGGAAGTTTCCCGGAAGTCACCCGAGCTCGTTCCGAACCCATCTTAGGTATCAAACGTCGCAGAAGGCGTTGAGAGACGGAAGATCCCAGGCGCAAACTTTCAGTGTCCGCAAAAGATTGTCTACGAACAAAATTAGATGAGGGATGTTTGCTCATAGGACTAGTAAGCGTCATCCCTGACGCTAACGCCATTGCCGATTGCTTGGTGCTGATTTCTAGCACAACCGCCGTTTGGCGACGGCACCTAAGCAGCGCTTGTGCAGCCACCCACCGCCAAAACCCCTCAATAACTATGCTGCCTGTCGCAAAGACTACTTTTCAGGATTCCAGATGATCAGAAACGGACGTCGAAGCCCCCCTCATGGACATCCTCCTGCAGCTAGCTGGTCTTCCGGGCTACTAAGCCGTTGGAAGATGTTTTGGAACAGCCTAGGAACACCGGCTGAGGCTGAATGAAGGATCAAGCTTAAGCTTTTTCTACAAGCGACGAGGCTTTTGAACAGAGGCACCTCCATCTGACGCTAGGTCCACAGCCTAGGCCGTGAAGGGGGATCGAAAGTGCTATGCCTTGTCTCCAGATAATACAAAATATGTGGATTCCCCTGAGACTTATCGCGGCCCAGAATTTTGTCCTGAGATCACTCTTCTACTACCATCTCTCGGCCAGTATGGAGGCTCCCTCCAACTACCCTCGACCATACTCAGCTAGGCAGAGTGCCTACTCAGGAGAGGGGTGGGCCGAGCCCTCTGCAAAGCCCTTCTTGGACAGCACCACCACAATTGCTGAAGTCAAGAGTCAATTCGATTATGATGAAGACGAACCTAAGCGGCGGTTATTTCCCGGACGCAGTAACAAGACGGGCCCCAAACCAGTCATTCGTGGAACAGCAAAACGATTCTTCCTGAGATGGCTTGTACATGCTCCAGCCATCGCCGTCACCTGTGGCATTATCTGGATCAGCCACATGCAGCTGTTCTGGTACCCAGAGCACGGCGTCGAGCCTTTCAGCAACATTCACGTCAAGCTCAGCGCGACTGTCATCAGCAACTTGCTCCAGCTGGCATCCAAAATCCATGAGATCATGATCGTTGCATCTCTCGCTTCCATCTCTGTCGCCATGTTCAAGCGGAGACTTGTGGGAAAAGGCGTCCGCCTTGGCTTCCTTACTGGTGGATACCGAGTCGGCGACCTAGAGTACCTTCTGAGTGGTGCATTTTGGAAGCAGGGCAAGGGTGTCACATTGAACATCTGGGAGATTGGGCTGGTTGCCTACCTAGTCTTCGCGACTATCATGTCTACCGTCATTGGACCGGCTTCTGCGATTTTGCTGGTTCCGAGTCTTGGATGGTTCGACCTTGACGGTGCTTTCCAGGATGTCAGAATGCCGCTTAGCTACGGAGTTTCGCCGGAAGAAGCTTGGCCTCGAAGCCTGAACAGCTCTTTATTCGATTCGACACCAGAGTGCAACACCACCGAGGCACTCTATACATATTGGTGTCCCGTCGGCGGCTTTTCCGACATTTGGAACTGGGCGGAAGGATTCCGATACGCTGGACTGACAGACAACATCACTTTCCAACATCCATCAACGGAGCTCCGTCGTCGTTTGTCTTTATCCGAACACGTCACTCAGAACGACGGATCCGTTTTGATGTTCACGACTCCGTCCAGTTCGATCATGACTACAATTGGACTTTTTGCCAGCTACATTTCTCGGAAGCCAGTGCGTATCGGGACTGTTACGGACGCAAAGCGATACCAGCTCACGACTACGACACCATTGCAACAACCCTTTGTACACGGGAAGTGCGCCTTGTACGATCGCGATGAACTTCTCAAAGACAAGGCTTTCCCATCTTTCCCGGTCTCGGCGCTCAACTGCTACGGCGATGCTGGGTGTCTTCGCGTCCAGCAGGATAAGCCTACATTCAAATCCAGGACATGGAACGATACGAGTGTCACGCCTAGAATGACTTATAATCTCCACTACTACGACAAGAAATCCCCCGGTGGAGCAATGCTCATAGCTGGTACGATCCCTTACGTCGGTGACGGATCGAAGCAAAGGCTGTGGGTTTATACGTGCAGCTTCCTGCCCCGCTGGGTTCCTGCTTCTTTTACCCTGGACTCTGGCGATTCCAGCATGCTCTTGTCCAACTTCAGCTCCGCGGATGATATGACTGCAATGTTGCTGAATACCACGGAGCAATCGGACAGGGTAGTACAGGCAGATCCCAGTTGGGTCAGGCTCATTGACCCGGAGTTCAACATGACACGGATGGTATGGGGGAATTCTACCCCCAGCGTTTCGGCAACATCGCCAATCAAGTTGATCTTGAACCAGTTTCTGGACAGTCGAGAGCAGAATGGCACGAGATTCACGTACATGGACACAGTAGATGGCAACCAAAAAAGCACTGAAATCTTCTTGACAAAGGTTTTCGGCGTTTTTGTAACAGACAGTCTAGCGCGGACGTCCTCTCATGAGAGAGCCGCACTTATTATTGAGGATACAGACACTTCCATGAAGTGGATTGACCTCAAAGAGCAGATTGGCTACGAGTCGGGTATCCATAGAGTCGAGGCTCAGAACAACAAAACGTACCCATCCCTTTCTTACTGGAACAACTACACGGACCCGATGCCCCTCACGCTGACGGTTTCGGAGGTTGCCCAAGAATTGCGCAACACAGTCCAGATTGACTTCGAAACTCAGCGGTACGGATACGGATCTGGTCAATTTACCAAGACTCTGCAGTTTGCTCTGGTCATGATGTACATCTACCTCGCAGTCGTCGGTATCTACGGCTTCACCATCTTCTCATCACATGCCACCGAACTCATGGGCCAGCTTATGGGGCGAAGACGGTTCCATCTTAGAAGTGTGGTTGGTTGGGGTGACTTGGCTGATTTGATGCTGCTGGCATTACGATCCAACCCGCCCGATGATGTGGAGCTGAACCATGTTGGTGCGGGTGTTCGCAAGTCACCTGGAGTGTGGAACAAGGTTGTCAAAGTTCGGATTGACGAAGACAACAAGGTGCAGATGGTACTACATGAAAGGAGGGGCATGAGCCCACCAAAGCGTAATGTTTTATACTCCTAGATGAGGGTACTTAGGGAGCATAAGAATTTCAATACTGAATCACCGATCTGCATGACAGCAAATCTCGATTGTCTTCGCCGTGTTTGGTGTCATCCGCGACACCTCTGCCTCCTACCGTGATCCAAATTTCGTCGACGCAGAAAGTCGCCTTTAGACCAAGGAACGATCTTTGAGACAACCTCTACAATCTGATTTATCTCGGCTGACTTCCATGAGGGTATGTAAGTTGGTTGGCCCTGCGGAACAGTTCCCCACTCTGTCGACAGGGGTTGCGCTGGATCCGCACAAGTCGGTCTGGGCAAAGCCCTACTCAGCTTTGCTTCATATTCACAAATTCGAGGTTGCCCATCAACAATCACCGGTTCATCAACCAGGTGCCCATGGAAGGGTGGCCGAGTTGGTTATGGCGCCAGGTTAAGGTCAGCTTAACATCTGTTTCCTGGTGGGGCAACCCGCGCGAGTTCGAGTCTCGTCCCTTTCAATTATCTTTTGCTTGGTGTGATAAATCTTCCACAATTTTTGATGCAGCCAGATGATGTTTCCTCCTCCTTCACTGTAGTGCTGTGTGTGTCGTCTACCTAAGTTGCAACCCGCAAAGCATGTTTCTCTTCTTTCGTGCAACACAGGCAGTCAAGGTCTTTCTTTATCTACGGATTTCTATTGTCATTTCAGCTTGGATTCTCGGCCTAGCGTGTGTTGTCTTAAAACTAGTATATCATCTGATATTCAAGCTCTTCACCTCGGTGAGGAAATTAAGGTTGTCGGTGAGCCGCATGTTGCCGCGGCTCTAGTCCATCTACGTCAGGTGCCCGAGCGTGGCAGTGCATGCTGATCGGATCGCGTTAGTGCTGTGACACTTCATCGAGTCAGGGGGACGAGCGGCATTGTGTAAATAAACCCCTCACGGGGGAGGCCGCCCAAGCTTAGCTATTTGCGACTCTTCCATCTCTTTACCACCACTTTTCAACATGTCCAATACGAACGGCTGTTTCGCTATCTAGAGTTGTCGGGCTAGCGAGGGCGTGCATCGGACCGGGTTGGAAGGGAAGTGCTGGAGAGGTTGTCCCATAACACGCCAAAATCCGCCACCAAACAAATCTCCGAAAACATTTAGACAACATTCCGATACAAAATCTTTGACGTCAGATGGAAGAAGCCGAGGCCCCCCGGACCCCGGATCTCATCGACTGGACTCGACCGCTGTCACCATGGGGTGATGGAGACGGAGAGGCGCCTGGCGCAAATGGCATCGAACCTGATTTAGAAGCTGAGAGACACATTTCAGCGAGCGCTACAGGGAGCGTCAGTACAGAGATCCCGCCGTCGGTGTACTTCACAATTCATCGGTGAGGCTTACCGCATGTTGACAATCCACTACACCGATGACTGACACATGCCGACAGAATTCGACGGCTCATCTTAGCAAGCATAGGTAAGTTCCTTTAACCATTAGGAGTGAGAAGAACCTTGTTGACGTCGATTCCAAGATGACCCTTATACGTTGGATCAACTGCGAGAGCCGCGGATGAACTCACTTGTCGTTCGCCCTCTTGTTGACAGACTGTATGATCCTGATGACCCTACAATCGGTACGGCCCTTTGCACTCACTTTGCATCTCAATCTCTGAGCTGACCTCGAGGTAGTCTACTGCCTACTGGCGAATCGCATCCAATTCTTGAGGCAACATACAAGTACAGCTCACCAGACTGTCAACGTAGCGCGTGCTGCCCTCTGCGAGCTGGTAGCAAGCCGCGTATTGCGCCGATACCATGAAGATCATCCAGGTGAAATCGGCCTTCTGATCCTTGCGCACGTCCTTGTCGAAGGCTTCGATCCCTTCCAAGGTGCGCCCGAAGAGGTGGAAAGCGAGTGCCGACAGCTTCAGTGGCCGATCCAGCGACGCGATGGACATGAGAGAAAGCTCACAGCCCTCGAGCTAGCCATCATATCCGAAAGCAAGGTCTTCCTAAGCTCTTCTGCGTGTCAGAGACTGGTTGATGCTGTGTACCTGGGGGTTGTAACCTACACGCCCCTGTCGTTTGTCGACATTTTGCCCGATCACTATGAGTTCATCTCAGTCTCGCTTTACGAGCCACATCGAGCGCCAATACTGGACGAAAGGCGGATGCTGGTTCCTTGGATACGACGGGTGACCGAGTTCTGTCAGTTTGTGACTCTTGTGGCGCTGTACATGTTGACGATGATCAATCGCAGCAGTCCCACATTAAGCGCATGGGAGTGCTTCTTCGCCATTTACACAGCCGGATGGACCCTGAATGAGTTTGCCGCGATTATCGAGCACGGCTGGGCGGTCCACTCTCAAACTCTGTGGTCATTCCTCGACATTAGCTTCTGCTTCATCTTCAGCTGCTATGTGTTCGCCAGGATCTACGATGTACTGGGGTACGGAGGGGTTATCGCGGATGGGTACGGCGTGCACATCCTTTGCGTGGCAGCCCCTATCCTCCTCACAAGAGTGGCTTTCACCATTATGCCCGACAACATCGTCTTCATAGCAATGCACGCCATGATGAAAGACTTCACTCTCCTGACGTTTATCTCCATCTGGTGTTTTGCGGGCTTCCTCCTCGCTCTTCAGTGGCTCATCGGGAGCAACGCCGCCACTTCGGGAGTTGGGGACCAGGCATCTCTGACGTGGTACGAGACTTGCAAGTGGCTCATTTGGACCTGGTTCGGTCTTGACGGTACCGGAATCGATCGGTCTCCCGATTTCCACCCAATCCTTGGGCCCGCTCTGATGATTGCGTTCGCATTTCTTGGCAACATTCTTTTTCTCACCTTGCTTGTGGCCTTATTGAGTAATACCTTCTCCAAGATTATCGCGGATGCGCCGGCAGAAATTCAATTCCGTCGAGCCGTCATCACCTTCGCCGGAGTAAAAAGCGACTCGATCTTTGCGTATCCGCCACCATTCAACCTACTGGCTCTTGCTGTGCTACTGCCGCTCAAGTCAGCACTCACATCCCGCTCTTTCCACAACCTCAACGTCACTCTAATCCGGGCACTCAACGCCCCGGCTTTGCTTCTCATAAGCGCACTCGAGAGACGGCGGGTCGCGCACCCGAGACGAGCGCGCTCACAATCGCTGCTGCATTGGAATTTCAGTGGCTTCAACCCGCATGGTGACATACAGGCAGTGTTCAAAGCTGAGCCTCCGCCTGCAGTGGAACGAGAGTTGGAGGAGATGGACAATCTGAGTGATGTGGGGTTTGCGGAGAGTGAGCTGGGCTCTAGGGTAGGATCATGGGATGTAACTGGTCGGTCAAGGTCCAGACGGCGCCCTTACAGCAGGAGAAGACGTCCGGGGAGGATGACGTCGCCCATTAGCATCGTATTCCCCTTACCTAGCGTCAACCGCATGGGAACAAACGACTTCGAGCCCATGTCTGGGTCACCTGCGCGCCGTAGTCAGTTCTAGAGTGACACAAGCAAGATAGCGACAAAGATTGTAAAACAACAAATCATTCACAATACGAGTTTTCTTGAACATGAAATAGCAGGACCCGTTGGCGTTCTCGCTAACGTTGCAAAGTAAATGTTCTATGCCGTTTTCCGATCAACAGGCAATGGTGTAGGTAGTTGCCGGCTGAACCGAATGCGACCCTACTTGACAACAACCAGTTAGTCTCAGCAACCCCCTTTCCCGACATCTGCATGAAATCGACAGACAACGTAAGACTTTCTGATTACTCAATACCCTCACTTGTTGATATTAGTTGCATAGCCATCGAGGACTTGAGGTCCCGTTCAGTGGGCTCAGAAAGGCCTGAGCAACTGTGTTTCCAAACGAAGATCCTGGTTTCTCGATATTGAGGGGGAGTTTCAGAAAGATCCACACGCTACCGACTCAACCGCCAAGCATTCAACTCAGTCCTGGCCCCAGGGGCACTAAGATGATCGATATAAACCAATCAATTAACCTTTCGTGAAACCATCTGATCGCACCCATCCGTGAATGAATCGGGTTTCTCCCGCCATGGATTCCGCGGGTGGGCAACGGACGGTGTTTTTCTCCTTGTCAATTTTTCCCGTGCACGCGTCAACATGTCTGTGGCTAACCGAGGCACACGATGTTGCCATGCAGTTTGCTTTTCGGGACTAGCCCATCTATGCCAGAACACCAAAAGAAAGGCCCACGGCATCTCATGATCACGAACGTGGCGTTCACGCATGAGCCTGGTTGGTGGCATACGCGACTCTGCGTCCAACCGAGCAAACTTCTCCACCAATGGACTCGGGGATTCTGGAATTCAGCCGCCGTTGCGAAGCTTGACTCGCAAATTTTATCTCACGTTTATTTGCGTTTATGTACTTGGACCAAGAGCCGCACAGTGGCTTTTGCAGTCCGCGTACCAGGGGAGAAGGGGAAACCGAAAGAGGCTTGTGCTTGGCATCATTTTGAGGGGGGAGACGCCGCCATTGGCGGAATGTTCCTCCACACGCTCCGTATGCACTGTCTCTGCACTCCGCATTTGCAGGGCTATCCATGTCCCAAATGCCGTGGCCCCGGCGGCGTAATTGGATACTACCGTATTGACAGCATTCAGATGAACCCAATTGAGCAGGGCGCAAGGATAGGCCCTCGAAAGGATGTCGCGGAGGAAAAAGAATAGTACCAGATCGGCGGGTTGTGGAAGACTGGAACTCCCGGATGGCCGTTTAAATACCCAGGGGGCAAGATCTTCACGTCCATCTGATTTCTGATGGCAGTCTACCAACCTCACGTTCCTACTTTTACACTCTTTTAAAAATGGTTGCGCTACTCCCTGTCCTGGCCCTGGCCACTTTCGCCGCGGCTGTTCCTCTCGAAGTCGCCCTCGATGTTGGCACTGATGATTCTCGCAAATGCGGAGGTAAATACGCAGAGACCAGCCTCTCTGGAAAGGGAGTCATCGTCGACGCCTCGGGCAAGACAGAGAACAGCTTTCCGACTTTCAACCAGGCAGTTGCCGCCCTGACGAACACCACGGAGGAGCAGACGATCTTTGTCTACCCCGGCAACTACTCTGAGCAGATTCGCATTCCCAACCATGCCGGTCCCATCACCATCCAGGGCTACACCTGCGATGGCCGCTCCTACGCAGCCAACCAAGCCACCCTGACCGGCAACCTCTCCCGCCAGATTGCCAACCTCACCAGCAACGACCAGACCGCCACCCTCCGCCTCTGGTCCGACAACATGAAGATCTACAACCTCAACATCGAGAACACCTTCGGCCAGGCTGACAAGCTCGGCCAAGCTCTTGCCGTCAGCGCGCAGGCGACCAATCTCGGATTCTACGCCTGCAAGCTCACCGGCTACCAGGACACCATCTACGCCAACGAGGGCCGTCAGATCTACGCCAAGTCCTTCATCGAGGGCGCCGTCGACTTCGTCTTCGGTCTGAGGGCCATCGCCTGGTTCGAGAAGTGCGACATCAACACCATCGGCAAGGGATACATCACCGCCAACGGCCGCGACGCCGACAATAACACCTCCTTCTACGTCTTCAACAAGGCCAACGTCACCGGCACCAGCGGGCCCGCGTCCGTCACTCTGGGTCGTCCATGGAGGACGTTCGCCAGGGTTGTGTTCCAGGACAGCGAGTTGGGCGATGTGGTCAAGCCCGAGGGATGGTCCACCTGGGACAAGACCTCACCAACGGATAACATCTACTTCAAGGAGTACAACAACGTTGGCCCCGGCGCTGCCGGTCCCAGAGCCAACTTCAGCTCAATTATTGACAAGCCAGTCAAGGCTGATGACCTGTTCGGCAAGGACTTCAAGAAGGAGTGGTGGGTTGACTCTGAGTTTTTGTAAAAAGGGGCGGGGCTGTTTCCTTCTCTTCAAGTACATATTGAACAATTCAAACCATTGAATAACGTCCGCGCTGGCCAGTAGAGCTGGCTGCAATAGCACAGGAGGCTTTTATTATCACAAATCATGTATGGTGAATTCCTTTACGTGGTAAGGTACGCATGCCTCAGTCAGGCAGAAAGTCAGTGTGAAAAGTGGAACGGGCGAGATCCGTCTACAGACTTTTTTTCAGCCCACAAGGGTGGGCAGGGCTTGATGTACTCAAACTCAGTATTCCTATTTCATTGGATGGTAAAGATCCGTGAACAGGTTGTACTTGTAGTGTAATATGGTTAGGACATCATTCAGCTAAATGGCACGGAACTGTATGGTCCCTGTGGGACTTGACCTGTCCGTCCAAGGTTTTTGCTAGCTTTTCACGTCTCCGACAGGATCGTCAATTCTTATAAGGCAGGCTTTTAGGTAGCTGCGGCGCCCTTTTTCATTTGGGAGTCTTTCTCACAAATACGCTCCTGAAATAAATACTCGTACCGTTAGCTATCCACATCACCTTTCTCCTCGCGACGCCGTAACACAAAATTACAAGCATCGATTTGCCTCCCACAGCACACCCACGACAGACCCCGTCAACATATATTCTCCTTTCGAGAATCAGCATCTCCTTCAACACAAAACGATCACGAAAATGACAAACCAAAAGGGCTGGATGGATCGAGCCTTGTCTTATCACATGGAAGTCCAGGAGGAAGTGATGATCGAAGAAGCGTACGACATACTATTAAGATGGTTGATTCTACCGCATAAAGCGGCCTTCGTACGACAGATGAGACGACTAGATGACCTACTGGGCCTGCCAAACTCTATGCGAATCACAAGCGACCTCCAAGACGGCATGAGCGACTGCGGTTGTGTGTATGGCGTCGTTGGACTCATTCTCACCGGCATCCTGTTCTGTATGATGGTGACAGCTGCCACATACAACCCCCTTATTACATTCACCGACGCCCTGATTGTTCTCCTTTTGAGCTGTGCCTTTTGGGTTTTTATGGGCATTGCGGATCGAATCGAAATGGAGGCACGCCACATGCGGAACAGGAGGCGAGATGATGGCGGAGTTGTGGGGAGGATGCATCTCGAATAAAGCCAAAGAAATCGACTAAAAACTATAAACATGTTCCAACAAAGACGTCCTTACATGTTCTGATCTCAGGTCTTGTGCCGTCTCCTGTTCGATCAAAAGGTCATCGGGCTTCCGGTCCTTGGGCGCTGGGAGGACCTTTTAGAATGGTAATTGGCAATCACAAAACATGTCTCAAAGCTGTCACGAACAGCGCACCTCTAGATATCAAGCAAAGACTTTGAGATTTTGACATCATTGTTCTTCCTCTTAGCATCACTCGGTGATCACGTTTCTTTAATTTGTTTGCGCTGCCCGAACACCGACGACGTCAACATAGACAGAAAATCTTCTGGCGTAAGCTGCTATGAGGTAGTACACTTCAACATGATAGAACTAGACGTGTTAACTGTAACTTTCACAAGCATCCGAGACTAGTGACTTTGAGCGACCGAGACTTGCAACGCGAGGATTTCGAGCCCCACGATCGATATGAACTTACACTCCGATGGCCCTGAGGCCCCCAAAGAGCAGTGGCCGAGGCCATGGCATGAATCAATGCCCTGTTGTACAGGTGCCAACATTGAGGTGCTCGGCCTTTTGAAGGCCCGAGCTAACCACTGGTCCCGTCAGGAATCAAATGGCCAAGATGGGTTGTGCTGGTCCAGCCCGATCGATCTATTGCGGCTCCACATGCAGCCCTCTCACACTCGGGACCCGATGGCGCCCACCTTCCGTGCATGAGAAGTAGATGGCAAAGGACAAACACGTTTGACGGAAGGAAGACTACAGGTCATTACCTTGCGCCTGCGGGTGCCTCAACAAACGCGAATGTCAAATTGTCGGGGATGAATTATGGTGACAATACGCAAGAAAGGACGGCGCCACTTTGCGGGTTGCGGGTGTCATTGAGGTTAAAAACTAGCAAGCAGGCGGAGATTCATCACGGTCACATCACGATGTGGATGATGTCGAGGACGACGGCTGTTTGTGTCAGTGTCAAGCAAAGCACCAACCACCAGAAAATTCAACGTATTTAGCAAGATGCCAAGCTGTGAGACTTTTTCCCCGCCTACCGTGTCAGTGTGCTACCGAAGCACATGAAAGGATCCCTCTACTAGCCTTGACCGCAGATGTTGACTGAGACGAAGTGTTAAGTGGACAGGTGGATGGGGAAGGAAGAAACTGTCATTGTTGTTGTCGTTGTTGTCGTCTGTGAGATGGAATCACCGATCGTAACCTGTGAACCAAACATGGAAGCCATGGCGGTCAAGGAGTCAGCTAGAGCCATCATGTCCAAGTTCGACAGGGGAATACTGACAAAAAGACCAATGGACTGTCCAGAACGTGGGGTTAGGACAGCCCAGTACCCCCAGAGCCCAACGAGAGAGGCCACGAGCAAGCTGGAGGTAGTGTCATACCAGCCACTCAAAGAAGGGGAAAAAAAAAAGAAGCATCCTCGAGATGATGCAAAGTCCAAAAATTCTCGGAGAGACAGACAGGTTCCAAAAATTGTGCGGGCCAAATTACGTCATGAGCTCACTGGTGAAAACACCGTCAAGTCGGAGAACTGAGAGTGCGGTGTCGACGAATGCGAATACAAGTACCGCTGCCGCTGCCGCAACGAGATAGAGCAGAAATCGAAGTCCAAACTGATCACAGAACCCCGAATTCCGGAGATCATCAGGACTGACATTCGCGACGTGCAATGCGAAGCTGATCACTCGCCTCATGATACCGAAGAAGAGGTTTATCCGGTGTTTCCGGACCTCCTTGCGGAGGTCGGCAATAAAAGACAGGGCGCTGGAGAGTAAGGATGGCATGACGCTGCTGTTGAGCCTAGCGAGCGTATTGAGTAAATGCTATTGAAGAAGAGAAGAAAAACAGGAGAAGGACGACGACGGACGACGGGGGGATTAAATAGATGGGTCGGGGCATCGGTTGCGTCGTCACAGAGGGAAGCTTCTCTGATGCTGTTGCCATTTTGACGTTGATCGACTTGATTTGGGCAGTTGCAAGACCCGAAAAGGTGCTTGAAATGGAATTCAGAAGGAGTGATGTTCAAGCTGGGGGCAGGTGTGGGAGTCCAGGGGCTTCTGGTTTCGAAGTTGCGATACCCAACTGTGGAGGTGCCTTCCACAACTTCAGCTTACCTGCGCAATTCTTGGCTGCTGGCACATTGGCCCGGCATAGGAGGAGCGCACCTTCTCGATCGCCCATCGCCAGATATCGATGACACTACCTGCCGCTCAATGCATTATGAATCAATGATAAGCTGCCACCAGCGAGACGGAAGTGGATTTCCTCCTTGGGGAGGTATTGCCCCGGTAAGAACGTATCCTGCGTGTCCTCATCTTCGCTCTTGTCACACTCGGAGGCTGCGTCCTTGTAAGGGCTCACTTGACGCCTTCCTGGAGTCGCCCGCCGCTGTCAAGGAAACACCCGGCCACCGACATTGAGGATGTACAACAGGTAGTCTTAGGGCTCGTTGCTTCCGTCAAATAGACGCACTCATAGCTGAGCGAGGCAACGACTTGGAGGAGCGGTATGGCCTTTAAGTTAGGCAAGCAGCTGGGGGTGCATCACCGGCCCTGCTTTACTCGGATTCCTGAATAGGATAGCAGTGTTCTTGGTCGTTTCGCACAGTCCCCCGAACTCCGTGACTGCGCGCGTATATTCCTGTCCATTGGGGCATGGATGCACATCCTTTAAGCCTTGACATGTGATCAAAGTGCTGATACGAAAGCCGTTGTTTACGAACTAAGTCACAAGACCGCGAAAGGGCCAAGCTGAAGCTGTAATCGAAGAATCCGATCAGACTTGACTCGCTTCGGATAGTAGCAATCACCTAGATCTTTTCCATAAGGAGGCTCCCTACTTTATCAGTTATTTCTACCATTGTCGATGGTACTCGTGGGCTGGTGCTATTGTTCATGAAGTGTCCTCTCAGGGAGAAACCCTTAGGCCTTTGTGAACAGGTGAAAATATACAACATGTAGTATTTACGAGGCTCGGGCCAAAGATGAAGATTACGTACGGGGCCAATTTAGACGATGGAATATGCGTGCCGCGATGCGTCTCAATATCAATATCACCATAGTCAAGCAACATTGCCTCAAATTTTGTTAAGCAAACGCCTTCTAGGCTTGGGTGGGTAGCACAGATTACATCGAAACTGCCTCAGTATCACTATGTACTCAAATTACAAGAGTTCTAATCCTTTCTATGTTAAGGAGTCGCACGGAAGCTGTGCGCCCTCCCTGCAGAGAGTGCAGCATTGGCCCTCGAAAATGCAGAGCCGCAACAACCAATGAAGCAGGCCTTAGGAAACCCGGTAGCCTCAATTTGGGCACCGGTACGCCACAGCATGAACTGATTGAGATCCCTCCAGGATGCAGATACCCGTCGTCCAAATTCTTCAGTGTCAGATGCTAGTTCAAACATCTTGAAAACTTCATGGAAGTTTACACCTCAAGGCTATGTGCATGCGTCCCGTCCTTAGAAAGCGCAAAGAATTCAAGGAACATGTTCACCGAGAGGTGTTGCGAGAATCAACGATCAAGATGAAATACAGAGCTTTGGGACATTTCTTGGTTTCTTTCATCTACCATGCTACCAAGGTCCTCCCACCGCTTGAGGGCCGCAAATATCATACCTTTGTGACCAAAAATGAGATGTTATGTTGTCTATTTAGCGCTCTCAATGGTGCAAGACCCGAGATCGCATCATGTTATGATTTGCCTATCGGGTGGACAATTTTTCCGTTTGGCTCTGTTCCAATGTACCCTCTCTGGTACTACGCAATTATCTTGGCCGTTCATGCCGGTCTCTTGCCACGGCAGGATCAAGAAAGTCCAGCCGCATTGGGGATTCCGCAAGGTTGGCAGATATCTGAATCCATTCCACCCACTTGAGGATCGATAACCCTTTCTTACCAGTAGCGAATTTTGTGGTTTGGGGGAATCGGAGAAACCTGGGGACGCTGTTACTGTAGTCCACTGGCACCCGAAGGGTTACCGTGCAAGACTGGGTGGTTTGCCCAAACTTTAACAATTAGTTTTTGGATCTGCCATGTCCTCTGCCAAACAACGTGGCACGAGAGCCTTGCCCGCTACATACCAAACCCATCAATCGCTCAGGATATCAAACCTCCGCGCTACAACATCCACCCTAGCTCATTCTTCCAGAAGATTTTACATTGGAACTTTCATTTCTCCCTACAGACTCCCTTTTCATTTGGCTCAGACCTACTCCGAGATGGCTCAACTAATAATGTTTGACTCTTGGGGCCAAGTATTCGTCGTCACCGCACTTGGTGCACTGCTGAGATATTTGATACTCCGACAAAAGCAATCGTTTGTACGATGAATTCAGCAAGTTCACGATAAACTGGGCCTACCAGAAAGTATGCGGATTACAAGCGACATCGGGGGTGGTATGAGTGATAGCTTCTGCGTGAAAGGTATCATTGGCCTATTCATCATTGGCCTCACCTTCGCCGCAATGTTGACGATATCGATCCGGAACCAACATGTCACCGCCGACGACGCCATTGGCATTACTCTTGTCCTCCTAATCATCTGGTGGGGTGTGGGTATTTCTGCTCGCTGGTCACTGGAAGAAGAGCCGCGAGAAACGTGGGCTGGGCCACGTATCTTTTACATCCTCTAAACCAGATGGCACAGGCTGAGCTTACGACCAGAACATACTCAAAAAGTTAGGTTATAGAGAAGTTCGCAATTGTCTCGCATAAATCTCTCCTGCCGCTGGGAATATTTGGAACGATTGGAGTTTCTTCTCCGGCCAAAAGAGTTATGGTAGCAGCACATGTGCTCCCACGCGTGGCATCACGGCCACCCAGAGCGCTCCGGACACACCCTCTTGCATGAAGCCGGATCCGAACGCGCATACCAAGCAGCATGTACAGAAACGCGCCTAATGTATGCAAACAAGACATGGCCCTACGAAGCGATGTTACTATTGACTTGCGCCATAGCAACTGCTGCTCACGTTAAAGTTCGTCAAACAGCCTCACCAAACTCAGGGACCTAGGACGAGAGACATTGATGATGCAGCTCAAGCCTAGAGGCTCGGTACGCCACCGTTGGCGATCATGATTCCATGGTCTCTCCGGCTCAGTTCGACCTCTCCTTTTAGGCCATGATGTTCAGCGGACCACGTCTAAGCCACTGGGCCGTGGGCGAGGCCTTGAGGACACTTCGCCAAATTGTAATTTGAGTAGCTACATACATATGTATTTTTACGCAATAAGACCCCTAATAACGTCCAATAAAACCCATCATCCTCCGAGAAATCTTCTAGCAGGTCAGAATTTTCGCGTTGCGATCAAGAGCTTCCGCGCTGCGGTCGTAAGAATCGTCGTCGACCAGAAGATCGGAAAATTGCCTACTAATCGTGAAATGTGTGTTGCAATCACTCGTCAAAGCCAAGTAAAAACCCAAGTTCCACGTTCCTACGTTGATGAGCGATTTTGACGTTAGGGTTTACAATGGCGGTGAGCCTTGGCGCAATACCGTCAGGCGGATGAACAGCAGAATGGTTCATAGCAGCAACGGAAACACATATGAGTCTCACATGATATTCCAGGCTGCAGTCACAAGTTCTGAGGTGGCCGAAGGAAGAAAACTAAGATCAAAACGTGAGAGCGTAAAAGTTACCTCACTAAATCACTCCTGGGGCCGTTAGGTGTCTCCTTTATATGTATTGCCAAAGCCAGCAGCCAAGCCTACTCTCAGGATATCTGGTATGCGTTTAGCTCAGGTGCATCGTACGCTATTTGAAAGAAGAGTAATCACTCTTTCTTCGTTCCCCATCGTGGCTTCATATGGGCCCTGTAGGAACATCCAAGTCGATTGTCTCGTGGCGAGATAAGTGTTCTGGTCGCAGAACACAAGGGAAACAAAAAAGGCAGTTCGGGTCCCGAGGTTTCTCCACTCAATCAAGCTTAACTGCGGGCGGGAAATTGGGATCCCTCCGATCAGAATCGGACGGACGGGCTCGACAGCCTTGAAGCCCGGAACAATCGTGAGGCGAGGCCTTTGTCGTTCGTACGGAATAGATTAACCGGCTCAAAGCAGCTGTTACCAGACGAGTCAGTGACTGAGGCACTCAGACCAAATGGCAAGGTTCATACTGACTATTTAAAGTTATCTAGCTTCCACTCAACAGACTAGACATGCCGGTCCAAATCAAATCAGACATTTACGATGAAGATCAGCCATACTTTCTGCATTGTTGCCGTCTACATTTCGACGGCAACCGCAGCCGTCAGGGACGTCCATTGCTTTAAACCCACGCCAGCTTCCGTGAGTACAGCAGCAAGCAACAAGGGAATTAGGACTGATGTGGTAAATCTTCAGTGGCAAAGCAATTGCGGTGATGCCGATAAGACGGCTTGCAGTGGTCGTTGCAGTTCCACGGTAAGCTGCGCCTCATTAATCTTGAGTTACCCCCATCGTCCGCCTTACTGACAATCCCAGTGCCAAACAAGGAACTTCCTAGCGATGGCGACTTCAGACGGCAACTGCGATTGCTGGTGCGAGGGTTGATGGCACGGACGACAGAGAATTTTGAGTACAAAATTGCTTTCGAAGAGAACCGCCTTTAGGACCAGAATAACTCATTTTTCTGCATGATGTGGAAGACATCAGGAGGCCTTTGGAATCTTGGTACCCCACCGCCACGCTAGATCCATGCATCGTGACTCTGGCACATATCTCAACTGAGTTATAACTTCAAAATGTCATCATCATCTTTGTAATCATTTATTGCGAAATCGTTCTATTCTTTTTCATGGTATTTCTTGCTCGTCTATGATCGGATTTGGCGAATGACCTGGTGTCATGGCGGCTTCGGTACCGCGAGTCAGGACAAGCAGTCCACGTCAACCATTGTTGCTGCCCTTACATAGCGGCCACGTTTTGCATGCGTGCCCCATCCTTTGAATCGCAATAAACCACGTGCCGCTTTTTGACCTGCGTCCAGATGATAAAAGAATCACAGTTTGAAATACGTTTCCATGGAAATCGCCATGCACCAAGAAAGTTGTGTAAAGGCCGCCCTCACGACTCATGTCAGTGAAGTGGAAATTGGCCACGAACCAGAGGGGGAAAGAAATAGATTGTCGAAAACCTTAAGCCAAAGTCGATACATAAGACGCTCTTTTCTCTACTACGATCATTTCTCTCCACAGATAAGTCGACTTCTTTCCAGCCACGCTACTCATTACTCATCATGCGTATGAACACACTCCTGTCTCTGCTCACAGCAGTACCTATAGCCCAAGTTGCTGCAAAAGACTTCTCAGGGTCATGCTCCGGAATGTCGTATTTCTCCACCAGCATTAAGGCATTCTGCTTCACCGCTGACAATGAATACTCGAATGACTCAAGCCTAGACTTGAGAAGCTGCCTCGCCAATGTCGGAGGCCAAGTTGTCGTAAGCCTCTCCCGCATATCGTACCTTTTCCGGACATCTCTTCTCTGCAAGCTCATGATTCAGCGTCTAACAACCGAATTGCCGCTATGTCTACAGTGCCGCCCCAGCAAGTAAGTTCAATTACGTTCCGCACCCCGCTCCAATCAAAATTAACAAATCGAAAGTCCGTCCTTCAAGTTCTGTGACTGTGGTCTTGCTGGTGATAAGAAGACACTGAATTGCCGTTGCACTGACGCTTCTGGCACAAAGAAGCCTTCTTCTTTGAACTTGGGTAAGACTATGAAAGCAAAGTATGATGGGACCATCCACTAACAAATTGCCAAGACACGTGTTTGAGTAATACGGATGGCAAATTGACCTGTTGAATGAAGTCATACGTCAGCAGAGTCGCAAGCCCGAGCAAAGAGGACCAGGCAACCGCCATTACAAGTTTAGAATCTGCCAATAATTCAATCACTTTTGGGGTTGACTGGAGCACGTCTCGAGACAAACTTGAATGACGACTAGCTGTAAGTATTCTGCAGTGTTAGCATTGGAGATGGGTTATTACGCGGATTTGGTTAAGTACTCGGACTTGTCCATGCCGGCGGTGCGGTGTGATGTCAGAATGTGTGGCTTGGTCGGAAGGATTTTTGATGCAATCATTTTATCATCGACTTGACAGATCCGTAGTTCTAGCGTCTGATAATTCATCTGTTAGCTAATCAGGAAGAAGGTTCTGGGAGCGTTGGGTATGAGTAACATCATCACGCAAATAGATGTGATCGTGGTCCCGCCTAAACCTACACGATAGTTGCTTCCGAATCACTATATCTATACTCCTTATGCTTAACCGTTTCGAAAAAGGCACCTTTTTCAATCACTTTGAGTTTCTGGGGAGCAAATCTGACAGAGTAGAGACTGATTCGTTGTGTATGATGGTCCGCCGAAAGAGCTCCATGGCGCTAGTCACTATTTGCCATGTAGTGTCACCCCTGGGTGCACACTGAACGCGATCTGGGTGAATTTTCAACATGGACCTTACAGAAATTCTTGCTGATACTACGGCCGATGTCTATTATTAGTTAGCGGGTGTTGTGCTTGACCCAATTCTGCGTAAATGTGTGCTTTGCCCCAATGATGGCTCCATGTGTCAAGTTTCGCAGAGGCGAGGATCGCCCCGGTTGAGACACAAGCACATATATAAATTGAGTCCAAAGTCAGCGCAGTCCCTTTTCTTCTTTCGAACGCAGATGAAAATCAAGACGCACCCTGCTTTCGCGGCTGAATATCACGTGCGGCTCTATTTTTACCGCTGAAGGTAACTTCTGCATCACCGGCTACACACTGTCAGTTCTCGTGCGGTAACCTCGTTATTACAATGAAAGCAAAGTTAATCGCGGTTGCTCTGGCGAACGCTGCGTGAGTTCAATCCAAACGCTGGCTGAGTTTGGCCGATAGACTTGCTAACTCGCTCAACTACGGCAGCATTGTACTCGGCGGTGTTTACAAAGGCTACATCTGTGTGATGTCTAATGGCGCACAGAATCCTTCAGACAACATGTGCTGGCAAGCTTATGGAACACCTCTGCCCGGTTCACCCGGGGTGGTACGTCTTTGCCCGCCGTTCACCAATAAATGCAGACAGACAACGCTAACGCGATGCAGTGCTGTATTTCGAACTCAATCGCCAAACAGAGTTTTGATGAAGGCTGTGCCAATAACGGTGGGAAGACTGGGATTCTGAAGGATTGTTGAGGTTTCTCCGTGTAACTAAATCATATGGTTCGGTAGCTATTTGCCTACTTCGGCAGATATTTACCTAAGTCGGTATGAAGTTGCCCGATCAGGATCGCTCGACGAGTCAGTCTTCATTAGATAGGAGAAGCCTTTGATTCGCAAAGATTGTCCGAAAAGTTTCATTGGCATTATGGGGTTTGTGATATTGCTGGGAGAGTCCGCTCCCCCGATATTTCCACGATTGACGTGTGATGAGTCGAGGCGGAATTGATAGGATGAACTAATCCAGTCGGGACCAAGCAGCAACTTGCCGGCGACCGCATCCACGGTTCCCTGACTAATGGAGTATGAAAGACAACTGCATCCGCAATATAAATACATCCAAGACGTGCATCTATAGAACGATGCGGTCACTGTGTGTGCGTCTCCACTGCTTGTATACACTCACGACGAATATTGTTCCTCACGATGAAAATTTCTATATTTTCTGCTCTGCTGGTGCTAAGTCTAACTGGCAACGCCATGGGTGCATGCAGAACTCGTACTAGACGCTGCGTGAGTATCTGTCTGGTCTTCAAACAGGCTTCTGAAGGGTGTGCTAATCGTGCTGTGGTTATCTTAGTCGCCTCAGCTAGTCTGTGATGCCATCTTGAAACCTGGAGCCTTCCCTTGTGCAACGAAAGAACAACCAGACCCTCAGTGTACGCAAGTCGTGGGTGATGGGTACACCGCCGTTCAAGTATGATTTTCTATCACGCCACCCAAACATTTTTGCCAACATGTATCTTAACTGTTTCGTGTAGTGCGTGTGTTGCGACCGCTGAGGGACATGCCGAGTGAAGCCCTTGAGCTATATCATGGCCTAGGACGATGTTGGACAGTTTGGTTGCGAAGTACAATACCCAGCTACCGCCGGCGCATGCAGGATGACCATGACAGAGAATGAATCTATACATGTAAGATCACATGGGTTCAGAACTTTTAACCATGTATTAGAATTTAGCAACATACCAAGGTACTTGAAGATAGATTATAGTTGCACCGTCATGTAGCTCAATTGGCAACTGTAACCTCTGTAAGCCCTCATCGACGGAACCCCATTTTACATGCCCAGTCTCAAAGCGTTACAGGCGCATAAAACTTACCAATCATCACAAACACTAAGGGTACCTGGGCTTGTTGAATGGATCAAATCAGTTTTATGGTCCTCTATTTTCAATGCTTTGGTACTTCCGTCAACCGATTGCACACCCCTCTGCCTCTCGGATCACGGTAAAGAGTCATCACTTAGAGCGGGACTCTACGAGCGTCCGGTTGCCAGCGACACTCAACTTACGAACGCAAGTAGGATCTAGTAGAACGCGCTACCGTCGAATTTCAGCTTGCTTAGACATTTTACAATCAAGAGAGACGAGATGTCACTGGCTCGTCATTATTGCAACTCCGGCTCGGTTCGGGTCCCTGTTCTCGGGTCGGCTACTGCCACTCAAGCTACCTGGAGCGGGGAGCCGGAGGGGGCGAGATACCACCATATGTAAATTACAACTGAAGATGACCATTTACTTTGCTTCGTTCTTCCTCTTTCACCATTTTTCTCAGGTAGCCGCGCAGTCTTAGCTAGCAAGTTCCATCATAGCAGATGCACGTTGGCCTGCCTTTCAGCCATACGTAAGATGCGTCTTTCGGTCTGGGTTTCCTTGGCAATGTTGCCAGTTCATGTCATTGGCCTCCAGGAAAACACATCATATACCAATCCCATCCTTCCAGGATGGCACTCGGATCCCAGTTGCACATTCGTGCCTGAATGGAATGACACGGTCTTCTGCACGACATCAACATTCATGGCCTTCCCTGCAAATCCAGTTTATGCCAGCAAAGACTTTGTGAATTGGAAGCTCGCTAGCAACGCCGTCAACCGAGTGCCTCAACTCCCAGTGATTCGAAGCGGAACTCAAGGTAATGGAGGAGGGATGTTCGCCAACACGCTGCGTTACCACAACGGCACCTTTTACTTGATCTCAACCTGGGCCAGCGCAGAGCTAGGAGGGCCCAGATTCGTCATGTTCACCACCACGGATCCGTACGACGACCTTGCCTGGTCTAACGTTATATGGCCTCAAACAGCTGGTTACACAATCGACCCTGACATTTTCTTCGACGACGACGGCTCCGTGGTTATTGCGTCGGCTGGAGAGCCCATTATCGCCGCCTATCTTGACCTGGCCACTGGAAACACAAGCGAGCCATGGGAACTCTGGGCTGGTACTGGCGGCCAGAGCGCAGAAGGGCCACACATTTACAAACGCGACGGATATTACTACCTCTTAATTGCGGAGGGCGGGACGCAGCTGAACCATTCTGCGACTATGGCCCGATCAAAGAGTCTCAAAGGACCCTGGGAAGCAGCACCACACAATCCACTGGTCTCGAACAGGGGCACCGACAATTACTTCCAGACTGTTGGACATGCGGATCTTTTCCAGGATGCACATGGCAATTGGTGGGGTGTTGCATTATCAACACGTGGAGGTCAGACATTGTACAAGGAGTTAATCTATCCCATGGGAAGAGAAACGGTTCTCTTTCCAGTCTCCTGGCCTTCTGGAGGCTGGCCAGTTGCTGACCAAGTTCAGGGTCGGATGAGCGGTCCTTTGCCGAGTCAATCATTGACAAGCCAGGGCATCGGACCTGTGGTAGGCGAGCCGGACGTGGTAGACTTTGTGGCAGGATCCAAATTTCCTTCAAATTGGATGTCTTGGAGAGCACCGTTCGACGCAGCCTCCTTTGCAATCTCTCCATCAGGCCATGAAAACACACTGCGCCTTACTGCGTCACGCGCCAACCTCACTACCGATCTTAATTTCAACACCAGCACCGAGGGTGTGACTGCACTCTTCCGCAGACAAGAGCACACATACTTCAACTTTAGCGTTGATATTCAGCTCGGCTTCGGAAAGTCCTCCGGTGACGAGATGGGCATCTCTCATTTCGGCACCCCTGATCAGCACGCCGACCTCGGCATCGTGTACTTGGAGGACGTCTCTGAGTCTGCGGGGAAGCTCAAGCCGTACTTGCGAGTGAGAGCTCGTTCGGTGAACGCATTTACAGCACCCGAACCGACAACAACTCCTGTTCCCGAAGGTTGGCTTGGAGACGCAATCCGACTGCAAACTTCCCCGAGAAATGAGAGTCACTATGAGTTCTTCGCCTCCTCGGTCGGTCAAAACGGTAAAAAGGAAGTGATTGGGTTATATAGCACGGCCTTATTGTCTGGTGATGGTGCGGGAGCCGGAGGCGTACTGGGGATCTACGCAACTACGAACGGCGGCAGCTATTCATTCGATGGTTACGTGAGCAGATGGCGATATCAGCCTGTCGCCCAGCAGGTTGGCTACAACTCCACGACCTTCGTACCAACTTGAACCGCCACTGGACATACCAGATAGCATGTCTGTAATGGGCTCAACGTTTCAAACGGGATTTTAGATGTTTCTTCGAGTGATTTTAATAATTGCTATTCTGGAACCTGTCACCCAAATTCCCCAGCTTGTGATGCCACCATGATGAGACATGCACGTTCAACAATTTTCGCCTGATAACAATCAGAACTCGAAAGGTCGATCAGATGAAACTTAAGTATGTTAAAGTTTAGAACGCTCTCCGGCTTTGAGCTAATTTTTGAACCCAAGCGACAACGATCGTACCGCATATGTTGCCCCTCGGTACTGGGATCTGTCCGCTGATTTATGCCATACGAGTAGGGAAAATGAAGGAGAATACCAAGAGATCGAGCGTCACCTATTTTGAGTCTAAAACCTTGATTAGGGTGACTCCGTCCCATTGGGTTCTCCTTGCAAGAGAAACATGTCTGGTGTAGCACCAACACCACGGGCCTCGGGCGGACTCAAGTGCCGATCTGTGCGAGTGGCCGGCACATCTTAATCCCTCCGATGCCGATGCCGGGTAACAGAGTGTGCGTATATATGCGGTGTCAGCATGATACATTAAGAACGGTGAATCTTTCAGCACAACTTAGCACCTTGGTAGAACTTCGACGTTGTTTTCGGTTTCATTTTAGATATCACTCAGCATTCGCACCGCATCACCGCAGACAAAGCGTATGTTACGATGGCGGAAACCATAGAGTGGTTCGGTCTGTCGTTCCTTACAGTCATATCGAAGCAGATTGCTAATGGGCATTTAGGGGCCACGACGTTCCGCTTGAAAGCCAACGGTCTTGTGATATTTCTCGACACATGGCTGGAGAAACCCTCCGTTCTCACCAAGTACTTGGACGTTGATAATGTCACCGAGGCGGACTACATATTCATTTCCCACGCACACTTTGACCAGTGAGCGAGTTTCCCTTTCTCTTCAATCCACATCACGACCAGCTCTCTGACCATATGTAGTCTACCAGGAGCCGACAGAATTGCCAAGAAGACTGGGGCCATCGTCATTGCCAATGGTGAAGCCATCAACCTGCTGCGCTCGGCCGGCGTCCACGAGTCTCAGCTCTTTCCTGTCGCAGGCGGTGAGCGAATTCCAATGTTTACCAAAGCCGATCGCGACGCCGCCGTGGCGGGTAAAATTCCTCTTGCCAATGGCCCACCGGGAGCACCCGCAAGACCGCACCATTCGAGGGCAGTCATGTCCGTTCACGTGTGGCCGTCTTTGCATGCTCTCATGCCGGGAAGTGGACACCATGACATCCCCGACGAAATCGACACCGGAACAGAGTACACAGGCGAAGCAACACCATACGTCTGTACCCTCGACGTGACCACGGGTATGAAATACGCCCTGATGAGGCTTAAGGAAATAATACCACCCGACCAGATGGATGAGGGCACCCGATCAATGGCAGATTACATGGAAGATCGAGATCGTCACGTCTTCTCGAATTATGATGGAGGCCAATTGGCGTACAATTTCCTAATTGGTCCTAGGAAAACTTTGTTCTGGAACGGACATTTGGGAGGCTATGAGGGGATCCTGAAAGCCATTGAGCCGGCTCCAGACGTCGCGATCCTCGCCATTGCAGGGCGAGCAAACCTCAACGGGCGGCCCTACAACGGGTCTGCTGCTTCATTTGCGGTGGACGAGATTCGGTGGCTTTCACAACCAAAGAAAGTCTACTGGTGTCTACATGATGAAGGGTACTTAGGTTCATATTGCAACTTGATTCGAACGCCACTGACGATCTGCTACTTTCTAGTGCCATTAAGCCATTTCGAGTAAACACCGCCGCAGCGACCGCGATGGTTCACGCCAAGACCTCAACCAATGTGGAGGATTTGGCCCCCGCCACACTGGTAAAGCTGTTTTAACTGACTCTTACACTTCCGGGCTGGCGATGTAAAGTCCGAAGTGCTTGGGATGCGCTTCCTTGGACTTCACGGAGTGCATTTCAATGAAAGAATTTGTCGACTTCATGGCTTGTATCTGCTGCTAGTAACATACCACCACGACATCGTGACGTGCCCCGAACGCTATGGGGACGTAGCCGGAGTCGTCCACTTACCGACCTCCGAGGTGTTAAAGCTTGTTCAAGTAGGAGGTGGACGTGAGAGCTTGCGCCAGCGGCGAAGCTTCAACCCTGTCAATGAGGCACATGCATGGGGTAACATCCCGCGGCGGAGGTGGGGGATCTTCGCGGGGTTTGCAGCGAGGTATGACACTTTGACCACCACTTGCCTCGTTAGATCTTCTTAGGCAAGAAGATGTTGCTCCCGACTGTAAATGCCGAAAACATTGTGTAACACGGAATATGCTGTTTTCCGAGTTCGCCGGTGATCGCAAATGCTCGTGTCCGAAGTCGTGGATCATGTCTTATATATATGTGGTAATAAACTAGATAACTACTGTCAACCAAAACTGTCAGAAACGTCAAGAGATCAATAAGATGGCTGTACCGTTCAAAGTCATCATTGCTGGTGGAGGACTTGCCGGCTGTCTCCTCGCCAATGGACTGGTCAACAATGGTGTCAATGTGTCGGTCTACGAGCGGGACGCCGAAGACACCAAACGAGAAGGATTCCAAATTCGGCTCGGCGAGAGTGCGCTGGCAGGGTTCCGGGCGTGTCTGAAGCCATCTGAAATTGCAACAATTCAGTCGAAGTTCAGCCAAATGTCATCGACAGGACTTACCGCACCAGCGATATGTAACACGAAGTTCCAGACCGTGCTTGATCTCGGGCAGCTGCCTTCGTACGCGGCATCGTGGGGCATCAATCGGGTGGTCCTCCGCGATATTCTAGTTAACCCACTGAAAGCAAAGGGGTGTCTTCACTTCGGGAAAGCCTTTGAGGGATACGAAATTGTTAAAGATGGAACCGGGCACGAAACCGTCCGAGTTCACTTCGCGGATGGATCCACGGATACATGCGATTTGTTGATTGGGGCAGACGGCAGCAATTCCAGAGTACGATTTCGACGGTTCCAAGTTTTATTCTACGGAAGTACTAACCTAAATGGCCGCAGATTAACAAACAGGTCGGAGCTCGCAATCTGGTCCCGGTCGACAGCCATGTGATGATTCTCAGCAAAGGACCGTTACCACAGGACTGGACTGAGAAGCTGCCACCACGGTTGCTAAAAAGTCCAGTCATGGTATGGGCAGGCGGCATTTCTATGTACTACGCACGTAAGCCTCAAGACCACACCGTGCCCTGCTGCATACATGACTGACAAGTGTTAAGTGTTCTTGCCAAAGGCTGAACAGCCAGCCGATGATTCAGGGAGTGCTCCAAAATTTAACGTGAAAGAGGCTTCCTTTTACTGGGGGCTTCTGATTCCGAAAGATCGAGTGCCGAAGCAACAGGAGCTATCGGAGATGCAGGACCCGCTCCAGATTTGTCTTGATGCTACCAAAGACTGGGCACCCGAGTAGTATGCGCAAACCCCTTGACAAGCTAGATATATATCCATGTTCTAACAATCATAGCCGCACGATGTTGACGACTGGGTCGGAAGACAAGAACAAGGATTTAGTTACGGCTACAAGATTGCGCGCAAGCAACAAACTGCCAAAAGCATGGCGCAAGAACGTCAAGAAAGCAACTGGAGACGAGGGTCATCCTCGCGTATGGCTCGTCGGAGACGCAGTTCATGCGATGCAGCCAAATCGGTAAGTTGATGGTCCTTGGACCAGAGACTCACGTCACACAAGCGATTGCTCACAAAGTATAGGGGTATGGGAGGCAATCAGGCATTTCATGACTGCGCCGATGCACTTCCTCGAATTCTCGACCTGAAGGAGAAAGCCCAGTCTGGAGAGAGGCCATCCTCGAAAGATGTCAGCAAGGCTTGTAATCGATATGAAAGTGCGATGATCGACAGAGCCTTCCCTTGGGTCAGCAAGAGTGGAGGCACGAGCGTTCCCGTGAGTTATCTCTCGTAACATCTTACAACTTTCTGCATGTCTAAACGGTTCATATAACAGACTGTCAACCTAGACGGCATCCTCGGCACATTCCTGTGGATCATTGGCATTTTCTTGGTGTCTGGATACATCTTCATGGCTCGAGTGATGAAGCTTGGCGTCAGGAGTGGATGAGATACAAGTCAAAGTGAGAGAGGCTGCATTACACTGATTTCAGCTATTGCATATGATCGAACCTTTGAAATCGTGCATTTATGAGGTTGAACCTCTTACTCAGCTGCCAACAATTTCACCCTTCATGCAAACCGTGCTGCCCTTCTCCACTAGAACCTCATAGGTCTTATCATCTTCCACAGACGCCGTGCGGATTGTGTACTCATCGCCGGCGTAGAGTGGCGACACTGCTCTATATCCAACTTGTCGCACTTCCCTGCCATCTTGCCCGTAGACATCCCTCCAGTAGTCAAGCATGTTGATCAGGTTCAAGGGTCCATGGACCACAACTTCGGGATGCCTCTCAATATCCTTCGTCCAAGGCTCGTTGTAATGGATCATATGGCCATTAAATGTAAGAGCCGAGAAGCGGAAGAGGCCAACGGGTGACCATCGAAGATTCCGAAGGACACCGCCGTCTGAACCCTTCTCATCCGTGATAGTTGACGGCCCAAAAGAGGGTTTGCTGTCAGCTCGCGGAGGAGCAGTTTTGGCAGCTAGAGAGACATTGACTTCTGGGCGGAAGATCCATGACCTGGGAAGTTGTAAGTCATCTAAAGAAGCAGGATAATCTTGGTGAAGGGACAACATACCTCTGGTCCTTAACAACCAGCCCATCCCGTCCCCAAAACTCCTTTTCAACGTCCACGAGAACCATCTCGTCACCGCTGCGGCTCTTCTTCGGCGTAGCGCCAACAAGCCTCGTGCGCTCCTCAACCTCCTCGCCAACTTTCAGCGTGGTCCCCTCAATGAACTGCATCTTCCCGCCAGCCCACATCCGCCGCGTGAACGGTGCTGGCGCATTGAACGTCTTGTCCGTCCCGTCCATGCCCAATTCGCTTTCGACCCCTGTTGGGGTGAAGTAAACAAGGTGATACCCTGGTGGAAGCGGCGTGCCTTGCTTGGGCGGTTCAGCGGAGACGTCGATTCCCGGATGCAGCTGCTTGCGATTGAGTGTCAAGCTGAGGCGCTGCAACTGATTGGAATCGAAGAGTTGTTTGCGCGTCACATCTTTCCCGGCAAAGGTCTCGAGGAGTTTTGATGCTGCGTCAGTTGCATTGGTGGTTATGGACCTCCTGCCGCGTGGTGTACAGCGTGAGATCGCTGGTCGTATCTGATGAGCAAGGGAGGCCATGTTGTCGGTGGCAGGCGCGATTGGTGTTGAAGTCCAAATCCAAGATTGAAAGAATAACTACAATTGGGTCATTAGGAAGGGAGGAACACATGCAATAACCTCGAAAGATATCAAAGCCGGCTAATGTCCGTCATCCGACATCAAGCTTTCATCTCGGCGAGTAAAGCCCGGCATGGGGAGAGCGCGCGCCGAGGAACCATCCCAATTGGGGAATGGACTGAGCACAGTGTGTTGATCGCGGGGTCTGTGGGGTAAGCGGGCTCTTCGGTTATATGCCCTCGGCTTCTTCTTCCTGCAGGTGGCAGAAGTAGCCGAGTCGCGACCCTCGGCTCAAGAAGCCGAATTTTGCTATGATGCAATCAGGGTTTCCGTGCGTCTGACCAGGGCAGCTAGAGGGAAAAAAAGGAATGCTTAGAGGGGAGTTTCTTTCCTTCTTTGACGTTTAACTCCGCTAGGCCAATTCCGTGGCGTAATCATAAGCATCGCTGTAAGAAGTTGAGGCCCTCGACTTGCATTGGACCGTTGGCGTAGAGTTGCGGGTCCAGGAAGAGGCCGAGATCACCAAGAGCATGCTCGCCTTCCCAATTGGTCTGCATCAGGTTAAAGTATTGGTCCTCTATGGCGTCGGATCTGCTCTGCTCTACGGTGTCTGTGGAAAGATTCTGGGGTGTGCTGGCTGTGTTGAACGGGCTGAGGCCTGCCGTGGATCCTGATGCCCCATTAGCTCCCGCCGCGTCGGCGTCTTCGTTGTAGATTCTCTTGGCAATTGGCTTGTCGAGGTACTGCAGAAAGAGATCCAAGACATTGTTGTTGATTCGCCAGTAGTTTTGGATCTCTTTTAGCCCTAAATGACACATCTGGGCTCTGTGAACTGCGAGCTGCCGACCGATCCCATCGGCCGACTTGATGTCGATAGCGTGAATGCAGAGAGCCGCGAATAGGCTTGTAAGTCTGAGATCAAAGGTTAGTGAAAGCATCTAGAAGTAAGAGAAAAAAGCGCTTACAAATGCATTTGGCCGTATTGTAAAGTTTTCTGTGCGAGCATGTCTTCCGCTATCCTGCTGATCCGACAGGCAGCTGCGAGGGCGGCCTTTTTGTCTTCTTCGTCCCGATTTCGAAGCCATCCATTGCGATGGACTAGGATGCGCAAGTGACTGTGAAGCTCATTAGAATTATACGCATGAACTATCATCAGTGTTCCGGCCTTACTTGTAGGCAAGATGAATGAGGCATGTCAGGACCGACGATTGCCCCTCCTCGGGTTCTCTCCTCAATTCTTCTGGCAAATTCTGCTTCCACTGCTCGAGTTGTTGCTTCAGCTCGCGCACTTCACCTGGTGCAGGAGGACCACGGCCCGGCGCAAAGTGAGTATCTGTTATCCTTCCGACTATACACGTGTTAGTTGAATAGCATCGGGAGTCAAGCAACTCTGCTCAGCTTACGTAGCCTCGCTATGTCTACCATGTTGATAGCGTAATGCACATGCTCAGATTCGGATGTGCCAAACGCTGTAGCTGGTTGCTCATCCGTGTCGCCCTCCAAATCAGAGGCGGTCAGAGGCTCGATGTCGCAGTCTTCATCTCGTATTCTACATGGAAGTCCCAGAGATATCGCCGCTTGCCTTTCTCTCACCTTCAAGGAGTTAGGTAGTTAGTGAAATCTCGACAGTGTTGAGAAACAGCTTACGTAGATGGACCACCAGACTCTTCTTCTCATTCGGGCAAACTGGGGTTCTCTCGTAATGAAGCGTGTTCGTTACGATCGTCAGCTTGCCCCAGTATTGAACTCACCTCCGTTGACTTACGATCTATGGAGGCCATGTGTCTGCGCAAGAGTCAAGACACATCCCAGCCAGTATCGGACATCCCTCCAGTCGGTAGGGCCCCCCCTCCAAAAACTGCAAAGGAAAAGAGATTGAATGAGAGTGAATTCGTCTCTTTCCCAATTGGAGTGGAAAAGAATTCTCGCACGTGAATATGTCACACTCTTCGCTTCTGAGCGATCTTTGAAGCCCATAGCTGTAATGGTAGCCTCATCGCAGTATGTCGACCCGATGAAGAGCATCGCCTGCAACAACAGCGGCGAGATATCCACCGTCGCAAGTCTTCGCGCCACTTCTGCGCGGTCCAGTATTGGGAAGCACGGGTGAAACCATTTAAAATATGCGCGAAGGGCAGGCAGACAGCTCTGCATATCGGGAAAGGTCAAGGCCCCTTCATCCCTTAGGTATCGCTCCGTAGCCGAGCTGATGTTGTTAACGCTGGCAGGCGAAGTCCCCAAATCTTGCGACTGAGGTGTCTGGGGGACTGGAAAGGCCAAGCGACCCTTCAATACAGCGTCTCCAGCAGTCGCGTCGGACCCCGGCTCAGGGGCACCCGGCACGAGGGTGAGGAAGTTGGACTCTCCGAAGAAGCGGCTACTTCCCGTGCCAGTTGCAGAGTGTGATGACGCGGGCGTCTCAGCATGAAATGGTGTCTGTGATGCGCCCGAGTTAGGAAGACCGCGAGACGGTGAAGCAGTGCTCATAGAGGCAAGGGTTGCCGCCACAGCAGACGTGAGCGCGGAGGGCGGGGCCGGCACAACAGGTTCCGGAGCGAAAGACGCTGCATCTTCTGATCGCTTCTCCTTCTTTGACTTCCGTGGATATCTGCTGCCTTGTTATCATCTTGATCGAGAGGAACAGTGACTGCGCAGTTGACTCGCCTGCCTCTTCTTGAGGGAAGAACTTCGCATGTCGCGTTCGAGCTCTCACAGTTTGAACAGGGAAGACGCTCTGTGACGTTGCAGCGAATTCGTCGTGAGTTGCACTCTTTGCACGCGTGCTTTGCGCGGGGCTTCTTGAGACCTTCTGTGGGCATTGTCAGTTGACTCGTACCACCCGTGATCGCGTCTTAGAATGATGGAATGGGTATCATCGGATTGTTTATTCGTCAAAGACGGGACCAAAATTCATCGCTCAGCGCCACAGTTCGAACTCCACAGTGTTAGACGGCGCACTGTACCCACATGGGCCACATTCTCGGCTAGCACATCCGTGGTGGAATCCGGGGGTTCACTAGGTACTAGCAGCTACCAAGATTGGACAGGATACATCATCTGACACGACTTTACCCTATGTTTGTCTCACTATAACGATGAAGATATCACGGCCACTGCGACAATGAGAGCTCCAGGAAATATCGCGAGTGTGGAGGCGGAGTTCAACAACAGAAATCTCGATAACAGCTAGTCTGTGACCCCTAGGGGTGGTTTACAGCGCAATTGTCTAGCACGCCATGCGCAAACGTCGTAGAGTCCAAAATGCTATTTGACTCGTCTGCTCAGATACTCCAGTGTGTTACAGAAAGGTGGCCTCGCAAGGCAACAGAGCTCGGATGCGACTGATGATGGGAAAGATACGTCCAAAAGCCTTCGATTATTTGTTCATAGACACTATCCACCCACATTCATACAAGCAAGGTTGCTGCCCTGACAACAGCTACAGAAAGAAGTTGTGGGCTTACTGCCTGTGTCGCAGAGGAACTTTACGCGCGAGATGTGTCAGTCATAATTCAACATAAGGTTTTGTGATCAGAGTCTTACGTTGGAGGTTGAGAACGAATTGCTGCCGCAGCAGCTTTTGGTGACAGATTTGTGTACGGTGGAATCCATAGGATGCTCAGCATCGGTACAGAAAATGGGCCCTGCAAGTGAGCTGCAGCGAGACTGAAGGTTAGCCTCGTTCGATGAAAGTGATTTAGGGCATTCGAGTGATTATCCTACCTTGTCCCGAAGAGCGCAACTGCCAAAATTGTTGTTGGCAACATCGTTAAAAGAGGCTCGGTGTCTTCTGTTGGTTGAAGCTTGCTTTTGATTGTACCTAATACAGAGTTCGGCTCTCTTTTATCTGCTTTTTTTTTATCTTGTCATCTTGGAACTACACAGAAGAAAGAGCCAGCTGATATTTTCCTGACTCGTGAAATCACTTCACGGGTTGTCGGCATGTTCTATTTCTCTAAAATACGGACAATGGTAGATTGACTCGCCGGTACTTTCCTACCTTGGCACCCTTGTTTGAGTGGAAACCGGAGGCTCGCACATTGCCTCGCCGAGAGTTACTTGTCTAGATCAAAGTTTAGTCTCTACGGAGAATCTTTTGATTAACCTGGGTACTATTTAAATTTTTAGCCTTCAACCCAAGACATCGCTCATTATACGCCTGTATGTGTTCTCCGGTCCCATCCTCATTAAATAGTCACGAGTCCGTGCTTGATTCTAGACTCACATGGAGATGAATAGCTACAGTTAATCGTTCATCAATGGCATTATGTGCATACTTCAGGAATCATCTCAAAGATTTGGGATGAAGTTCCCTGACCTCCTCTGCTGGAGGCCTGTTGTGCCTTTATGTTACATAAATAGATGCACAATGTGCAGAGTCGAACAGGGAGGTTTCAAGGTTGATCTGCCTTCGTGTCATTGTGTAAAACGTATCATTATGTCTTCTTTAATCTTCGCCGTTTCTAGTAACTACGAGGCAATTGAAGGACCTTCTCTCCAATATAGTTCAGAATCATCTCTCGACTCACAGGTGCAATACGAGGAACCAGGCACTCTCTGAAATACCTCTCCACATCATACTCGGCCGCATAGCCCATACCTCCGTGTGTGAGAACGGCTCTCTCGCAAGCCGTGAAGGCCGCTTCTGCAGCCATGTATTTGGCGCTGTTGCAAGCCACTCCAACCGCATCCTGCCGAATGGACGAGTCCTCCTTGCTAGCGTCATACAGTCTTGCCGCGTGGTAAGTCGCTAGCTTCGCAGCCTCCAACCGCATGTACGCATCGGCAAGGGGATGCGCGATGGCCTGGTTCTGTCCGATCGGCCTCTTGAAGACCACTCTGTCCCGGGCATACTCCGCGGCCTTGGCTATCGCGGCGTAGCCCAGTCCCAACGCTTCACCGGCAAGCAGACAGCGCTCAGCATTCATGCCGTGGAGGATGATCTTGAAACCCTGGCCCTCCTGGCCAATCAGACTGGAAGCGGGGATGGTGTAGTTGTCGAAGAAGACCTCGTTGGCGTCGACGGCACGACCGCCCATCTTCTTGATCTTGCGCATGTCCAGCCCAGGCTGAGAGCGGTCCAGGTCGATGCAGAAGAGTGAGAGACCTTCACTCGGCTTCTTACAGTCCTCGATGGCCTTTGTGCGCGCGAGGAGAATCATCTTGGATGCGACTTGCGCGCAGGTGATCCAGATCTTCTGGCCGGTGACCAGGTACGAGCCGTCTGGTTGCTTCTTCGCTGCGGTGGAGAGGCGCAGGGTGTCGAGACCAGCGTTGGGCTCCGTGACTCCAAAACAAGCTCGCCATTTGCCGGAGATAATGTTGGGAATTGTGCTCTCGAGTTGTTCCTGGGTCCCAAACTTGGCAAGTGGCTGCGTCGCGTAGACGTTGGCGTGGATGGACTGGGCGCCGGCCATGCCTGCGCCGGACTCAGTGATGGTCTGCATCATCATCGTTGCCTCCGAGATTCCCAGGCCGGAGCCACCCAGCGATTCTGGCAGGGCAATACCGAGCCAGCCATCTTTAGCGAGAGCAGCGTGAAACTCTTTGGGATCCTTCTCTGTCTGGTCGCGTTCTTGCCAGTATGTGTTGGGAAACTCGGAGCAGATTTGACTGACGGCTTCACGGACTGTCAATTGGTTCTCAGTGAAGCCCGTTGTCTCCATTATCCTTCGGCGAGCCGATGTTGAGAAGGCCGCTGGACGCAAGCATCCCGCCGTCCTGACCGCCGGTCGGGCAACGCGCCAAAGACTCCGAGCGAGAGATTGTGACATGATGAATAATACAGGAAATGATGGACCTGAAGAAGTTGATTCGCTGTATTGAGAGCAGAACGAATCCTCTGACTCTAAATAACAACATCTATTGACTCCAAAGGCCGGCTCACTCCTCTGAAAGGCATTTCAGGGCGACTTCAGACTCGGCAAATGGCCCCGACAGCACGCATTATTCCCGGGCGGGCAATTAGCGACCGGAGTGACGCCACTGAGTGGGTGATCAGCGGCCGGTGATTACGCTGTTCTGCATAAAGCCGAATGGACAAAGAAGTAGCCGATTCGATGTGCATGCACTGCACTGACGCCGTCACTTGTTGCTGTTGGTTGACCTCGGCCAGCGCAGCAGCTGATGAGATTCGGTCGCTGGCGGCAGCTTCATGATGAGGAGGACTTAGGAAAGTCATGCCAACCCCTGATGCACGTATTACATCGGAATTTAAACCCCCAAGCCAATCAACCCTCAATTAGTACTATCATCCCCCTTCGCTGAAGACCCATTTGCTTTTACCATTGCCTCTGAACACCCCCGTTTCCAAAACAAGATGCCATCAGGACGTGCCGCTCTGTCGCTTTTGGCTACCAGGGCATCTCCATGTCCGCACAGGGGCGCATGGTGTATCAAGCCCACGATGCGACCAGCGAAAGCTTCCATACGATCTTCATTCCAGCAAAATATCACCTTGAGAACCATGGCAACCACAACATCAAAACCTGAGAGAGAGCCACTACCTCTTGAAGGCATCACCGTTGTCAGTCTCGAACATGCAATCGCTGCACCCTTCTGCACCCGTCAGCTCGCCGACATGGGCGCTCGTGTCATCAAGATCGAACGTCCAGGTGTTGGTGATTTTGCAAGGGCATACGATACCCGAGTAAATGGCATGGCGTCACATTTCGTCTGGACCAACCGTTCAAAAGAAAGTCTAGCACTCGATCTCAAAGACCCGAAACATTTTGAGGTCCTGAAGAGGCTTCTTGCTAAGTCGGACGTGTTGGTGCAGAACCTCGCACCAGGCGCCACGGAACGACTTGGCTTGGGCTACTCAGCACTCAAAGAGTCGCATCCGTCCCTGATTGTCTGTGATATCTCGGGCTATGGGTCCGATGGCCCTTACAGAGACAAGAAAGCGTATGATCTTCTGGTGCAGAGCGAAGCGGGCTTCCTCTCTGTTACTGGCAACGGTCCGGACCCAGCGAAGGCGGGCATCTCCATCGCCGATATCTCGGCCGGCATGTACGCCTATTCCAACATCCTGGCCGCAATTCTGAAGCGTGGGAAAACGGGCAAGGGGTCACGGATAGACATCTCGATGCTTGAGAGCATGGTTGAGTGGATGAACTTTCCACTCTACTACACGTATAACGGGGCTCCTGGTCTATCCCGCTCTGGCGCTTCTCACGCCTCCATCTACCCATACGGCCCATTCGAGACGGGTGGCGGAGGCTCAGTCATGCTTGGCGTACAGAACGAGCGAGAGTGGGCTAACCTTTGCCGAGACGTTCTTGGCAATGAGGCTCTTGCCAAGGACCCAAAGTTTGTGAGCAACACCCTCCGAACGAAGAACCGTGATGAGTTGAGAAAGATCATCTGCGACGCTTTCGCCAAATTTTCAGCAGAGGAGGTCTTGCAGAAGCTGGATAAGGCGTCGATAGCCAACGCCAACGTGAACGATATGCAAGGCGTATGGGATCACCCGCAGCTTAAGGCAAGAGGCAGATGGACGGACGTCGAGACAGGTAGTGGAAAGGTTCCTGCTCTGATTCCACCCGGATTCGGAAATGTTGAAAGCTCGAGAATGGAAAAGGTACCGGAGCTTGGAGAACACAACGAGGCCATCTTCAGAGAATTGGGTATCGAGCAGTAGTGTGGCAGATCCAAGTAGCCGTTAAGACATATCGTCAGAGCAGACTCTCACTCGCCGTGCCCCTAGTCGTAACCTTGGGCTATGAACACTCCAAGCTAGGGCCTTATCGCGTCACGATCACTAACTCACGTCATTGATTGGCTTCTCAGGCTGACCTACCTGAACCCCGCAGGAAAACTGTCGGCATCTTTGATTCTGAGATGGCTATTTGGAAACTTTTGAGCTATCATCCATGCTTTCCCCGCACGATGACCCCGTGGGGTGATGGCGACCCTGGTTCTAGCGGATAAGAAGCGCGGGGAATTAATCCCGAAGGATGCTCCAAGGTGGCATTGATGGGTCCGGCTTAGGAAAGGTGACGGGGAAAAGGAGGCTTCAGGGCGGAGTATAAATCCCAAGGACCTTGATCAGTGAGCCACGTTCTTTACTTGAAAGTTGCCTGCCGCTTAAGATCACATGGACAATTTCGTCTCTCGTATAATCACTCCCTAAATCTTCTACTTCAACCAACCACTTGGAGATTGTATCTCCATTGCTCAAGAGCCAGTAAGATGGCTGAGAAGACCCATGATGGCGACGGCACCTTTGAAGTCCACGATGACATCGAGAATGGCAAGCCTTCGGACAGCCATGTCGAAAACATCAGGCAATCGCAACCTCACTTCGACATTGACCCTGTCTTGAGCAAGAAGCTCGACCGCAAGTTCGACTGTCACATCATTCCCTGGCTTTTTGGTATATGGTGCGATCTCCAATATCATCTTCTCAAGTTCTTACACTGACACCTTTGAGGCTATTTGCCTTCATTGACAGAAGCAACATTGGAAACGCTAAGATCGATGGCCTTACCGAGGACCTCAACATCTCCACTGGAACAAAGTTCAACATAGCGCTCTTGGTATTCTACATCCCCTACATTCTTGTCGACGTATCGAGCAACTGGATTGTCAAAAAGGTCCGGGCGGGTATATATCTTCCGACTTTGATAACGTGCTGGGGCATAGTAAGCACTTTCCTCGGCTTCACTAAGAGCTTCGCCGGATTGGTAGTATGCCGCCTCTTTCTAGGCCTTTTTGAGGGAGGACTCCTGGGAGGCATTGTGGTATATCTCGCTATGTTCTACCGAAGACATCAGATGCTCTACCGCATTGGCTTATTCTACTGCGCGGCTCCTCTGTCAGGGGCCTTCGGGGGGCTTCTTGCGACTGGCTTGGCTACGATTCGTCACGGTGGCTACAGCAGATGGCCCTGGATCTTTTTCAGTGAGCGCCCCTAGACTGATGCAACTTGATGTGCTAATCAGCTGCAGTTGAGGGAATAATTACAACGGTTTTTGGCATAACATGCTTCTTCTTTATGCCGAGCACTCCAGCCGACGCGAGATTCCTCACTCCTGAAGAACGAACACAGGCCATGAAACGTTTGAGAGAAGATTCACATGGGGCAACAAACGTTGAAGATGTAAACGACGAACACTTTAGTTGGCACTGGGTCAGAATGGCTGTGCTTGCTCCGCAGACCTATTTCTGCGCCTTGGCATGGATCTTTCTCCTTATACCACTCTACGTACGTCTCCCTTCGACAACTCGTTCGGCGGACCATCAATCTAACCTCTTTCCCAACAGAGCTTCTCGCTGTTCCTACCATCAATTATACAAGGCCTAGGCTATCGCAATACTACCCAAGCGCAACTTCTCACTGTGCCTCCTAACATGGCCGCCTTCCTCGTTGTTCTTTTGACAGCCAGCTTGTCAGACAGGATCAAGGCCCGTGGACCCATCATGGCTGTGGGGACTGTTGTTGCTCTTTGCGGATATATCATGATTTTGGCATCGAAGTCAAACGGAGTGAGATATGGCGGGACATTCTTGGTTGCAACCGGCGTTTATCCAGGGTCGGCAATGATTATGGTAAGTCTAAAGCTTGTTTATCACCGCTTCGACGAGAGATCTTTAACATGGCTAGGGCTGGCTTTCGAACAATTTGGCGCCTCACTACGTTCGTGCCACTGGTGTGGGACTCCTCATTGGCTTAGCAAATATGGCTGCTTTTCCGGCAACATTCATCTATCTGCAAAAGAATGCGTAAGTTATCGGATGGCATCCGAGACTACAAGTGATATTGACCATCTGATGTCTAGTCCGGATTACATCTTGGGTCATTCTGTCTGCATCGGCTCTCTAATTCTATGCTTTGCTACTGTCTGCATTCAGATGTTGTACTGCAGGTGGGAGAACATGAAACGGGAAAGGGGTGATCGGGATAGCCGGCTGATTGGCGATCGAGTCCATCTTCTCGGCCATCGTCACCCAGCCTATCGCTACACACTTTGATTTTGAGGCTCAAAAGCCTGCATCATGTGGATAACGTACCTTAAGCCCTAAACATGGAACCATGCAATATGGCGCTTGTCGAGTAAAGCACCGATTGGGAAGCTCACACACAAATCCAGGACCGTAGGTAATTGAGGGTATTCAATGTTGGAAATCAAGAGACGCCCGTTCATGTTCGTGCGGGTTTCTGCCGCGAGAACGTTGACAGGCAAGGCAATACAGTCGGACTAAGGAGAGTTAGGTGCATCAGAGATAGGAAAACACCAGGAGTTTATGTATTTCTATCTACTCGTTTAAGGAAACAGGATTGAATTAGATGTCTCTAAATCTTCGAGCAACGCATCGACAAAGTGCTTATCCCGCCAGTCAAGGCGCTGTGGTTGGACGGTGAGCTCATAGCTCGTATTTTCCGTCACTGCATCCTCCCAGCATCTCACAACTTCTGGATTGAGTGCAGGCCTCCATGTTGTCCGGATATCAATGAAAGCTGGATGGAGCTTACTGCAGCGAAGCCCATACCCAAAAAAGAATCCGACATAGTTTTCTGCATCCCATGACCATATGATCATCTTCTCCAATTTAGGCATTCGCATTGCGGCCTTTCCAGCTGCGAGAAGAACGGTATCCATCATGTCCTCGTCAAATGATGAATTTGACAAATTGCAAGATAAGACAAGTTGATTCAGCTCAGGCCAGGCTTGTCTGAGAGACTCACTGGGTATTCCCAAATCCCCCGTGCAACGGAAAAAGTCGAACGCATCAACTACCCGTGATGTAATCAAGGACTCGAGATGGAGACTCGCGTGGAAACAGGCGAGTGCAAGATCCTCCCTCTTCACCGTGTACGGATTGTGCTCCTCTAAGAGATATGCGGATTCTCTGACCACCATGCGTTTGACCCAACCCCTGTGTTTTTGGAATAAGGCCAAAAAGGCGTTGTCTCGCAAAGACTGGTCTTCTCCGAGTTGCGAACAATGTGGGTGATATACCACTCTTGTCAGGTGGTTCATGCTCTTGAGCAGGATGCTCATAGCATTTGCTGAAGCGCTTCGTGTTGATTCAGAATCGAATATCCACAAAAGCTCATCCACAATAGGAACTAGCGGCAGCTTTTTCAGTTTGAAATCTAGCAGACTGCCTTGCATTCTTGGGGGCCAGTCTTCAACATCGTCCGCGGACATGACGTTAATACGAAGCGCCAAACCATGGTCATGCTCTGGGCCGGTCCAGTTTGCCAAAACTTTAAAGAGCGAAAACACGGCCATCGTGAAGAGAGCATTGTTCCTCCGAATCTCCTTTTCGGTCTCGACCTGGACGTCGCCTGAAGAGTTTCCCGGAAGCTCGATATTGAGTACAATTTCTTCAACAAAAGTCCTGCGGTAGCCCTTCACCATCTCTCCGAGAGCCTCAATTTCTGCTGGAGAATTGGTTAACGTGACATCCAGGCTGTTGAACGTGTACTCTTCGAAGAATAGCTGCCATTCCTTCGACACGCACGCCAAAGTTGACAACTTTTGAGGCTTCAGAACCAGCTCGGGCTCCGCAAACATATTGGCTTGCGGGTATTCCAGCGGGCAAGATTGTCGGGCACCGCATTCGTGTTATTAGCTCGCGCAAACATGTCGTTAGCTCGCGCATACCAGTCGTTGGTTCGCGCAAGCAGGTCATTGTTTAGCGCTATAAGGTCGTGCGTCGCACCTACGTTGATGCCCAGCGCAAGCATGCCGTTTAATAGCGCAGACATTTTATGAGTCTGCACAAGCATGTCATTGAGCTTTCCAATGATTTCGACGATCTTCGGCTTTGGAGAAGACTCCTCATCGGTATTGGATTCCTCATCAAGGTTGGGTACCTCATCCGCGCCATCGACATCCGGATCCTCGGCGGCGTTGGACTCCTCATCAAGGTCGGACTCCTCATCGAGGTCGGACTCTTCATCAATGTCGTCCAGAATATGCTCCAATATCAAACAACGAAGTTCTGTTGGTAAGTCTGTAAACCGAAAGTGAGAATTTGGCTCCGAGCCATTATTAAGGGGGGCCTTCGAGCGCAAAGTTGGATTGCATGGCTCCATGGTGACCAACGGAGCGGTTAGCGATGTATCCAAGGGACCAAGAATCAATCCCGTGTTGTGCCGCACCAAGTCGTGATTCGGGGGTATCCTCGCCTCGTAGCACTGAGGGCGTAAACAAAGTATGGATTGGTTACAGAAAGTGATAGCTTTCGGGCAGAATTGGTAATCCATAATATGTATTCTCAACTCGGTTTCTCCGAAGTGATCGTGGCTTCCTTCCAAATATGCGCGTTTGCAGGATGTTTCTCCGAAAGCCAGCGCGCCCCAAACTTGAATTCAAGCCGGAAACAAAAATTCACGTGTTGAAGTTAGAGGTCCTTTTTCATGTTCAGCTAATCAGACTCAACTTTGACAGAAAACCTCAAAACCTTCCTGTCTATGCCACACAGCGGTAGGATACTGCTGTTGATCGCTCCACTTTCTTAGCAAACCTGGTCACTTTCAACGCTGCGCCACAGTAGCGAAGATTGTGTTTGCGACCTAGTAGGCGTAGAAGTTTGTGGCCTCCTCCTGTGTAGTTCTTATTTGTCTGTTCATTCGTACCAAGATGAACTTCATCAACCACGCCGTCATTACGACGCCCATCGAAAAGCCAATGCTCGCAATCATTGCCTTCCTAAAAAGCGGGCTGTCGCTGTCGGGCCAGAGGTAGGGCGTGTACACGAATGACAAGTTGCCTAGCGTGTTGACCATCGCAATCGCAGCCGCCTTCTTCTCGTCCGTTTGGCCAACAGTAGCGGCCGTCCACGCAACGTTAATGTTGTTCACACCGTACGTGGCGCCAACAAACAGGACCATGGCAAAGTATCGTGCACCAATGTTCATCGTGCTCGTCGCAACGGCAAAGCCGATGCTCGCCACTATCTTGGAAACGGTAATATGCCAAGTTCGCTCGTTGTATCTCCCAGAAGACCAGGACACCAACACAGATGCTGCCCCGGCGATCAGGTAGGGCGGGCATGTGAGTACGAGCGTGATGGTTGTGTTGAAGCCGAGAGACTTGACCGCCGTCGGCATGTAATTCTTGAACCCGTTGGCGGACAGATGGAGGTTGCCCATAAGAGCAAATACCCAAGTGCGATAGTCTGTAGCGGCTTCCCATAGACCGGACCATGTGCTAGTCGCCTGGCGCTTTTCTGTGGTGTCTTTGGCGACGCGGTCATGGGCTAGTTGTCGCTGCTCTGGCGTAAGCCATCGGGTCTCGAGGGGAGCGTTGGGAAGTAGGAAGAAAGCGACAGCTGCCACTCCAACTGCCAGAGATATTAGCAGACTCATACATATCAGGATGGTGGTCATTATGGCGTACCAGTGACAACTCCTTGTATCAAGAACAGCCATCTCCAACCAGCGAGGCCGTGTTTCCCGTCAAGGCCAGCAAAGACACCAGCCGCGATCAAGCCTGAGAACGAGCTTGCAAGGAGATTTCCAGTATAAAACACAGCCAATCGAGTTGCAGTCTCTTTCCTAGTGTAGAAGAGGCTAACCATGTAGCAAGCCCCGGAATAGAAGGGCGCTTCGGTGATCCCAAGGATGAGCCTGGCAGTATATGAATGGTCAGCTATCACGAAGACCGGAAGAGTACTGGACACAGTAGTCATACCTGCAAGCCAGCATGCCATGGTAGTCTTTGACAATGCATATGAGAGTCGACACAACGGCCCAGGCCATCATCCACCCCGACATATACCAGGCGGGCTTAACGCGGGTGACGAGCATGTTGGAGGGAATCTGCCCGGTGATGTATCTGCATCATTTTGTCAACTATCGGACTGTCGTGTCCACTCTGCAAGAACTTACCCCACAAAGAAGATGCTGACGCATGTGTTGTACTGAGAACCAACCATATTGAGATCCTTATCAAGATTATTAAGCTTTCCGTTGACGATGGCGTTTCGGTCTAGGAAGTTCTATGAATCATTAGAAAATCCAATACCAAAGGGATTTTCTCAATGCTCTCTTACTAGAAAGTACATGACCCATAGAATTGGCTGCGGAGGAAGAATTAGCGAATTGTCGTCAAGGTAACCCATGTCTCCAGGAAAGACATACCATGAGGTACAAATCGAGCTTCTTCACAAGAGCAATTTCTTTGGGGTCGACCTTGTCGACGGATCCAAACTTGTCGGGTTGTCTTGTCTCATCAACGGGCTTGAGGTCTTCTTGATAGTCGACATGGTCAACGACGCAAGCTTCGTGGTCCTTGTGCGGATCCACCTGAGGCTGTTGACTGACAGCCATGAAGATAAGGGTTTGGGAATTTCGTCGATGCTTGCGCGAAAATAACGAGGACAGAATGTTCATAAGGCGATTATCATGTTGGAGTAAGGAACTAGGAGGGCCTTTTAAGTCATTTCGCCCAACGCGCGCGGCGCTGCTACAGACGCTTAAAGATGGACGGATACGTCTCAGACCAAACTCCTATCCTCAGTCATCCAAAACCATTGTTCGCAATATTGCACCAATCAAGTTCACCTTGCGCGAGGCTTCCTCCCAGGCGTAGGCAAAATGGTCGCCGCAAGTGGGCAAGTCTGGGGTAGCGAGAACTTCTGAATCTGGGGTACATATGTGATATCTTGGCATCCCCGTGGGGTATATTGGACCCATCGAAGGATGCTTGCTCGCGAAAGCAGGATGGCGGGCCAAAGTCTTGGTGGCAGTAGGTATGTTGGCACACTCCATCTGCAGCCGACGAAATACCGCCGTCTGCAACCGTAAACGAGGGGTTGCCTGCCTTTCTAATGCTCCAAATCTCGGGGCCATGAAAGCCATTTAAACCAACGGAGCTATCCTGACGGCTATGCATAACGGCTTCAATGACATGCACAGGCGTGGATCCGATAAGCTAAATCATCGTTGTCATTGGCCTCTTGTTCATCCGGAAAATAGAGCCTGGCAACTTGTTCTTGTTTCCGGGAAGTAAGCGAAACAGCCGGCGAACCGCTGGGCGAATTATGATTGGCTACACAAGCCCCCCTCATCCCTCCTCGAGATCCATCTCTCTGGATACTTTGAGTTCTCCCCAATCATGTCCTCGAATATCTGGACTCAGTTGAAGTACGAGAATCCGTAGAAGTGGACCCATCTGTAGCCGGCAAATCCACAACTCTCACGGAGGGGTTTCCGCAATACCTCGCGGACGGCTTCAATCCATGGATCTCACTGCCCGGAAATAACAATCATCCCACCGGAACGGTAACAGACGCTCGTAGCTACGAACATCAGCAAACTTCCCCGATCGCAGATCCATTGTAGGGCAGAAAACACGTCCTGCGGGAAACGCGGGGTTCGCCCCGGACCCGGAGCGCCAAGCATGCCCTTGCATGCGGCGGGGACGGAATTGCAACGGATACGTGCTGCCGACCGGGTGGGGGGAGCCAACTACATAAATTGGGCTCGACCATCTTCACCTTTCAGCATTCTACACCACATTCCTTGTAGAGTAAAACCTGCAAGTATCTTCACCATGGCGACGCAAACAACCACGACGTCGTCAAAGTTGACAGTGTCGGAGCTCGACCGGCCCCTCTACACTGTCGACGAGCTTGTCCGCCGCCGCGCGCTGGAGATCCCCGATGCGGTTGCTATCGGATATCCCAAGGAGGGACTCTTGGATTTTGAAGAACACAGCTTTCGCGCCATAGACAGATATGTCGATGCGGCGGCACAACGGCTGCAGGAACTGGGCGTGTCTCCGGCAGTAGGTCATCTCGAAACCCTTACACGTACCTTTACTGACGACGAGCAGGACCCAGCATTAGAACAGTCCCCGGTGGTAGGCATCCTCGCCCAATCCGGACTTCACGTCGCAATCACAATCATGGCTCTGAACCGTCTGGGCTGCGCGGCATTTCTCATCTCAACGCGCCTCGCAAGCCCAGCAATCACCCGCCTGTGCGAACTAGCGAACTGCAGCTCCATGTTGACAACGCCAAACTTCCACCCTGTCCTGTCAGAAGTTCAGAAGCAGCGCCAACTCGAGGTTCTGCCACTCATCCAACACTCGGATTACTATGGCAAGGACGCCCCCCGTTTCACGCGATCTTATGATCCGGAGAAGGAGAACAAGAAGATCATGGCCATCATCCACTCATCCGGCTCGACGGGTCTCCCGAAGCCGATCTACCTCACGCATCGCAGTGTCATCGGTGCCTCCATGACAAACATGGGCCTGCGGGCTTTCATTTGCTCGCCTCTATTTCACAGCCATGGCTTCTACGAGATTTTCAGGTCCATGTACTCCAAGCTACCGATTTACATGGCTAATTACAACATTCCCCTGACGAGTCAAAATCTCATCAAGATGCTTGATTACGTGAAGCCGGGCGTCTTTCACGTGATACCGTACGTGGTCAAGCTTCTCGCAGCGTCAGAAGAGGGCATCCAGGCGCTCGCAAACGTGAAGCTGGTGCTATTCGGTGGCAGTAGCTGTCCAGATGACCTTGGTGACCTGTTAGTAAGTAAGGGTGTCTACCTCGTTGGAAACTACGGCTGGTAAGTTCCTTCCTGCTCCTCCTTCCCAGAACTTACTGACCACAACACAGCACCGAGATCGGCAGAATAATGAACTCCGTCCGCCCAGCGGGCGACAAGGGATGGAATTACATGCGCCCCCTCGCCGTCGCGAAGCCCTATATCCTCATGGACGAAATCTCACCCGGCATCTTCGAGTGCGTCTGCCTCGACGGGTGGCCCTCAAAGAGCACCAACAACTCGGACGACCCGCCAAACTCCCTCCGCACCAGGGACCTCTTCACGCGCCACCCCACACAGCCGGATATGTGGAAATACATCAGCCGACTCGACGACCGGTTCACGCTCATCAACGGCGAGAAGGTCCTGCCCATCCCCATCGAGGGACGCATCCGCCTGGAGCAGATCGTCAAGGAGGCCATTGTCTTTGGAGAGCAGCGGGACTATCCTGGTGTGCTGATCGTCAAGGCTGATAGTGTGGCTGACATGCCGGACGAGCAGTTTCTTGAGGAGATTTGGCCTGCTGTTGAAGCTGCCAATGCCCAAGCAGAATCGTTCTCGCGGATTCCAAAGGAGCTCGTGGTCATCCTGCCGTCTGATGCCGAGTACCCCAAGACGGATAAGGGAACCTTTATCCGGGTGCCCTTTTACCGAAAGTTTGAGAAGGAGATCCAGGCCGCGTATGATGGGTACGAGAACGACAACGACACGGGCGGTTCACTCTCTCTGGAAGGCGCGGACCTCGAGAACTGGCTTTTCCAACAGCTCAATGAGAAGTCTGAGAATGCTCTCCCGTCCGTTGAGGCGGATTTCTTCGCTTCCGGCATTGACAGCTTGCTGTGCATCCAGACGTGGAGTCTGATCAAGAGGAAGCTCGATTTGGGCGGCCGACAAGGGCAGCTCGGCCAGAACGTGCTGTACGAGACTGGCAACATTAAGCAACTTGCTCGCCACCTCGAAGGGTTGAAGAGTGGCAGAGAAGATGCTGTCAAGGATGAGTTGGAAAAGATGGAGGAGCTGATTGCGAAATACTCCTCTTTCAAGACACATGTCCCAGGGTCAGCTCCCAAGCCTGCGAAGGACCTTGTCGTAAGTTTTCTTTGTCAAACTTAGAGATCGCCACTAATATCCTTCAAAGCTCGTCACCGGCGTCACAGGCGGTCTGGGAGCCCACATCCTAGCCCAGCTCACATCCCTCCCGAACATCGCCCAAGTCTACGCCGCCGTCCGCGCCCCCAACGACGCCGCCGCAGCAACCCGCGTCTCAACCTCTCTCACCTCCCGCGGCATCACCCTCACACCCGACCAAGAGGCCAAGATCGTGCCTCTTTCTGCCGACCTTGGCGCCCCAGACTTCGGGCTCGCCCCGTCCCGTCTCGCGGACCTCAAGTCCAACCTCACCCTCGTGATCCACAGCGCCTGGGCCGTCAACTTCAACATCCCCGTGAAGAGCTTCGAGGACCAGCACATCAAGGCAGTTTACAACCTCATCCAGCTCTGTCAGTCAGTCGACACGCCCTCGCCGGCGCGGTTCTTCTTCTGCTCGTCCGTCTCCTCGGCCGGTGGCACGCCCAGGCCGGGCACGGTGGAGGAAGGCCCCGTGCCGACGCCGAGGAACGCCCAGGGGACGGGATACGCGCGGTCCAAGTACGTCTCTGAGCACATCACGCGGAATGCGAATAAGAGTGCCGGTGCGGCTGCGCGAGTGTTGAGGATTGGGCAGTTGGTTGGAGATAGCAAGGTCGGAGAGTGGAATACGACGGAGGGAATCCCGTTGATGATTCAGACTGCTGCAACGCTGGGAGCCCTACCCAAACTCGAAGAGGTGAGTTTTTCTGGGATTTTCCATCGTGTGTGAGTGGTTACTAATTCATTTTTAGGAGATGTCGTGGCTTCCGGTCGACTTGGCCGCGGCCATCATCCTCGATATGACAAATGCCAACAGGAGCAAGTCAGATGAAGAGACCGCCCGACGGGACTCCGACGCAGATCTCGTCTACCACGTCCTCAACCCAACCCGCTTCCACTGGACCAAGCAGATGCTCCCATCACTGGCCAAGGCTGGTTTGGAGTTTGAGGCGCTGCCAACAGACCAATGGATGGAGAGATTACGCAAATCAGAAAGAGACCCAAAGAAGAACCCGCCGATCAAGCTGCTGGACTGGTTCGAGAGCAAGTACGGCAATAAAGCCAGCACCTTCAAGGGCGGGCTTGAATACTTGACGGAAGAGAGCAAGAAGGACAGCCCGACGTTAAGAAGTTTGCCAGACGTTACGGATGTTGCGTTTGTTCGGATGATGATTGATAAGTTGAAGGCTCGCTGGGAGGCCGGAGCATAAGGCGCATATCTTGCAAGCATGGAAGCGTTAGAACAGAGGCACATACGAATACCCTCTAGATCTAGATTAGTTGAAAGATCCAGTTTCAGTCTTACGTTGTTCAGGATGATTTGTGGTCCATCCAAAAAGAGTAGCAGCGAAAGCAGTACGACCACTTCGACCAGCGCTCCGTTCAGCAAGGGATCTCAGTCTTGGTGGTTGTCATGATCCGAAAAGTTTCCGTCGTCCCTATCATTTCCGTTACTATTTCGTCATCCTCATCGCCGTCGTTATCACCGTTCTCATGTGTCACTATTCCTGAAGAGCCAAACTCTTGAAGGGTCGTCACAATTTTCTTGTCACCGAGCGTCACGAATCATATATGTGCGTGAACCAGATAATGAAAAGACAGCACCAACAAATCTGCAAATTGATGCTAGCAAGGGTATGTAGTGCGGACGCGCCAACGCAATCCCGCGCGAAGAACTTCGAAGAGAACAGCGACCTAAAGCGGTGCTACCAATCGCCCAAAACCTCGTCAAACCCAAAAGCTCAAGAGTCATGAAGAGAACGTCTAAGAGGGCTTCGCGCCCGTCTAAAGTCAAATGCAACCGATGACCCGTGCCCCAGTGGTTACAATCGGTCCCAAAACGCCAGCGACCCATGTTAAATCCAATGTTGTTTGCACTTTCCGCCGTTTAAAGCATCGCGGCACCGAGCATCGCGGCGCCGATCATGCCGAAGCCCATCTCCGGACGCACGGCGGCGGCGGTTGTAGCGGTGGCCGGGGACGCGGAGCTAGCGGTCGCGGTCGCAGACGCAGTCGCGAGGGCACCACTGAGGAGGTTCGAGGCGGAGGCGATGGCGGAGGAGTCGGGGTTGGCTTCGACGTAGCTGCAGATTTGCGGGGCGACCTTGGCGGCGGCTGTAAAACATCCAGTTAGCCATGCATTATTCTTGATATCTACACGGTCTTCGGACGGAAGACTTACTGGCAATCTCAGTGGTGGAGCACCCGGCAGTAAGGATGCAGGTCGTCAAGCTGGACGTAAGAGTGTCCTTGCTGTTGCAGAGACATGTGAAGTCGGTCGCGGAGCATCCGATGGTCGAGGCGGCTTTGGTGAGACAGCTGGTTGCGCATGAGGGAAGCTGGGCGACGAGGCCTGCAAGGTCTGTTGAGCTGGACGAGGCGGCGGTCGTGGTGGCGGACTGCGCGGCGACGAGGCCGGTGAAGATGCTGAGTGCGACGGTGTACTTCATCTTGGCGGGTGTTGGTCTAGACGTTTGGTTTGTTGGTTCTGGAATCGGCTATCGATGATCGAGGGGATCTTTTGTTGTTCAGTGCGGTGATCAACGATATCGTCTTGGGGTCGAGGTTGGGATTGACGTTGGTGTAGGTGGACAACACGTGGGCGAGATTCGCGGGATGGCACGACGGGATAACGAAATGAAACCAAGAGAGCAATTACACACGACTTGGAAGGCAATCAGGGTAAAAAGTGGCGCTTATGGGTATCAATCTTATTTGTGGTGGTCGAATCGAGGGGAAAACTGGGAAAGAAGCAATCGGCAAAGAGACGACGGCGGCGGGTACGGGGGAGTAATAAACCAGAAACAAGGTCGCTGTTGCTGGTAATCTCTCGCTCCTGTCGCCTGTGTACCTACTCTCAGAGTCTCAAACGCCGAAACGAAGACGCAAGGAAACCGCCGCCCAGAGAAATACGAGACGATGGTTCACCAGGGTGCGCCCGAGCCAAGGATCTAGGAAATGCACCTGGCTAATACGACTGACTGGGCCCAGCCGATGGCGAATGCGATTTGGGCTTGGCTTCTGCTGACTGCTGCGAGTGGTGTTGTGCGATCAGCAGCTTGGGAGCTCCAGTCTTTTTTCTTCGTCGTCGACACTGCCTCGATGCCGCGCGGTCCATCCTTGGCGGATACGGCTCTGGGGAGGGCCACTTGGGGATGCTGTGAGCCAATCTCAGTGCACTGTTTGGATTACACGGGCTGTGATGGCGATGGTGAGTTACAGGTTAAGAACAACTTCATGCGGCGGCAGTTCGTCTTCAACCGCAATGTTCGTTGGCGAAAGCGAACTGTTCATGGTGCAAACACACGAGTCACAGAACACCAAATGGCAAACGGGTTCGTTGCAGAATGCGCCCTCACTGCGTCTTCCCGTGCTGTTCGGATGACACCCGTCTGAAGAGATGGGATGCACCACTGTCGTCGCACAGATTCTAGACTTTCAATCGAACAACCATCGCCCGGAACCCGAGGAATAGGGGCCCCGTCCAACGTGCACATCTTCTCCCCTTTCACCCTGATGTCAGACTCTTATTTTAGTGATGGACCCCTGACGTGGTGCCCCGCTGAGCCGCCCTTAGCAAGGGTTTGCGTGGGATGACCGGGTCTCTCCAATCTCCAATCTCCACGCCTCGCTCATCATTGTTGTCTCCCATCTCTGACAGTGGGCGCCGTTTGACCATTGCAAAAAGGCTGGACCGTGGCCATTGACGCGGAGAGCTGACGGAAGCGACGAGGGCAGCTAGATACTGAAATCAAGCTTCGTTTGCTCATCAATTCCCCCATCCAAGCGACCGGCACTGCAGAGGGTCTGCCCCTGATATTCAGGGGTTCGTGGCTGACTGTTACAGATCCCACGCGGGCCGATGTTTCCATTCCGACATCCAGGGTTTGCGTTGTTTGAAAGTCTGCCGAACGGCCGGCCGTTGGATGTCAAATTCCAGTAAAGTTAGCCAGCTCTTTTTCTGACAGCCATCGGGCGCATCGAAGATCCCTTATGTCGTCTGCATCACTGAGCTTTGCTGATGGTTCGCTCTGAGGCTCGAGCCAAGCCGGTCCGGTTTTTGGCAGCGGCTTAGCAGAGCTCGGGGCAAAGATGGGAGCATTTGCACCACTGACGCGGCAGCCTGGGCTGAAGTCATTTCGCCAAACAGTTTGGAACGGCTACCTGTGCGGTGAACTCAGGTGAAGCAAATGAGAGTATTCGCAGTGCTAGTTCTTACGGCGCAGTCACTACCGCTGGGTTCCTTTGAATGGGAGACACTAGCGACTCAGCCTCCTACCAGATGAGTAAGAAGGATCGGTTCAGGGTTTGACGCATGATGCAAGCCGACAATCGAGAAGCCCGGTTTCGTGAGAACGTGAATGCTGCGCCATCTTGTGGAAGCTGATGCCGATAGATCGCAATTTCGTGTGACAATGAGAAACACTGGGAAGAAGGCCTGCATCCAAAGAGTGCAAAATGGGACGACGGCTTGGGTAGGCGCCTGCTCGGCCAAAATGAAGCATTGCCGACGGCCAAATCCTACGATGACCGAGCCCTTCGGCACTCACCCTCGCTAGTGGCCCCACATCGGCGGACCTCCCGAGTCAAACACGGCGCCGAAGAATTGTCGGCCGGACGGCAAGCAAGACGGCGACTTACAAGATTCTCCCGCAGCGGCTGGCTTTTAAGAGTTGCTAATTCTGTCTCAAATTTTGGGTCTCTAGACAATCACATCAGCTTAACTCATTCGATTGAACCCATCGTCGCCGAATTTCGTTCTGACAATGGCCACTACACGAGCACAAAGCAACGGCGCTCAGCCAAGCCAAAACGTTGTCTGGGAACAGATCCCGCTCACCGTCAACGGCACCGCCATCTCAGTCTCAATCGTACGCCGTGACGGTCCCGCCGAACCAATTCTCTTCCTTCATGGCTTCGGCAGCACCAAGGAAGATTACACTGACATCAACCTCCATTCGTCACTTTCCAAGTACCCAATCATCGCATACGATGCACCAGGGAGCGGTTCCTCTACTATCACGGACTACTCTGCACTATCGATGCCTTTTCTCGTCGCCGTCGCTGAAGCAGTCTTGAAGACCTATGACGTCAGGAAATACCACCTCGTCGGCCATTCCATGGGGGGCCTAACGGCCTTACTCCTCGCCCAGCGGAACCCAGGCTCGGTACTGAGCTTCACCAACATTAAGGGCAACCTCGCTCCCGAGGATTGCTTCCTGAGCAGACAGATCCTCGACTTCCCCGCGGACGATCCCGAGATGTTCGTCACGGAATTCATCGAGCGCACGCGGCAGTCTGCCTTCTTCGGCAACGGAGTCTACGCCGCTGCTTTCAGGGCCAAAGTCAGACCTGAGGCTATCCGGCCTACTTTCGAGAGCATGGTGGAGTACTCGGACAACGGAGACCTGCTGGAGATCTTCAAGGGCTTGGCGTGCCCTAGAATGTTCATGTTCGGGGTGCAGCACGCAACGTTGTCGTATCTACCCGCCATTGCCAAAGCCGGCGTTGAACTAGCGGAGATTCCCAAGAGCGGGCATTTTGTCATGTATACCAACCCTGTTGTGATGTGGGACCGGATTGAAGACTTTTTAGGGAGGGCTTCGGATGATACCACAAAGGTGCATACACGGTCAGCTACGTAGACGCGCCAGGTTACAGCATTCATAGTCGACCTTTTTGGCCATCTGCAATATTTAAAAACCACTGTTCCAGCCGAATGGTTTACTCACAAATTTCGTTGGTGCAAGAGAATCCACTTTGCTTATTCTTATCGCCGGCTCCTTTCTACCTTACGTTGGACTTACTAAACCTCATTCGCATCGGACATGACATGCCGAAAGTCGCACTCGGCGAAGCAAGCATGGGGATTTGCAACTCTTCCCTGTGAGTTACGGCATCAAATCCTGGAAGATCTTCGACAGCAAGCCGGTACAGAACAAAGATTGTCCGCCTGGGCCCAAGTTGCTCGGGAATGGCAACGGTTCTTTGAGCCAGACATTTTCGAGTCTCTGAGCCTCCAGACCCCCGGTCCAGATATCCAGCAGCTCGAGACTATCGTCATAAATGGTCGACAGAAGTTCGTCAGAAAAGTCTCTCTTCAGGTGCATTTGGCGCAGTACTCAAAAAAAGAGAAATACGAGTTCGAGGATGAAGACACAAAAAGGGCAAATATAAAGGCATTCTCTGAGGCCATACTCAACCTCTTCTCGGTCCTGTCGGGATGGATAGATGGTACCTCAGCTCAAGGCCTCACATTTGAGTTGAGTGCTAGCTCACCCAGTTACTACCTTCATCGAGAAAGCGTGGAATACGTCCCCAGGAATCAATACCAAGCATTCCTGCAACGCTCACTAGGAACCCCCCTTGACATCCACTTCAACTCCCCATCGGCATCTATTCCCCCACTTCCAATCATCACGCGCTTCTCTATGAACCAGCGATCCCATCGAAAACTGTCTCCGTCAGCGGTGGCAGTGCTCTTGGCCAGCATGCCTTGTCTGAGAGATGTGAACTACCAGCCAGTATGGACAGGCAGCTTGCTTGAGCCAGTCGAGCGCGGGAGCAAGTTCAACTCATGCGACTTAGCGATATCGACCTTCTTCAGATCAGTCTATGTATCCTCAAGTATGCAGGACGTGTCCTTATGGGAGGAACCACATCAGGATTGGAGTATCTATCAAAGAAAGGCTCCAAAAAGTCTGGTCTCCGTTGCAGTTCTGGCAAGTTACCGGCTCCGAAACTTCACGATGTCAAACGTCGTCGATGCTGTGCAGTTTTTCGAGTGTCACGAGAGTATGACGCAAGGTCTAGGCGGCGTTAGCCACGCACACTGGCCAAACCTCGTCCACTTGTGCTTGACCACCAGCCGCGGCAAAGACAACCTGAACGTTTCACTTGCAAGGGCAGCAAGAGCTGCTTGTCACATGCCAAAGCTTAAGATTATGGAGGTATGGTGTCCGGAGGTCTGGAAATTCGGACTAGTGTCATTCCTCTTTTGCTACGAGGTAAGCAGAACTGACACGAGACTAACTGTGATGGCGAATTCGACAATCAGCCTCAGCGAGGAGATTCTCACCGCTTGGCTGCGAGTATCTGACCTTCATTCACAACACAAGCTTGACTTTAGGGTCGATTTCATGGATATACGTTACCCTGGGCTCAAGTTAATTGCTGCACATCATCTTCCGTGGTTGCAGAAGCATCTTCGCTCATACAATCGGTTACAAAATTGGGGACCTGCGACTGAGCAGTAATTCAGGAGTGTCACTGTGGTTAATTTCAAAAACTTTTGACACAAAGGCATTTGTTGGTTCCAAACAAACTTAATACTCATCGAAACTTCATATAAGTCATATGTAATGTTCACTATGATGTCCACTAACAGGCGGCAAGCTTGGGAACGCGTTGCAAAAAATGTTGGCAGCAGCCAAGTTCACAAATGTATTTACAAGATAGCAAGGTGCCAAATATTTACAGGCTGAATATGCGCAACACGGAGACCTTAGACCTTTGCCTACTGGGCCCATCCATCATCGCCCCAAACAGGCCCACCAGGAGGAGTGTACTCGGTGACCTTGCGGTAGTCGAGGAAGATCTAGAGCGCTGTCAGTTGACATACTTGGATTCTTTGTAGGCCAGAGATACTCACCGACTTGGTGTCATCAGCCTTGTATGCTCCAGGCAGCGCAATACCTTCGGGGAGCTTGGTCGTTCCGTCCCCGGTAACAGTAATCTGGTGGCAGCCCGGGTAGAACTGCGCCAACTTTCCGTCCGTGTTCGTGCGTTGCAGGCCGAGAATTTCGTGTCTGAAACAACCCACATTAGAAGATTATCTAACGTCGAAGACCGGGGTCACACTTACCGAAGAATGTACTCCCCGGGAGCAATCTTGGAAGGAAGCTTGACAGTGTAGGTGCTGTTGTTCTCTGGCAGTCTCTTGCTAGCCCAGGGAATGGCCTCCTTGGCATCGTACCCAGACTGATCAATCTTGACCCAGACATTGCCGGTACTGCCGTCAAACTCGCTGCACTTGCCACCACAGCTGGCAAGGTACGTCATAACTTCCCGTTTATTAGCATTTCCAGCCGTCCATCGAAGTCGGACGGCGTCCGCGACTTACTCGGGCCGGGATGATCGCTCTTCCACTCAGTCCACATGAACTTGACACTGCTTCCAGCAGCAACACTGGCAGTTTCCGTGGCGGGCACGTTGTTCTTGTCGCTTCCGATGTTGCAGGTGATGGCGTCGGTCTATGTGGTTGACGAGTCAGCGTCCATTGGTACAGTACAAGCGGGTAGTTTGAGCATACCTCGAAGAGCCCGTCGGTGATCGGTGACGGGACCGTTGTCTTTGAACTTGCGAGTGATCTTCTCGACTTTCTTCGACGGATCTTTGTAAGGGTTCCAGGTGTTGACGAGGTTCTCACCGAGCATGATCTGCTGGACGAATCCGTGGGCCGACGCGGTCGCGACCAGCGCGGAAACAGCAGTTGCCGAAGTAACCCTCATCTTGAAATGTGGTTTAAGAAAAGAACGAGAACAATTCAAAACAAATGAGGACCCTGCTCTGAAGAACTAACAACAATTCTTGATGTCGTTCTTTACCACATCTTTTATAATTCTCGGACAGCGCAGAATTTCTCCTGGTTGGTGGACTCCCCTGCGATGTCTTGGCGCGTTGCAAACACCGTTCCTTGCCCATTTCGTTCTTGTCCAGAGTCCGAGTTCACGCCTTTGTCGTTCCACTTGATCACAAGTCCATACCTGCGATTGGCCTTTTCTTGGCATCCATATCCGCTCTCGTCGCTGACTGGCAGTGGCTCTGTTCGATATAAACGATGGGCCTCTCGGGCTGTGTTCCGGGTCTGGCCAAGATTGGTGGGATTTCCCCAAAACAGCACCTGTGCGACCCTGCAAGTATATCCACCCAGCGCAGATCTTCCACAATCCAAATGTTTCCAACACTGAGATTGGTGAACAGTCAGAGAACGGTGTGAGCTTAATTACTTAGGGTGTTGACAGGCACCTCGATTTGGCTAGTAGAGTCTGAAGCTTATTGAGGAGACTGGAGTTCTTGGCAGGGTTTGACCGTGCTTGCATCAGGTTGGCCGACCATACCCTGTCCTCAGATTGATCCAGGGGCTTGAGTGGAGAAATTTCTCCCATCCCACCGGACAGGACAAGACTTGAGAATAACGTCACTTTCGACATCTCAAGACCGGGCGGGGGAGCATCGAGGGCCAACGTTCACCAAGACACTCCAGAATCAATTCAAGATATTGTAGATATAGGAAAATTGGCATTGATACTATGGTAATGAGACTATAAACAAGAAGGAGAAACATTCGTCCATGCATGTACTTGGTGCGATCATTAGTGAAAAAGTGTAGACAAGAAAAGAAAACGAAACCGTGCAGACTGTTTCATGAATGAAGTTCAGCGACTACATCAATCAGTGAGATGACCAGTATTGTTCAAGAGCGTCGTTGACTTCATCAACCTTGCTGTATGCTTCAGTGTTGGCCATAAACTGGATCGACTCCTCAATGGCGCTGTCGGAGAAGGGGCCAGCGCGGGTGCGCAAATCGGCCATGACGTAAGGCTTAGCCCTCCAGCGATCTTCCATGGGGTCAATGAAAGTGGTCTCGTTGTAGCCCCAGTCAGGAAGAGTGGTGACATTGAATGCCGCCATCATGTCACTGTCCTCGTGAATCAGGTTGTGGCAGTGGAACATGTAGACACCATCCCACGGCGCGTAGTGAGCCTCGACGAGAACAGACTCGCCGCGGCCGAGCCAGACAACATCCTTGAGACCCTCTGCCTCATAGGGCATAACACCGCGATCACCATCTCTGGCAATGACCTTGAAGTCAACGAGGTGGACATGAATAGGGTGGGACCAGCCATCAGAGCTGTTCTCCAGCTCCCAGATCTCAACGGTACCTCGGGGAACGTTGGCGAGCATGCGGTTCTCGACATCAGCGAATCCGACGCCGTTGATGCGCCATTCGCCGTTGGTGCGGTGAAATCTGAAGTGATGGTCGATGACGTTTCCGGTTGAGGTGGGGAATGGGACAGTTCTCAGAGTCTCCGGAACGCTGGATGTGTCGGGGGAAGAGGTGGTGGTGCCAACGATGAACTTCATCACCTTGTCGGTGTTCAGGTAGTCATCCTCAACTCCAACACCGCCGGCCTTGGGGAAGTTTCGGATCTCAAGCTGTTGTCCAGCGTACTTGGAAAAGTCGATGATAATTTCGTACCGCTCAGCGCCAGACACATACTGCAACAGGTTAGTACTGCACTAAAGATGCGAGATGAAAAACAATAGACCAGATTTACTCACAAGATCAGAGACCTGCACAGGCTTGGTCAAGAGGCCACCATCAGCTGCAATGACTTGGAAAGGCAGCTTGCCGTTGGGAGCATTGGAGTTGACGAGGTAAAGAGCAAATGCGCGAGAGACAGAGGCGTCCAAGAGGCGGAATCTATACTTGCGGGGTTCGACGTTAAGGAATGGCCAGGGTTGACCATTGACGTGAATTACATCACCCCATAAGCTGTCTTTCTCCCCAACGGTCGAGAACAGTGTTCCGTCATCGTTGTACTGCTTGGAAGTGAGAACCAAAGGGATGTCATAAACTCCGTAGCCAGTAGGCAAGTTCAAAACGTCCTCGGCCGGGTCGCTGATGAGATAAGCTCCAGCTTGACCCATGTATGCGTTTTCGGCGGTCTGCGTTGCCAAGAGTCAGTCTAACATGTTCTTTGGGAAGTAAATCTAATGACTGACCAAGTGCATTGCGTGATCATGATACCACAGCGTTCTGGCTGACTGCTGGTTGGGGTAGTAGTAGTCCTTGTACTCTCCCGGATTGGTAATATCCTCCGCCCAGCCATCGAAGGCCGCGCGGGAGTAGGATCCATGGAGATGAACAGAGTTCTCATGGGCAGCGTTGTTGATGAAACGAACCACAGACTCGATGCCGCGGGGGATGATCAGAGTGGGGCCAGGAGACATCCCGTCATAGCCAACAAGAGTGGCGGGACGGAGGTTGGGATAGACCTGGTGACTGAAAGGCTTGATCTCCAACTCATAGTACCAGATCTCCTTTCCAGTGACAGGACTAATGACTTTCCTATCTTCATATGAGATACACCGTCACTGGGACTAACGTTTTGTGGATTGTCCTTACTTGGTCGGCTCCTTGACCGGAGGAATAGGAAGAGCAACTTTATAAATCAAAGCATACTCTGGACTCAACCAGTCCTTCTGAAGAGTGAAAACATCTCCAGGGTCATCTTCAACAATCTGAGCAAGAGCAACGACCTCTGACTCGGGAATCTCCGAGACGTGTGTCTCGCTGAAAGAAGAGTTCTGCGCCTTTACAGAACTGAAAGAGACGGCAGCTTGGAGGGCTGCGATAGCGAGTTGATAACGCATGATGAAGATTGCTTGACCACTCGGACTGACAAAAGCTGATGCTAATGTTTGGAGGTGTTCAGAAGATTGAAGTCTGATGTTGTTTGGTTTCGTTTCCAGTAAGTCTTCATAGGAGATATCCTTAGCCTTATATCATGATGGCTGACTTCACTTCGTTGTCCGGCGACGGAAAAGCATGCGAATATCTTGGAAGCCGGCGGAAAAGACAACCCTCAGACGCATGCTAATCATCAAGTTGCAGTTGAGATCTGATATCGTCCGTTCCCCCTCCAGCCTCTCCACTTGACATGTGCTTCATCCCACGCTTTTCTCGCGCTCCATGCTCTGATAGGAAATCAATAGCCGCTGTGACTGCTGTCTCCTCTTGCAGATGTGTCGCATGATCCTTCGAAATCCCTCAATCTCGTAGGAATCTGGGCCGCCGTTCCGGTCGTGATGGAGTCGACATGGCAGCACAAACTTCTGTCATGGCTCTGCAATGTGACAGCAAGATCCACCAGTATGGCGGTCTGTCCGGGTTTCCCTTTTCTGCAGTACGAGATGCAAGCCACATTGATGTTGCTTGTAAGTCTTGTTATGCCACCACCAGGTATGACTGACTCCGGCATGGAGGATGAGTACCCCTTGCCAAGAAGCTTCCCTTGCAGCGATGGCACAGAACACCCGCGGTTAACGAGATGATTGTCTTGGTAAATGGAACCTTAAAGTCAAAGACGTCAGTAAAGACAGAATGGTGTTCGAGTAGTGGGAGAATTCTTAGGGGCTCAGTGATTTCCATGTTGCAACTACTCGCAACATGTGTTTTCGATGGTTGGTGTTGTCGAAGTGGCCATGATACGGTCACTTCACTTACGACTCTGCACTTAGCACTGTAGATCGACTACGGCAGCTCTGGAGAAATTGAAGGATTGCCTGTTGTAACATTTGCAACTTCGTCACGAATCGCCTGTCACCCAAAGCAACGGAGCAACACGCGCCATGCTGCAGCACGGTCACGGCATGCAGCCAGTATCACGCAAAGGATGTGGATACATGTCGTCGGAGAGACTTTCGTTGAATCCCATGATTCAGTGTTGCACTCGTATCCATACGAGTCCCAGACCGAGGCTCAAGGCTTTCTCTTTTGCGATTAATACAGCCCAATAAGGGTGGGCATGGTCTCCAGCCTCTACCTAGTCCTGAGTCTTGCCAAGACAAGTCCAACCGTTGACTAACCTACCCGCACCTCCATGAGCACCATGTTGATAAGCACTCTAAAGAGACGATGAACCATCGATCTTAACATGAAGTTGCGTGGTCTTCGGGATGGGGACGATCCGGGTGACATCGTGCTAGTTCCGTTGAGGCTGCCCGCTCGCCGGTGGTTGGTTGATGTTCTTGGATACTGCCGACTGCTTGCGCGGCTAGCCAACCCCAGACTGACTAAATCCCGCAATATTGACCGCTGCAAAAGTCATTAGTGTTCTGCTGGGGTCAAGGGTATTGACTCCTTCGTGGACAGTCGAGGGGATAATGCCACGCACGGTTCAGGGGGGATCCAAGCCACGAAGGCTTTTCCAACGTGCTTCGGTTGAGCCCCTATTACCCGAGCCCGGGCTAGCAACGGTAATTCGGGGCAATCTTTGAATTTCGATGAACTTACAACTTTGCCATCATTGTACTCTCGATCGAGGGGAACTTGGAAAGACTTGTGACAATATGCACCTTGTTGCATGCCTCGCATACACAGCCTCCCACAGCAAATGGCATTACACGGAAGCAGAATTGGCATCACTTGGCTACTTACGGAATCAAAAGCAAAAATTACCAAGCAACTGGTTTTCTGCGGACACGTGCTTAGACAGCATCAGCTGCCGGTGGCGACTCGTGAAAACCTGCCTCCTTGCCGCCAAGCGTGTCCATTCAGGTGAAGATTAGGTCGTGTCATGCATCTTGACTGCAACTATATCACGCCGCATCCGGCCCGTACCCTACGTTAGCCGTAGCTAGTTGGAAGAAATGCCCCGGGTGGCATACGGAGCCGAACTCTATATGCCTATGAGGGTTGCGGCGAAGCCTTCAGAAAGGAAGGTGGTAAAGCAGGCAGCCATTTGACCCATTTTTACGGTAGTTCTTGGCGGGAAGGGCTTGTCAGGTCCAACGATTTCCACATGAAATACGCGGGGAGGCTCCAGGTGGAGGGTCGACGCGGGGAGTTCCATATTGTTTGGGCCCGAATCGGGATAATGGCCTGGAGAGCCCACGACGCACGGTTCCACTAATCCTGTCCAGACGTGCAGTTGTGGAATATCGCGTAAGTATCAGTCATGGCAGGAACGTGATGAGTCGTGATGCGAGCCGTCTACGAATACGGCATCCATGTTAGCAGTTGGCTCTGACTGAGGAGCAGACCTCTTTGACCGTGATGGTGGCAATTGCCAAGATGTAGCATCACCTCGAGGAACGGCAGGTTTTGACTAGCGAAGAATCCTGTTTGTCGGCAAAACCTGCGACTGTTGCATGTGAACAGGGGAACCGGAGCGAACCCCGATCTGTTTGAGTAGCGTCTAGCAAAAGATGCACGGACTGAGATGATTTGCAACTGCGCTGTTGTCTATTCTGAGAGAAAAATGACATCTCATCTGATGATGATCTTTCACTTTCATCCGTAGTTCGTGACTTGATCTTCTTGGCTAGGTAACAGAACTGTATCCAAAGTGCAGTGGGCAGCAAACTTTGACAAAGTATGGCTGAGACTCATGTGGCTGCGCTTGGATACCTTCTGGGGACGAAGGTTTAGGCGACTAAATGAGGTCAAGAGATCCCTGTCGCCGCCAATGAGGGGTTCCCTATTTCCTGCTAAAATGCGTCCATGAGCAGGGATCGTTCAGGAGCCTCCTGTTACGAGCCTCTTTCTTGCCGTCCCACGATCCTACTTTTCGAGTGACAACGTTCAAGTTGCAACGTGCAGCAATGACCAGCAGTCTAAGCCGGCCCAGGAGGCTGGGTTGCATTCCCCCGGTTGCTATGAACTCCGCTCCAGGGGTTTCTGAATCAAGATCCCGGGCAGGCAGGTTTTGACGACTCGGCTCCCCTTTCTCCCGAGCACCAATCCGGCATAGGTCACCAATTATAGACATGTAGCGCGCGGCGCGGAATCGGTCCCGGTGACAACACCATGCAGTTGAGATGCGTTGGGTGGGGCCCGATCAAGGGATTCTCACGATACACTTACTGTTTACTGCGAGAAAGGGAGCGCCACAAGTTGAATTTCTGCTCGGGTTGTCACGAGCATCGCGCGTTCAAAAATGGCTCGCCCAAGTTGGATACATCTCCATCTTGGCAGAGGGTCACGATTCCAGGAGGCTAGCGAGCATGGAGTTGGGCATGGGGTATCTGCAGTCTTCCCAGTGCCTTCACAGGCGACTAGACCGTTCTATGACAGAGGGATGAACCGAAATGGCTTTTCCGAGCCACGCCTTGGTTGACCGGTCTCGGGGGAAGGTCGGAGGCCTCGTCCTCATTGCTCACCGGCGTCCGCACCGGCTCTTCCGGGGAACAAAACGGCTATTGCGCAGCGTCACGTTGCAGGGTCCCATTGAGTGCATATGTGCTTTGCTAAGAGAAAACGTTTTTTGCCTCCTTGAGAGCCAAGACAGTCCATTTGCAAAGGCAACTCAGCGCAATAGTTCGCCTTGGCAATGGTCAACAACGTTGAAGCGAGATCAATCTTGGGCGTCACGCAGGACTGACATTCGCTTTGAAGTAATCTCGTGAGCAAAACTTATGGAGGATTCGGAGATGGCTCAAAAGAGTAAATGTAAATTTAGCGAAAGGGGGGACTGACGGTGATTGAATTCGTAGTGATCAAGATCATGATAAATGGGCCAAGACGCCCGTGGCAGAACGAGAGCTTTTTGGTATCACCACCCTCAACTTCTCTTGGCTCCTCAAGCTCTTGTCTTTAGCCTCCAATGCATTATCTTCAGCTGTTCCTTGCCCTCTGGGCTCTCTTTTGTACCCCTGTGTGGGCTCAAGAATCGCCAATCTGGGTTCAGGGCGCTCTCGAAGATGCCATTGCTACAGATGACTCTTTCAACACCGGCGGCACCATTGTTGTCAATGGCTTCACTATGAACGTTCCCAAGAACCTTCTCGTGCAGTTCCCTGCTGCATGGGTTCCTTGGAAGGAGTTCGTCGCCAACAAGGCCGACTTCGCTGGCTATGAGACTTTGGTAAGTCCAGTCCCCCACGTGTATCAATAACGGATTGACTGACCACAACTTGTATTAGGTTATTGGAAATAGCATCAACGGGGAACCCCGAGTTGCACAAGTTCAGCTCTATGAGTTTTTTGAAGGCTTGAGCAGTGGCTGGGTTGAATCTGTTGACTTTGCGGACGGAAGTCTCAAGATCCAGAACGGTCCTACTGTGCGCATTTCGGATCCCAACGCTGTCTTCTCTAAGGGCTTCACTGGTGCACCGCTCATGACTGCCGACGATCAGAGCCCCAGTATCACGTCTTTCTCCGGTTTCCCCATGTGCATCCCTAGGAACGAAACTGATCCGCTCTGCCCGTTGACCAACCGTCCTTTCGTCGGTCCGGGCACTTTGTAAGTTCTTTGCCCCGCTTATGAAAGCCGCCAACTAATCGTGAACAGCACTGCTCCCGACCCTCTGGTCATGGCGCCGTTCCAAGCTGGCGACTTCATCACATTCTCCGGATTCCGTCGAGGCAGCGAGGTTATTGCATTCAGCATTGTTGCTCAGAACGTGCAGATCAACACCCTTGGCGATATTGTCTATGTTCGTATGGAGCTTGGGCTTCTGGGAATTGACAACCCCAGCCCCAACGCAGAGATTGCGGAGTCTCGAGTAAGCTTACATGTGACAACCGTCTTTGACATCATGTCGGTGCTGATATAATCCACTTCCAGTTTATCGGTTTCGTGTCAAACAATCGGGCCACCGTCTCACTTTACGCCATGGATGTTGATCCCTGCACCGGCACCACCTCCGACCGGATCATCGCTTCCATGGGACTCCGCGGAGGCCGCAACGCCCAGAACAAATTTGAATACCGCAACGAGATTCTCTTTAGATACACCAGAGAGTACCGTGTCATTGCCGAAATTGACGGTGTTGCGAAGACTCGCGTCACCAAGAACAACCTCACTGCCGGAACATACGTGCAGCCTGTCAACGTCTGGGTGCCCGGAGAACAGGACGTTCCTGGAGTCCCCCCCGTCTCGTATGACTTCTCCCAGATGGAGTTCCTGACCAAGGGCGTCGGCGCCGATGATGCGGGCAACGTTTGGGGTCCTCTGGAGCCGTTCCCTCAGACGGGTGTTTTCATCGAGACTCCTGTTTGTGCCGCTACTCCCGCCGCCCGCGAGTTGAAGGTGGAAAAGCGGGGAAGCATCGGACGATGGTACGGCAGAGCTCGCGCCGATGCCATTTCTCAGCTTGAGAATGTTGACACTACGGATCCGGTCGTCGTTGTCGCTCCGGAAGAAGCTGCCGCGATCGCCGAGAAGAAACAGGAGGAGACTGCCAACAATGACTCGCAGTGAAATGCGACCTGGTTGACAGCTCACAGAACCTTTACCTGACGGATATGACGGAACTTTGGTGCATTGTCTGTCACCTGAACTTTGAAGTTCAGACATCCGGTATGGGACGAAATTCAACAACGTTCCAGACAACTTTCATTTGTACATGTTGGTGGATTTGGAAGTAATTTCTTGTACATATATTGTCGATCTTTGGGCAAATTCCTGCGCCTGTTATGGCTAGACATTCTATTGTTGGAGGAGTCTGAAACACGGGCTTCTCCATCCCGTAGCTGTCAAATTGACCAGGTGCTCCCTGCAGCTTCCAACTCAAGATGATGTCAATTGATGCACTGTCTACTCGAAATTTACTCTCGAACGGGGCGGTCTGAGACCACACCGCTCACAGGTGTATGCCAACTTGTTATTGTTCAAAAGATCAAAGAATTTAATATGTACATGAAGGAGACTTCGCAAACCACTGCCTCGACTGAGAATGATTTGGCAATGCTGTGTGCTGTCAGAAGGGACCATGCTAATATCGACTTGACAAATTGGACTCTAGGCGGGGCTGTTGACAGTGATTGAGGCGCTACCACTGCTGTAGTATCCCTCCGTGGCAACAATCATGTAATTGTGAGTTCCCAGATTCAACCCGACTGAAGCCCAAGCTGCGAAATGATTGCCAGTCGTCACAGTACCCCCAACTCGCTTTTCGGTTCGCTAATTGACGCTGTTAGCATATACTTTCAGGTTGTTGAATGAAAAGACACACAATAGACCAGTATTGCTGGAATGTTGCTGTGCCTTCAATGCTAGGCTGCTGCACGCGAGTGCTGACGTAGATGTCGTAGGTTCCGCCGTCACTCGTCAGAGAACCCTTCTTCGTAGCACCGGAAGCAGGGTTGTACGTGCCGTAGGATTCGACGATATAGTACTCGATCAACGGGTTCTGGGTCCAGCCGTACACAGCAAGGTACTAAAAGTATAAGCCAATATATCACTCTCTTCTAGTTGCGCTTCTTTCAGGTATGACGCCAAGATGAGCACCTACGCTGTTTCCATTGGGGTTGTAAGTTCCCGAGTATTGAATCGTCCTAAGTCGAGAGCCATTAGCTACAGCTTTCAAGACTGGTTGTAATGCGTCTTACTTAGAACCACCAGGGTTCCAACCCTTGCCGCCGACAAAGTTGCCGCCTCCTCCGCCCCAGTTGACGCTGTAAGAGCCGCCAGCTCCGTTCGTGTAAGTGACTTGAGAGCCACCATCGGTCCACCAAGAGTAGTAGTACCCATTGTGATAGCCAGTCGAGCTCGGCGTCGACTGACGTTTGACGACGTCACTGCCTGTAGGGCTGGCAATGACGCTGGCAAAAGCCGCAACGGCCACAAAGAGGTTCGAGAAGGAGACCATCATTGGAAGAGAACTGAGCGTAACGGAGATTAGCAAGAGGCTGCAATGATTGATCTTTTGATTCAGGAATTCAAATCAGCGCAACAACTTTTATATTTACAAACGTGCTATGTTTCTGGCGCCGTGAATAATTAAGATATTTCACTCGCAAGGCCGTGATCACGCAAAAAGCAATGGATAAATCAAATTTAGTGAAGTGTGATCTTACATGACGCGCGTTCAATTGACATTTTCTTAATTACATTGAGTGGAGGTATTCAAGCGTGCAAATTTGGCTAAATTCAGACCTATGATATCTCAGCCAGGAAAATCTGGGGTAGAGAGTCCTCTGACCCATTCGGTAAATGGACATGATGATCTGCATGTCTTCCCGCCCTTGCAGCGGTAGAATTCAAAAGTGCCGAGTCACCCGCGATCGGAGTTCCATTTCCTGGTGAAAGATCATCTTGGCATAATCTACCTTGGCAACATCCATCGCGCAAATCTTTTCTTTGTGACTTTGCTGTATTCAGCCTCAAACTACGTGGTGGCTTTCTGTCGGCTTATTGAGGCAAAAGCGACTTGAATAACATGGCGAAACACACGTATACTTTAGCCTAAATTTTGATATCTTTTGGCGAAATGTCGTTGCGTTCAAATATACAATGGTGAATCTTACACACTGCGCAATGTCAGCATGGAACAAGTCGAGGATTATTTGGTGTCTGATTTTCTAAAATGTTCAATGGATACGAACCAAAAGCTTCAGTTTGCACCAGAATCCAGGTTGGACGCTTTCATGCTGCCGAAGCATCCAAGCGACCCAAGCTGTAGCAGACTTGGTGGGAGCCGTTGTAGGGGTAAACTGTTGCATCGTGGCTGACATCTGTTACAATCGTATTGACCAGGGTTGGAAATGGCTCGCCCTTCACCTATTCCCCGTCATTCGCCTAGCCTCAAAGCCTTGGCCCTTGTTTCTGCTGCAGAATCGGTGAAAGCAATAATCGATATGTATTATGTCATACTTCACGAAATGTCTCCCGTTCATTCGATGTTACTGGGCACACAAGGCTCGAGGGAGCAGGTCAGATGTTCTTGGCTATTTTTGTCTCAGACAGTTCCGCCCACCGGCGATTGGCAAAAGGAGAACCATGGAATCGGCATCAGTCTGCGCATGTAAGAATTTCTGGCTGATCTTCAGATCATGAGCCAAGTCGCAAATTCTTGCTCCAAAATTCACTTGCAGGATAATTGCTGTGCTCTGCGTCTGACGCCGTGCAGCGATCTTGCGCTCATCGTACGGCAAAACTTGCCGCAAGCTGATACAAGCACTATTGATCTTGGCAGGGGTGTGAGGCCCCCAGCTGCTTGATGAGCGACGATCTGGAAGCTGTCGGCAAGAATGACAGCCCAACAGCAAAAGCGAGCATTCAAATTGTGGCAGTGCACATTGCTCATGTGACTCAAAAGCTTGGTAGAAGCTTCATGATTAAGAATGCTTGGGAGGAAATTCTTGAGCTGATTCGAGAGCATTAATGACGTCTCAATAAGTCAGCTTTGGACGATCAGCCTCAGTAAAGGGATCCAGGGCGAGATCAGTAAAGAGATGCAGGGTGAGACGAGGAAACTCGCTACCAAAAACAGCAGGTCGGTTTGGTGTGAATGATTCGTTTATCGAGGTGGGCGTTTCTAATATTTTTATCCCGAATCCCCTTAAACAGTCCCCAATGTTACCCGAGTCATTCCGTGACAAATTCGACGAAATGGCAAAGATCGAAGGCAACTCGGTGGCCGGCGGCACCGATGGTCACAGAATGGGGGCTGATCTAGGCCCGCCAGGAGTCGGAGAATAATGCATGGCATCTGGGGGAGCCCAATTTTTCCGTTCATTCTTGGCACAAACAAGTCTGCAGCTCTCGCCTACAACCTCGCGTGTTTGAGAGGGGGGCGGTTTCTCCATCCCCTGGCCACCCAAAAACAAGCATCAAAATATTCCAATAAGGGTAGCAGCAAGCTTAAAAGACGGTTCCATCATTCATCCCTGTGGAGTTCCTCTTGTCAAGAGGGCAGGCCTCTCTCAAATCATGCGCAGCGAAACTCCCAAGTGCGGGGGTCCGTGAGGCTTGAAGAGGGTGCTTGAGCGTCAGGACCCCGGAAAAGTGTGCCCATCTACGGCCCAATTGCAGTGTGTGTTGCATTAACTTTAAAGCTTGAAACAGCGATGCGGACAGTTTTTGTGGCAGGATTGGTCGAGTCTGGTCAAGGCAGTCCGACATAACCGAGCTTCGCGTGTGCCGTAGATCCGGGGCCATCCTAGTCTGCGGCACAATAAGCCTCGTTTGAGCTAATGATGTGACGGGATGATCAGGCATCTGAACAGGTGCCTGTAGCAGGATGAGGCTCCAGGGCTGTCATCTCGAGTCAAAAAACTCATCCTTAGTAGAGTTCTGTATTGACCGGTGTCGAGGCTCAGGTGACGCCGCCATCCGGAGTTTCAGAGTGTGGCAGCCATGGCTGTGAGGACATGAAGAGACGAAAAGATATAAGACCTGGAAGAGCAATGTCTCCCAGACTCTGATTTTGTTCCCACTTTGAGCGTCTATCTGGATAACTCCTTCAACTTTTGACTATTACATTCTTTCCGTGCTGTGCGCGGCTCTTTTTAATCGAGCGACCATTCATTACACGACCTGGAGTCCACTCTCTCATATTGTTTACTCTCGTAAAACCCACACCAATTCATCAACATGAAGTTCTCCGCTGCTGCTTTTGTTGCTCTCGGCCTCTTGGCTGGCAACGTTCTTTCTGGTATGTGCATTTGATGAACTCTTCCCCATGTTTCTTGTGGCTAACAACCCAAAACAGCCCCCACCGTCGATGCTAGCGACGTCGCCCTCCCCATCGAAGTCCGTGCCGAAGACTTTGTGGCAAACGACGCCGCCCATCTCGAGGCCCGAGCCAAGAAGAAGAAGAACGCCAAGGCCGCCGGTGCGAAGGCAAAGGGTGCCGCAGCCAAGGGCAATGCCAACGCCAACGCCGGAGCTGCTGCCGCCGCCAAGAAGAACAACGGCAACGCCGCTACCGCACCCCCCGCCAATGCCGCGCAGTTCTCCGGTCTGGCTTGCACTGATGGCAAGGGTGCTGGATCTTGCAACGCCCAGGGACAGTGCGCTGTCAACGGAAAGACCACGGCGATTGCTGGCCAGTGCGGTGTCGCGGCTGCGAAGAAGAACAAGCGTTGGGTCTCCGACATTGCTCATCTGATCTAGATGACTTTCAGTATGTTCTTTCTTTAACGGTTGGGTGGAGCATCGGGACTTGGATGTAGTTAGTGGAAATGACCTCATGAATAAGGGCGGGTAGCCTTGGAGTAATGCTTTCTCCGAAAACGTGTAATCAAAATGGACTCATGCTTTTGGTTTAATTCCGGCTCGCTGGACTATTACATCATGATCTCGGCTGATCGCTGAACATTATCCAACACCGTACATCGTTCATCAAAGAAGCAAAGAATCGCAAAATTGAAAGCGGCTTCCGTCAAAACTGAGCTCTGAGCGACAAAACGTATGGAAGTACATACTACTTCATCACACTGTGAACAGGATATTTGTCTCATCAACCCTGCTCACCTCGAACTCCTTGTGGCCACTGATCTGAAGAGCAGTGCGCATGAAATATCGCGCAGCTCCTACACTTCTCTCAAGGGGAGAAACCATGCGAACTGGGAACGTTCGACACCATGGACAGTCATCTTCGACATGATGGAGGTCAATGGCAATAGCATCGAATAACCTTTGCCAAAATACCACGTCTCGTTGTTGAGTAGTTTGTTCCCGTTCTCCATCTTCTCTCTTCAAAGCGCCGGCTCCTTTACCATGTTTTCTCGTCATCGCCGTGCCCATAACAAGTAACCACTCCTGCTCGCTGCACTCGAAGCCACCCTTGATCAGAATGAGAGCTGATCCAATATGCCAGTTTTTCGCAGCAGATACCATGGGCATAAGTTGGGTTATGCTCAAGCCAGGCTTTGCTTTCTTCGCATATGCCTCGACACACCTCAAACTAGGTCCGTAAGGACTGGAGCCTCCAACCAGCAGTGATTTCAACTTGTACTCATCCCCGCACTCGGCCGCGATCTCGATGGGAAACCTCCCATCACAGGGCTGTTCCGCAGACAACCAAGGCAAGCCGCAAGTCTTTTCCCATCTGCACATCCAGTAGGTCCTATCGTTTGCGTGGGCAGAATCTAGGATCATGCCGAATATCTGCGCATAACCATGGGATATTGCTTCCTCCAAGCCTGTTTCTACTCCTCGATGCTGCGACCCGTATGCCGGATACCGCCATCCCCAAACAGGGTCTCGTACAGGAGGCTCCTGAAGTGAATAAGGGCAGTTCAGCAAAAGTCGCAGTGCTTCCATTTGCCGATTGCATACGACTTGCATAAGCAAGTCCGCGAACTCTCCTCGCAGCATCCGACCGTCCGAACACTCAAGCAGAACTGAGAATGTGTCCACATCCCCATACTTGAGTGCCATTCGACAAAAGTAGGTATCGTAATACTTTTTAATCTTTTTCTCGTTGCCGTCTGGTGCCTTGTAACTTTTGCCCCGCGACATGTCAATCTCGTACTTCACCAGGAGAGCGGCAAGGTTCTGATTGCCACTTCGAATCGCCGCCTCCAGAAGAGAGCCGAGTAGAGGCTTCTTTGTTGTCAATTTCTTTCGTTCAGACTGGTCGGAAGACTCGTCCATGGCAATGGGTTGATAGGTAGACAGAGCTTTTGGTCCTTGTGTGAGAATGTTTGAGAGTATCGTATCATCAACGTCGGACCTATTGAGATAGATTTTGGCCACAAGTAAGATGCTGTCGATTGTATCTTTGGTGATCGCAGACTTTGAAGGAAACAGGGCGGATTGGAAGTAAGGATGAAACAGCATCCATATTCCGTACCGCGTTGTGATATTTGCTAGCGATGGCTGGGGATGCACAGCATATCGACACAAGTCATGTATGTAACGGAATCTTCGATTTCCTGTAGGGTCCATGCCATCCTGTTTTATAAGTTTATCTGCCAATGAGTTTATGACGCTCGACACGTTCGTCTTCCATGGCAGGTGTTGATATGGCCGTTGGTAGATGTAACGTGCCAAGAAAGCACTCGCATCACCGTTTTCCGTGAGTTTGCAGTCCGCGGAGGTTCTGCCGGCTGTAGTTTGAGCCCTTTCATGCAGTATGGTGGCTTCGCGGTTCTTTCGCATCCTTCTCAATAGTCTTGTTCGTGAAATTGCCCCCATGACTTCTGTTTCGAAAAGTTCTAGAATTGTCAGATTTATGTCATGTCATTCATAGAATCAGGTTGCCTTACTGCAAACTCTCATAAGCCGGACTGCATCCCGGAGGTTGGTGTCACTCTCTTCGCGGTACTCCATAACCTCGTCCAAAATCTGGCATAGGCACTCTGTTGGAAGACACAATAAGTTGATTCTCTGTGTTACCGTCGTGAACTTGGGCCGCAAGGCCAGTTCCCTGATCTGTTGTGTCTTCATTTTGAGTGGCAATATGTGTGGTAAAGTAAAATAATGTCAGAAAATGGATCAAAATGCAAACACAGCGTGAGTATTTGGCTGTTTTAAACGACAAGAAACAAAACCCAGGCTTGGTATTTTTACTCGGGTTATTTCGATGGACGGGGTCGAAAGAATTGTACTTTGGATGACTCTGGCCTATTTTGACTCACCACACACCACCCCTGTACTGAGGCCAAATTTCTCCCAGGGCGCGTCACCCATAACCGCCCCTGTGGAATCGCTACCGAACCTCTCTGCGATATACACTGAATTCCATGGCAAGTGCCTAGTATTCCTTGCTTGGCTCTTCCGATGATTTCGTGATTAGGAGCCCCCAAGCTGGGTGAGGAGACCCTCATTTCTCGATGGCCAGACGTTCCCTACTTTCGGAAGTGCCCGGAGAGTGTCAAGGTTGTGATTGCCCGTCTCGATCACGACGCCCGAGAAGATCGCGTGGTCGAACCGCTTGACGACCTTGGTTCTCTCGTCAGCAGTCAATTTTCCGATCAGCTCTTCTCTGTCTTCGTCCTAGAGGCAACCGTCAGCCGTATGCAATCAAGATAGCGGGTACACCGGAGCTCTGGTAGCGGGAAAGCCTACCTTGCTGCTGCCAAACTCCACAATGAACTTCTCGCCCATGATGGCCAGAGTGCAGTACGTGACGAGGAGAAACAGTTGTGGTAGCATTGATCGGGAGTCTGTTGTTGTTGAGTGCAGACAGTATTCTCGGCTTGTTGTTGCGAACATGAAATCGCGTGTTTTTTTTGAGGTGCAGCGCGATGACGCACTGACACGTGCGACACAAGAGCTGTTCACACCTTCCTAAATGGGCCTTTCCTAGGAAGAAGAAGGACAACACCGAAGGCCGAAGCCATTGTGAAAGCATTTATCAAAACAATATTGCTAAACCTTTGAGTCGCTTCGTTTTTTCCCCTTGAAATGACTCGCTGTACGTAGTGACAATTGAATATGCTGGGACGAAGCTGCGATGGCAGCCAAACCTTGTGCGCTCGAGCAACCCCTGGGAAGTCAATGCTCGGACAGAGTTCATCCTGTCAACTCTAAAAGTTCACTATCACATCCGCTGTCAACTAAAACGAATTAATAAAGTTAAGCTCAGAATTATGCTTGAGTAGCTTAAGTAGATTTTGGCTGCCCAAGGAAACATGTTCGCATTATGGAAGCTACAGTAACAAATTATTGATTGATGTGACCGCTGTATTTACCCTCGTCCAAGGGCCCGCGGGGTATCCAATGACGCTGTCATTTTATGGGCACAATTCCGCAAACAACACATTCATGTGAGACTAAACAAACATCCTGAATCGGATTGCAAGTTCGTCAGTATCTGTACCGATTCTCGACTGTTATTCGTGAGATATCTTACCCACTTTGCTCTTCAAGCAGAGCACTTGCCCTTGGCGTAGTAGCCGCATCGCACAGCGTAGTTGCCAATCTTATCGGGGATGTCATAATCCTTCGTCCCACTTCTAGCACCCCGGCAGATACCGCACCGGAAGTCCGGATTGGTAGCAGAGTTGGAGAGATTCGATTCGTCACTGGCCATCTTCCCGCCGATATCGTTCTCGCAGTACCAGATGGCATTGGAAGTTGGAATGCCCTCGTACAGAGAGGTATCGACATGCGAGTTGTAGAAGAAGGCGCAGTCCTTGGCCGCGACGGCTGCCGCCAAGGTGGCCAAGATCAAAGTACCGAAGCCTTGCATGGTGATGAAGCTCGTTTCAGTTGTTGTAGAGATTATTCGTAGGTCTTGAAACGTAGCAGACCGATCTCGACGCTTGGATGGCATCGATTCACCTTTAAGAGATTTATAAGGGCATGACGCTGTATTGCTGGCCATCGAACCGGGCCTTCCTTGCACTGACTCGTAGCATAGGCAAGACCTGAAGGCGTTCATTTAAGAGAGTTGCGGATCTACGTGCCATGAATCAGATATGACCCCTAAACCCAATTACAGGTCCGTCTTGATTAATTAAATCTAGCTGCAAATAGCCTAGGAAGTCCCAGTCAAATTACTAGGCCTAATCTTTGACACGGATTCTCGCATTCGTTATCCGAGAACTGTCATGTGCCCTGCAGACTTCCCCAGAGGAACATAGTGCGGTAATACTGCCACGATTGAGTACCGTTGGGGCTTTCAAATCAGGGGCCAATGTTTTATCATAACATATCTTCGTTATCGGTTAACGTCGGTCAACAAAAAAGTCCGCGCCGCAATGCTTCCAGAAGGCTCTTGGATTCTTCGTATATCTCACATCATACTTGTTGTCCTCGACAAGCAGTTCAACGCCCCACAAGCTTGTGTTCAGTCTCCCGTAGATGGATGTCGCAATTACGTAGTATTGTACACAGCACAACGACGCTCCTTCAAAGCTGGTAGCCTTATTTCCAAACATATATGTGCAGAAAGATCCAGTAATTGCATGGAAACAAACCGACTACGAGTCACTCTCCGAATCAGAATCTTGTTTAAGATTATTGAAAAGGTTTTAGGACAGGCAGGATGGAAATGGGATATGCTGAGGCAATATCAAAGATTATTAAGGCTTGATTTGAATGCATTTTCCAGACTCTGGGGGGTGAAGCAAATCAACTAGTTCACCGGGTAGGCGGGAATTCCATTGTTGTTCTGCTGTTGACATTATGTAGAGAGATAGAAAGGACAGAAGCAGAATAGGCCATGTACAGGCGTATTTCTTGCCAGATCTGACACCTATGATGATTTACTATGCGGAAGATGATCTAACTTTGCTCACTAGAATGTGGGTAAAGGGGGGGTAGTTCAACTTTACTTATATACATAGCTTCAACGCCAATGACTCTCAACCAGCAAAAGACTTCCGCCGTAAACTTCCAAGGTCTCTGATGGATGCGACGCATACTAGTAATTATAACAAGCCTTTGATTGAGGTAAAGGTCAAGTTGTCAAGACTAGCTTAATAGTGGCGATTGGGTGGTTGCAAGTCTCGTTATGAGAGAGCTACGGTTCATGTTGTGGTGACAATAGTAAACAAGTTATCCTCTGAGAGCTTTGTGCGGTGAGGTCGGCTCTCGTTTGTGACTAATTCCGAGGTTGCGGAGTTTTGCAGCTCGGTTTTCAATCCTAGCTATTCTGGGTCAATATTCCGTGCCGACGGGAGCGCCACGTCATAGGTGGGCATGATTAGGTACTCAAAAGGCGTGGAAGACATCTCGTTTCTGCCAGGAAAAGACTCTTCTCAACCGTGCATCACGAAAAGCTTCAAAGCGCACAACACCAGATTTGTAAGCCCTTGACGATTATAAGGGCTTTTGTCGCTTTTTGGGTGCCGCGAAACCCAAACATCAATCCAGTCTGCCGATCGCCCAACATGGCTTACAGTGCGGAGCAACTCGACCAATACTTTGACCACATCAACTACCCTCGCGAGAAGCATGCATCGGACCCGCTTCAGCGTCTTACGGAGATCCAGGCACACCATCTTGCGAGAGTGCCGTTCGAGAGCTTGACACTACACTACTCGAAACACAGGCTGATCTCACTAGATCTGCAGGACCTATTCCGCAAGATAGTGATTGAGGGCCACGGCGGCTACTGCATGGAGGTGAACGCCTTCCTCGGCGCGATTTTGAAATGTATGGGCTACACTGTCCTCGGCGTTGGCGGGAGGATCAAAGGAGATGAACGTTTCGGTGGATGGTGAGTTCCGCGACTTCAACGTTGCGAATCGTCTAGTGATGACTCATTGATCCCAGGTCTCATATGGTCAATCTCATCCGCATTGGCGGACAGCGTTACATGGTCGATGTCGGCTTCGGGAAAGGTGCAGCAATGGTTCCTGTGCTTCTGAATAGCGGTCGAGAGTTCACCACCATCGCGCCATTGAGGGGCAAGCTTGTCTACGAGAAATTGGAGCAGCACACAGACTCCGACCAGCGCATGTGGGTATACTACTCCACAGACAGCGCCGACGGCCCCTTCAGGCAACGTAATTGCTTCACCGAGATGGAATTCTTCCCGGAAGACTTTGAGGTCATGAACTTGGCCACCATGAGCAGGCCGACGAGTTACTTTGTCAAGACCGTTCTTGCCATGAGAACGATCTTGGACCCCGAAACACGGACAGCGGTGGGAACTCTTGTTTTGCACAAGGATGAGGTGAAGCAGAAGATTGGCGACAAGCTCGAGCTCCTGGAAACACTGAAGAATGAGGCACAGCGCGTTGCAGCTTTGGAGAAGTACTTCTCGATCAAGCTGAGGCCAGAGGAACAGAGAGCCATCAAGAACATGCCCACGGAGCTGTTGGAGAGTAAATAGACTGATCTGATTACTAAATCATTGGATGATGCATAACAGTTCTGCGCCCCCTATTTCATTTCTGCAGTCTCCGCGTGTGAGCCTTCGACAGTCTCGCGCTCCTTCTCGTGTAGTCTATTCTCCAGGTCGCGACTGTGATGTCTCCTGGTGGTCTGGCCTGCTACGAACCAGCTGTTACTAGAAAATAGTTCGTTCATCTCTTCCAAGGGACGGCCCTTGGTCTCGGGAAGGAAAGCCCAGAAGAATATAGCATTCGTAATGTTGCAAACAACGAACAGGAAGTAGAATCTGTAGCCTACAGACTCCATGGCTTCCGGAGTTACTTGACCCTGGAAAGATTGTCAGAACCTATTGAAGCGCGCTCGAGAGCACATTCAACTTACAATCATAGTGTTGAAAGCAAATGATACCATGGTGGTGATGCTGACACCCTTGGCACGAGTTCTCGTATCGAAGACTTCGGCGCAGATGATCCAACTCAGTGGCCCGTTGGTCGCGCTGAAAGAGAAGTTGTACAGCCAGGTGACAACAATGAAGCCCCACTGAGCGCTCAGGTTGTTTGACTCGCCCGGAGGAAACTTGGCCAGAAGGACCGCGGCGATAATGAAGGTCACAGAGTTGAACAGACTGCCTCCAATAATGGGCCAGCGACGGCCGAGTCTGTCGACAAGCAGCATTGCGCAGATTTGGGCGATGATCGCTAGGCCATTGCTGATACCTTGATACTTCAGCGTGTCGTCGGTCGCAATACCTATTTGCTCGAAGATACGAGGAGAGTAGTACTGCAATCCGTTAGTTCAGGACTGTTGGTATCATTTTCATGTGACAGCATACCTGAATCGCAGAGACTCCAGTCATTTGAACCGACGCTTGGACAGCACAGCAGAGAAACAGACGCCGAAAAGAGCTCTTGGAGCGGAAGAGTTCCATATAAGACTTGGCTTCATTGTGGTGCTCGTGAGAAATGGCTGCCTTGATTTGCTCATACTCGGCCCGGACGAAAGGGTCGTCGACGTTGTGGTTCGCGTGGAGTCGTGCCAGGGTCTTGAGCATGTCCTCGTCTCTTCCCTTGTCACCAAGCCATCTGTGAAGCATGTCAGGTTTTGTGGTTGCCACTTGGAGGACCTAACTTACCTAGGACTTTCCGGGAACAAAAAGGTCAGAAGAGCGAGAAGCAGTGCTGGGATGTTCTGGATCGCCAGTGGAATCCGCCATTGCGCACTCGTCGTGGTTAGGTTGGTGTAGCAACCCCATCCAACCCATGTTGCAACGAATGCTCCGATACCGATCATGAGCTGCTGCAAAGCCGTGACGGTTCCACGAATGCTTGGGTGAGCTAGCTCGGCCTGGTAAAGGGGAACGATCATGCAAAGAGCTCCGACACCAATTCCGGAGATGAACCGGCCAGTCCACATCATGTGGATATCACGGGCTCCCGTTTGGAGACCTCCGCCCAGCAAGAAGAACACGGCTCCGGTGACGATGGTTCCTCGTCGGCCGAGGCGGTCTCCGAGAGGACCAGCGGCTCCGGCCCCGAAGAAGGCGCCCGCCGTGAACATTGATACGACAAGGCCTTCGGTGGACGTATCTGGGCTGAAAGCATCTTGGAAGGTGTTTGATGCTACGACTGCCGCGATAACACCCAGGTCGTAGCCGAAAAGAAAGGCTCCGAGGGATGCAAAGACTCCCACGAGCCATTGGTAAACTTTGGGGGAAAGAAGCGCCATCGTGACAGGAGATCCGCAGATCTATGGAGATCACTTGGAATACAGAGTGCTATTCTCTCCATAATATTGCTGTCATTGATCCATCCTGTCTACCTCTTATACCAACGCCGATCCGGGGAAGCAGAGTAGCCGCCTGTTGTGGGGCAGTGTTCCGGGTCCGCAATTTCGGTTGCTTCGGTGAACCAACACCCCGGAGTGAACTCTGGTTCGCGCGGCTCTGAGTACGGGTCTTGGTACCTTGCTTGGCTCTCAATAGTGACGCAAACGGCCAAGGGCTGCTGAACGCGCTTCTTGGACATAAACCTTGCTGAGGCAGGCCACCTGACAAATCACACCACGTTTTTTTGCACTGATTGAATGTGAAAGGGACATTTGAGCGCGTCGTGACGTCGATTCTTTCCCTATGGAATTCGGTACCCGGCATGTCACCCGATCTAGATGCAGCACGGTGGAACCCGACGGGGACTCGGAGGCCTTTGACAGTAACAGCGCCAATCCGAAGCAGTAGCGAGCTTGAGGATCCTCCAGAGTTCTGGCAAAGAGAATTATTGGATGCCTTCTTAGAAATGCGACAAAAGGAAACGGATTTCCGAGGCGTTATGTGAAGGAACACGCATCGACCGAGGCCGAACGCGGGAGCCGGCGGCCGGCTTTCCCCCGGGACCCACCCGTCGGCCTTTGAGTCCGGCCCCAGGTTTCGGTTCAGCGGCCAAGAAGGTGACAGACAGGTGAGAGCCTGGAGGAAAACGTGACTTCGTGTTTCCCATTGCCCCGCACGCGTCTGGGCAAACGCGTCAACAAGAAAGCAACACGCACGACTGATGTGGCTCCCCAGCTTCGATAGATCGCCCTCGTTTCTCGCCGTTACTGGCCGTCAAGCTTCGTAACCATCAGTCATTATGCCCGATAATCGTCTTGAAGATAATCCATCCGCGGACGGCCGTCGACCCAAAAAGAGGAAGATTCGGAAGGGCACGACAAGCTGTTGGGAATGTAAGGACGCCGGAATCTACGCCACAAGATTCGTTCGCACGCTGATCGACATCTGCCAGGCAAGAAACGAAAGATACGGTGCCAATTCGCCTCTGCATCTCACGAGATTTGCGAGGGGTGCGAACGACGCGGAACAGTATGTCTAACGCAAGAATATGACAACGAGATAATAGACCAACGCGCTGCCGAAACGAGCAAACACAAGGAAACTGAAGAGAGGCTAAAAAGGGCCGAGGAACTTCTCGAGAGAATGATGGAGGCGGCTACCCGTTTGACACCAGCGGCAGAGTCCCTCATTCCACCAGGGGGGCACTCGCCATCTCGCTTTCAGAAAGAGCGGCAGTTATCTAGCAGATTTCTGTCACAGTCAGCATCTCTATCATCATGTCCTAGCATCCAGGTCTTTGACAGTACACTGGTACGTTTCTCAAAATCCTCCTTATGGGTAGTTAACTGAATGAAGTAATAGGTTGACGAAGGTGTTGACCTGCCGGACAATCTTGCACAAGGTCCGCCTCAGACTCGCCAAGATCGATATCGGAACCTCTGCACACAGCTTCACGAAGCCATGCCCACCCAACGAGAGGCCGATTTCATCATCTCCGCAGGACATACAGCCGCGTTTCTCCAGTTTTTCACACTTCCCTACCACGACCTATTCAGCGGCAATATGCGTCCGTCTTCTGCGCTTTCTGCCCTGCCTGATCAATCAGATCACCCTGTTCTCCTGGCTAGGACTCTCTTGTATCTCGCCAACAGTCTTCAGAATCTTCATCCGTCTATTCCCAATAAGCATCTTCTCAATCTTGACAGGCCATCAGAGGCCATGATCGGGTTCATACACGCGGCTTCCCTGGTCATCAAGGATGACGAGCTCATGTGTTACCTGGAGGGTCTCGAATGCCTGATCCTCGAGGCCGTGTTTTACACCAACGCGGGCAACCTCCGCCAGGCCTGGCTCATCATCAAGCGAGCCGTCGGACATGCCCAGCTCTTGGGGCTTCATCGCAAACAGCCTAAGAGCTATGCCATCCTCGACCCGATGTTGAAGGCGTCGCCCTCCATCATGTGGCATAGGATCGTTAGTGAGGATAGATACTTGTCGCTCATGCTAGGTCTACCTGCTACCACAGCGAGCTCTGCATCCCCTGAAGTAGCTTTCGTGCCAGGGGAGTGCCCTAGCGAGTATCTTGAGCGCTTCCACTCCATATTAATGGGGCGCATAGCTGTCAGGAATGACGAGGATCAAGATATACATGACCTTTCCATCACCCAGAGCATTGATCGAACAATACAGGAAGCGGCTCAAAGCATGCGTCCCGAGTGGTGGTTCCTGCCTAACACCAGAAACAAAAACCTGTCCATTGAGCCGGATGGCTCACAAACCCTTGAGGACATCCTGCGTGTCCTTCAAATCACACACTTCAACCTCCTTATCCTTCTCCATCTGCCATGCATGCTTCGATCATCTGGCGAAAGCACATACAACTACAGCAAGGTTGCATGCGTGAATGCCAGCAGAGAGCTTCTGAGCCGCTACGTCAAGTTTCGATGCATGAACCACAATGCCTTTTGTTGTAGGAGCATCGACTTCTCAGCTTTCACAGCCTGCCTGGCTCTTGTGCTAGCGCACATTGAGAGATGGCAAAGGAGGATGGAGGCGGTAGACTTCCTGGCCCACCAACGGCTGAGCGATCGGGCTGTAGTTGAAGAAGCTGTCGAGCTCTTCTTGGAGGTGAATGGATCAAGCAGTGATGGCTTGTTGGAGCACACTGCTTCTATACTGAGGTCCTTGCTGGACATAGAGGCTGATGCTGCCGCTCAAGCGACTTCCCCGGTTGATCTCATCGCTACAGAGACTCGGCTGTCGTGTCGCTGTGTATATCTCAAGATACCGTACTTCGGAGCCTTGACTATCACTCGTCATGGGATATCTTCGAAATCAGCATCGGTCGCCTCCTCACATTTGACCCCCTATACAACAAATACAGATTTAGGGAACACCGATTTCCGCATAGTCCATCAACAATACTTCCTGTCCGACGGCGCCTGTTCGCTTGAGCCCGCATTCCTCCCCAATGACTCCGAGCAAAGCACCCTGTGCTCAAGTCTGCCTGCCAATCCAGAGGACTGGTTTCTGTACCCTCACGACGGTGGTCATATTGGCGAGGATACCACATGTCCGTCCGCAGAAGTTACCACAGATATACCAGAGATATTGGCATATTCTTGGCCGTAGATGGTCTCGAACCGTTTGCCTCGACATCGGTCTTTCTCTGGTCATGACGGTGCTCAAAATCGGGACGAAGGACTGGTATCAGTGGTCTGGAAACCAAGGCACGTGGGTGAGAGAGAGTTCTCATCTTTACAAGGTGTTTACATCGCTGTCTTCCTACTGCGATTCGGGCCTAAATCATGCTTGTAACCCAACGTCCCAGTCGTGGATCTTTGTCGCAGCGTTTTATCCGTCGTGGTTCAACGAGGAGTTTGAGAAGAGCAACACAAAATAGGTCTAGAGGTGTTCTTGATAGTCCTAATGGTTCCTAGATCTATTCTTGACAAACGACTGTTGGTAACACGTAGCGATTATGTGCAGAAAATAACAGTGGCTTGATATCTGTATCTGTAAATGAATCTTCACCACAACATCCCGGGTTCCTTAAAGATCTTTCTAGACATAATCTCTGTATGTCTGTAAACCCCACTGCGTATTCTGGCTCAGATCAAAGCATTTTTTACTGTTCCTGTCATAGCATCAGCTCTTATCCATCCTGCCGCATGCCTCCAAACCTCACTAGGACTCTTAACCTTGGGTCAATGGTAGCATCAAAACATAAGTACCATTCCGCGCCCGTTTTGACCGAGAACCGGTTCTCACAATGGATTCCGACTACCTCGCAACTCACACACTCAGCCATGTTCCGATACAAGTATCTGCAGACATTTCTCACGAAGCTACCGAAGCCTATTCTAGTTACGTTCGGACCAGTCAGGAGTATATTATCACGGATACTTTCGTTCTCTAGTCAGATAGTCTCTTCAATATGAGTGGTAGGGACAGCCTCGCTCGCCGCAAATAGGCGATTCCTGGTCCCGCTGGCCAATGAACTATGGTAGCAGCAACTGAGTTTAGACTCTGTCTTCTTAATTCACCACTACTGCATAGCAAATATCTTACTGCCCGATGCTTATCCATGCGCCAAGAAAGGGGCAGTGAAGCTCAGAAATTCAACCGAATAGCACGATTAAAGCGAAGGAGAGAGCGAAAACGAGAATCTCCCGCCGGCTGCCTTGCCCGCGAACAATATCCTGCAAGCTCAGCCTTTCCGCCTTGAACTCATTCAGGTGCAACGAAATACACCGCTTGGCAACGCTTGGCCCGACACTTCAATTGAGTTTTTCCCGGTTAATTCAACCAGAACAACTTTCGTGACTTTCCTATCTGAGCTCGAGTAGGAGCTGCAGCAATTCGACAAACCATGACTCGACCCCGCTTTGCCCGCGTCCCCTTTCCCCTTCTCAAACGCGGAAAAATGCCCCCTAGAAATGATCGTCGTGTCACAGTCGCAGAAGATCTCGTCTCAAAGACCGCCAAGACAGCAGGAGCTGTGTGATCTGCACGCGACAGCTCGCCAACTCCTGCCTCCTTCACCCCCCGCCCGGTGTCGCACTAATGTATGCTTATAATAGTCTAAACGACCTCACCCTTGATCCCGTCCCCAGCCGCATTGGAACGTTCAACGTATGGTTCGTGTAAATCCTCGGGATCTTTGCCGTGCGTTCTGATACCAAAGTCTAATGGCGGCGGCGGCGGCGCGGAGATTGGAAGTTCTTTTCGAAGGGGGGCGTGGGATGCAAGTCATGCTGACTGACAACTGACACAGGAACCGGTTATCGAACTGAGTATCGCAGCCACGCATGGACCGTCGGAAAGCCTTGTTTTCGCATGTATTTGTCAAGTGATCACCATCGAAGTTTCCAAGACCGAGGAACTGGTTAAAGCAGGGCGCCCAAGAGCGACCATGCTCTCGTCCCAAGGCTCGGACTCCGAGTCCTCCCACGTGCCATGGGTATCCCTTCTGGAACCCCCGAGCGTCGAGTCGCCGATAGCATGTCAGCAGCGACGAACAACATTAAGGTTAATCCCTATTTTGCGCCGACGAGAGACTATCTGAACTGCCGAGCTTCGAAAAGGCTCTGGCAGAACACCCACAGCTCGACCTAAAGGACCTTAAAATGGGCAGGAACATGACGGCTTCATTTACGCTTACTAGTTGATGACACTTCTTGATAATGCATTTGTCAAGAGCAATAGCAGAGGTATTAAGACAGCTTAAATGACTTTGACGGGTGTCACCAGAAACCGAATCTTTGAGCTTCCTGCTGCATGCGGCCACATGAACCTCCCTTGGTTAGCCCAAAGGATATTCACAACGATAATGGCTCCAACAGCAGCAACCTCCTGATCATGGTTTGTCCCAACTAGGGCTCCCATGGCGAAAGAAGTCATACGCGATAGAGTTGCAAAACTGACGTTCACGTTATTCTAGTTTCAGCAATTCAAGCATATTTTAAGCAAGGCTGTCCCTTGAGCCTGGCAACGTTATCTATCAGACCCGACTTCAAACGCCTCGAACTGGACTGCGACCTGCCAAGAATCTTGAATTAGATGATAAGCAGCTATTTGCTGGTCTGCAGAGGCGACGATGCTGATAACACGAACTGGCACAAGAGCCTGTGACAACAGCTTGCATTTGGGAAGCTGCTGGGGGAATCCGCTGGCCTCGTCGTGTTCACGTCCCAATCGCTTGGGTCGATCTCCAACCTTCGTCTAAAGCCTCGCCCGAAGTTCGAGATCCCACTGGCCGGTTGGACCTGCCTGCGGCCGCCGCGGGCTGCGAACACCATCTTCCCCCATCGCTTGTAAAGTTGCGCTCCCACGCGAGCCTTTCGTTAGTTAAGCTCGTAACCTTGAAGCTTAGGCGCGACTGCGAGATCGATGACGAAGACTGCCAACTAAACTAAAGACTTAACCTTGACGGGAACCTAATCCACCAGATGGGTGTCTATTCGTAAATACGAACCGAACCGAACCGCTGCTGCTGCTGCTGCTGCTGTCGCTGCTGCTGTCGCTGAGCGTGCATGCTGCGGCTGTGTGTCTCTGTGCGTTCATTGCGTGTTTCCTCCAGACGGAAACTCTCATCGAAACAAGGTGATGGTTCGCGCAACTTTAGGCCGACATAGGCTAAAGCCTGATAATTAGCCCAGAAAGTCTATGCCAAAGTGTTCTGTTCTACGGTCGAAAAAACGCAAGGTTAACCTCAAAAACCTTTGGCACCACCATCTTCGGATCACTCGCACCGAACAGCCCCCTCCTGCGCACCCGGTCGAGGAGCAGACCCATGTTGGGAAGCCTGTGCCGAACAACGGTCGTCTCAGAAAATTCCGCCTCCCAACTCCCGTCCCATCTGATGACGCGAAAAGGCAATACCACAACCACCTTAAATCGTTTTAGCTTTTCATTCTTCTTGTTTCCTAGAGGCACTCCCTCCCACCTTCCCGATGTCCCCTGTACCCCCCAACGTCCTTGCGACGCGAGGCGAGCACACACCAGCAAGATACAGAGATACACACGCGACACCGGCAACGCGAACTGTCTCGTCTAGACATGCCCTCTATTTTTGGCTCTCCCTTTAACCCCCAGAATTTGGCTTCGCGAATTCATGCCCTTTGGGCAACTTGCGCGGCACTTTAAAATCACCCGCATCGACATGGGATGCCATCCCAGCGTCCGGTGTGTTCCCAACCATCAAAAGAACCCAAATGGACCGTCCATCCATCCCCCCTTTGTACCATCTGCGGGTTCGCAGGGGGTGAGCGTAGATTGGGGGCCGCGCGGAAGTGAACCTTACCCAGCTGTAAGTGCAGCGTCTCCACGGCTTGCGCGGGCAGAACCATACAAGAGTGAAAACTCCGAGGCAGATTGAATTAGATGCGTTTGGCGCCGAGCATCTCGGCCCCAAAAGAAATGCGCGAACATGGGGCATCACTAAAGGATCTTCCCCTGCGTCAAGTCTCTTCGCCTCCCCCCCGGTATTGTTCGATTAACCTATCGAGCTAGCGGCGTAGTGAGATTTGGGCCACTACTGCCAGCCGGGAATCTGACAAGACGCGCGTAAGCTCCAAAGTCGACGAGTCCGGCGCCGTTCTGGGGCCATGATCGAGCCACCTGAGTACCCACCCCCACCGGCCCGAGACGACTTGTCCGGCGCCGCGTCCGCGCCGACCAGCGAGGCTGCTGTGTCCACCTCTGCAACCGTTGGGTTGGAAGTGATATCCAAAGACAGACATTGGTTCGCTGATGGGACATGTCACGCCTTGGCATGGCTATCGCTGACGAACACCAGGCGAAAGTGGATGGAGAAAGCGTCCCAGACCTCCTTAAGGGCTCCATTGAGTTTCCACTAAACCGGGTTTTCCGGCGCCCTAGTCCAGCTGGGCCACGGGCTTTGCATTCTGCTCCAAACCCATCGGCCCCGAAGATGACGGACGAAGTGGACAGGAAAATCTCGAATATGGAAATGAGTATATTGCAACTTGTTTATTTCCCCTGCGTAGCGGCACATCGCGCCCTTCAGTCCCACGTGGTTTAAATCCGTTTGAGCCGGGGCGCGCCCAAGGAAGATAGGGGAGTTGAGGCTGTGCAAACTCGCCGCGTCTGCCGTCATCCCTCGCGTCCACCTCATTTCGGGGGAGCCTCCTGTATCTTCACATCCCCGAATCTCACCTACAACGGGCATTGACGGCTCAAACATGTTGTGCCAACATCTATCGTAAGGGGACGAAAAAAAAGTGGCATTCTTTCCGAGGGAACCTTTCCGAGGCGGCGGAATGGACAATCGCTCGATGGTAGGTGGGAAATGGGACCACGCACGACCAGGACCCAGGGCCAACTCGAAACGAACTGCGATCCCATCAACTGGGTCGTGGCCCTCAAGCTTAACCCTCCCTCTTCGGCTCAACCTGCCCTCTGCACTCATTTGGCTCTCTGATCCATGCTGTCAAGATCTCACGCTTCTTTAGCGGAGCCTCCCACCAAAAGACGCACACTCGAAGGCCGTTGCCTCCCTCGTCCGCGGCTGCACACGCCCGGCTCCGTCATAACTCACAACCCATGGGACCAGAAACACTTAGATTACCATGTCGACGGGCTCGAACCTGTAATTCCCCAAGGCTTGCGTGTCCCCCCGGTGTTGATGGCGTCCCGCCGGGGATGCGACGCCTGCGCCAGTGCGTCGTTGCTGGCTTCATTCAACTCCAACCACTCCCTCCTTGCCTCCCTCCGTTTGTATCCGTCTCCCGTCTACCGAGTGGAACGCCCAAATTCCAGTCACCATTTTTTGTGGGAATAATTGGGGAGGCCGTAACGGGGGGGGATTGGTCCTTCTCGCAGCTCCAACCGCTCGCGTTTTTCTCGCTTCTTGCATCTCGCAGCGTTCCAATTCTCCACTGTATTTCCTCATAGAGTAAGAAATACGGCAGCGTGCCGTTCAAGGGTTTACGTCTCAATGATACATACAGTGGCCACTCTCGCTAGAAGGATTCGAAGATTGGAAGACGTACCAACATGGGCAAAGAAGCGCCGTTGTGTGGCGCTCCGATGGATATCTCATGGTTGAACGGGGTTGGACGGTCGACGGAGTGTACTCTGTACGTATCGTGACAGTCGATCAAGACGCATGTCAAGAATGCAATGACAGGTGTGTCTCTACAACCTCAAAAACGACAGGTCCATATTTCGGGGCGAAGCTTTGAATAGACTCGCCCGTCAAGGGCGATGAAACCGCAAATCAAGACTTGGCATCCCAACGTACGCTCTCAATCCTTCAATAGGAATCGCTGGAAACGAGTCTGCAATTACGAGTCTTGGCCCAGCGCCTTCTGAGTGTCTATCACAAACCGCAGCTGACCACTGGTCAAACAGATACCAAGAAACGAACCCCCCAAGAGAGACGCGTAGGCCGGGGGTGACCCCCCCTGGAAATGTTTCCAAGATGTGAACGTCGGGTTGGCACGCTGCTGCCAGCTGCAGAGCCAAAGTGAAAAAAACACCAAGGGAAATCCGCCCTTGTCTTGGCGGAACCAATGAGGAGGCCATCGCAACAGTGAAGGGGGACAGGAAATACGACAGGAATAGCAAAATTGACTGAGGTTAAATCCACCGGGCAAGAATTCGCGACAGACCATCGGCCGCCAAGCCTCCTTTATTCTGTAAATCTCTCCTAATCCTTCCCTGCCGCCCGTCTAACCCGCGCCGTTCGGCCCGCCAAGACAACCCAAAATGCGTCCTCTGTTTGCAATCTGAAGCAAGTTTACCCTGCCGCCCCTTGCCGATCCCCGCCCAGGCGGGGGCGAGGGTCCCAACTCAAAACGCAAACGAGGCAAGCTTTGACGAAAGGGTAAAAGACCGGTGCTCCGCGTTGGCAGGCTGCAGTGGGTGGCTGGCAGCCTGTAGCCTGCCAGTGGGCGAAGAGAGACAGACAGAGAGGCACATCACACCGTAGCCAGTTGATTACCCAGGGGCAAGAATTGACGATGCTTGGTGGGCAAGGCCCCAGAGAGCTAAGACTCGAGCGAAGTCTCAGGAGGGCGAGTGCAGGCGAAAGATCCACGGCGGCTAGCGCACCTTGCACCTGGCACCCTGCCCGTCCCACGGAATGCGACCACTGAACCGTGCTGTTGGCCGTTGGAGCTCGGCTTTACTTGCGCTTTTCTCCAAACAAGCCTGACGACAGGAGACTTGGGTCCGTCCCAAGTATTTGGCAAGTTGCAATCGGACTTTTCGAGATGCGGAATACTGGAGAACGCGGAGACGCTGGGCCTCTTTTTTTCTGTCTTGTCTTGTTACTCTGCCAAAGATAGATGGCATGCGGGATTCGAAACGGTTGCTCCTGGAGGCTGGCGTTGAATCGTACGCCCTCTCATCACCGATTCATGGGCGCCTGAGGGGGGCATCGGAAGACGCCCGATTGAGTGTCTTCACGGGAGACGTCGATCCAATCGAGAGTCTACAGAAAGGTGACAAGTTCACCGAAGGGCCACGATGGTCTCTCATTGGATTACTCCGTGCTGTTTAAGTGATACTTGGCAGGAGGTCTGTTGGAAGGGGTGTCTTCAGCGGGCGTCTGATCGCGGGCCTCTAAGCTGGTGAGCGGCAAAACAATCTAGCGTTGTTCGTTTGTCATTAAGCAAGTATCTTGGGCCTTCTGCTGCTCGTGTTCATTGCCTTTAGCATGTTTGCATAGTGCTGTTGGCAGTGACACAGGCCAGGGCTGTCAGGTCCGCTGAAGGGGCTTCATGTCGCGCTGACTCGAAGACAGGAAGAACACACGATGTACAATGACACTGTGAAACCAACGCCACTTTCATTGTTGATAATACGCAATTATCTAGAAGTCAGCCAAGTGACAGACGGACATACGGACTTTTGGCGCGGTGTAATTTCAATCAAACATGACATGTCCCCGGAACACGAAACCACCTGCTGGCGCGTCCATGACGGGGTGCCTTGCCGTACTTTGCCGTATTATCGCTGCATTGCCACCCAAGACGATGCCCTGGAGGTGCCAGAAGAGCCTGCCTCAGAACTACGGGATAAACTGCTCGGGCAGACGCGCCAAGTCTATTTGTCCATCGGCAATTGAAGGCTTCACAGCAGCGTTGCACACAGCTGCTTAACGCCCAGAACACCACAGCTACACCCGTTTGACACATTTCGTTCATCAAGTTAGAATCACTCTACTTCAAACAGTCCGATTTTCTCCTTGCTACATTTGACCAAAAAAAAACATCATCGTCAGTGGTTCAGTGACATACGTACATCACGGCACCAACACGCCGAACATCATCGGAGCACCTCCACTCACCATCGGCAAAACCTCCCAACGCAGAAACGCAGCTCCTGCCGCCGCAAGGGCCAGCGCCCCAGGCCCGCGGCACGCTAACCGGACAATCCGCCGAAAGCTGCCTGCGCAAGGCGGGATTTGCTTGGGACTGCATTGCAGGCCGCTTGGACCAGCCCACGACGACGCAGGCGGACATGAAACTGCAGAACGCTGACGGCGTCTCCTAGACGTAGGTGACACTCTGCTCTGTGGAAAGGGCAACGAAAAAGATCGGCAGAAAAATGGCTATCGCATGCCGTGAAGTGGACTGACTGACTGATTTCGCCTTACGTGTGCGTGTATCGGCCGAAATATGCGATGCCTGGTCTCATCTCGCTCAAGGGTCTTTTTTTTATTTTCTCACTCACGATGGAAACCTGGGACACGAACGAGCAGCCCCTGGTATCAGTCTCACGGCAGCGGGCTTAACTCCGCGGAACAGTAAGCGGGATGTTGAAGAACTGGTCACGTCAGTCGTTGCAAACTTAGCCCGCAGAAAGCCAGCCAGCCAACATACAGACTGCGCAACGCCCGGAAGCAAAATAAACCTTCGCCAGGAGTTAATAATCCAACAATTATACATGAACCACCCTCAAGCCACGAGATATGCGTAAAAATAAGGTCCGCTGCGCCTCACCGAGACACATACGCACACTACCACCACCACCTTATCAACAACCCCCAAGGGTATGTGACATCTACCACGCACGCAGGTCGCAAAAACATGGTGAGAGCCGCCCAGAGGGTGAAGGAAGCCCACTTTGCACAACGGACTGACACAATCAAAAATGTGGAACCAATGGCACGGCGCTGGCCTATACGAATCCTGGCCGTCCTGCATCCTGCGGCCTTTGCCTCACCTGGAACATGAGCACCATAAAAAAACCACCGTAGAGAGACAGACAGACTGTGTGTGCATACGTCGCCCCATGCCGCCGCCAAGAACGGTATAGATAGCACTTCTGTGCTTTTGTAAGCATCACATATGCGTAGTCAGCAGGGTCGGGCATACGTAACGTCCAAACACCCTCCAAGCCAACGGTTCCCACACAACCTTCTTTTTTGACTCTCTTGCGTGACAGGCGTAAGAGAACCGCAACCCTGGCCAAACCCGTGACAAGCTTCTAGCAGACGCCTATTCAGTAGGGAAATACGGACTTTATCTTTTTTCCCGCGCGCGTCGCTGGACGGGATGACGCTGTATGCTTTACGTGCCTATTTACTTGGTACTTTGTAACAAAACATGGGCCAGTTGAGGAAACCTTCTTTCTCCAGTGATTGTCTCCCCACGCACCTATCACAAAAAAACCTGCTCACCCCTTCGCCGACGATCATTGATGCCAACCACCTTAAAACCGCACAGGAACAGACGTCGTGGTGATCCTGCTTGACTAGCGCCGCTCCGGATCTTCACCGACGACCAGGGGCTCGCTCGGGGAAGGGGGCGGACGGGCGGCTCAACCAAAAACCCAAAATAAAGCCGTATATCTATACTTCCCAGGGAGGAAGACGTCGCCCGTACATCATGAGAGCCAAGTTGCATCAGCCTGGAGCCAGTCCCTTTCCAACGTTGCTTTCGATAAATAAAACGAAAAGCCAAGCACCGTTAACAGTCCACTATTCCCAATATAATAGAATAAAAAGAAAATCCAAGCAAAGAGGGAACCCCACAAACTCCCCAAACAAGTCAACATATTCGCAGCCCATGTCCTTGCCTGCCCCCGAACGGCAACAGAAAACCGTCCGTTCAAACTTGTCCTCCCCCCCTTCATCGCATCGCCCCCACAAAACACGATACTGGCACGTTCCTGAAGGGGACGACCGTCAAGTCAGAATTCTTACTCAGCGCCGCCCATTTATTTTCCCACAAAGCCAAGACCGCGATGCCCCACGAACAGCCCCCGTCCACCGTCCCGCCAATGTGGGAAAATGGGCGAGCTGTACTTCGTCGTGGACAGTAAGGTACAGACCACGAGATGATGATATCCCAAGAGGTTCGACGCCAGTGTAGAAGCTTAACTCGCCGCCTCAGGGTCACGACTATCCGAACTGTAAAGTAAAGAGTTCAAAAGAGAAGCCTCACGAAAAAAATAAAGATAGGCACCCCCCCAGGTGACAGACAGACCAATACCGCCGAATGGGAACACCTCCGTCTCTCCACAGTCCCAAAAGACCAACCACAACCGTTACACGACCCTCCCCCGTCCTCCAATGCCATCCATCCATCCATCCACACACACACACTCGAACGAGGCCGTTTCATCTACGCGTCTATCGGCAGTCAGATTCGGGTACGCACTCCCAAACTCCTGCACTCTCTTTCCCACACTCCGTTTTTTCTTCTTCTTATTTGTGCGGCGTTATGAAAAAAAAAGCCTTACCTAAGCCATCCCATACCTGGGAACGGCAAACTCCACACGGCGGCCGCGCGCAAATTATATCCCTCGGCCACCGAAGGCAGAGCCCCAATGCAGGAGAACCCCTGTGGTGGACAAAGACAGCGAAAAGGGGGGTCCCCAACGCAACCGCAACGACAGACGACAGGGCAGACACAAGGTAGGCAAGTATTCGTACCTCGACCTTTTTTTTTTCGTCTCATGGGACACCCTGCCACGCGGTTGATGCTTAACACGACATTGAGCCTAAAAGGTCCAAGTGAGTGATCGACGGGAGAGGGGGGGAAATACTCCGCTGTCAGTTCGCCTCCGTTTCGGGGCCTTAGCTTTTTACGAGGTGAAGGATACAGAGGTTCGCTATTGTGGTTTTTTTGGCGCGAGGTACCACCCGTTCGAAACCGCTTTGCGACGTGTGGCGGCTGTCATGATCTGGGTTGGATCTCAAAGCCGTTGGCGTGGGAACTGTAAACTTGTCACGGGAGAACGTGGTTCACGGTTGTGGAGCAGAGACTCGAAAGGTAGTTTGAAGTGATGCCAGTCTATTCCGCTGCGGTCGTAACCGGCGATTGGGGGCAAATTCTGTAAAACTATGTACTGGTTCAAGTAATGACTGTAAACGACGCAAAAACTACCGGTGATGGGAACCGTTTCTTCCCCCCGTTTTTCTGTCCGTGATGCAAAACCCAAGTGTCCTCCCCCGTGAGGTTTGTGAAATACGCAAGACCGATATCATGATCTGTGATCCGTGGTTCCCTGATGGACTGCCCAAAGTGGCTGGTCTGATGACTCCCGTACGCCGTGGCGATGCAAAAAAATGAAAAGGTGAAAAAAAGAATCGAGGCTAGTAACAATGCAATAGTGGTGTCCATCACGCGTTGTTCCCCCTCTTCTAAATGCAGAACTTGCGGTCCAGCATCTGGAGTGCCTTGGCGTCATGGCTCATGCCCGCGGGACGGTCCATTGGCGGCGGCAAGCCGGCAATGGCACCCGCTGTTCTCGGGGAGCTGTTGGCGCTGCTGATAGCGTTGGCGCTGCTGGCCTCCGAGCTGGAGGGAGTAGGGTGTAGCAGGAGCGCCGACAGGCTGGCCTTGTTCGCCGGGGCAGGAGTAACACCGTTGGCGTCCGAGTGCGTACTCCTGGGAGGAGAGACGGACAGGGTGCGGTTTGGAGGTGTGTGGGTGATGGGGTGGCTGGTGGAGGGAGGGCCAGAAACGGCGTTGACTCCCGGCAGGGGCCCTTGAGAACCGCGGTTGCCAAGTCTGGGATCGATCATGACGGCCTGAGCTGCTTGGGCCTGCAGGTGAGAGATGCGAGGAGATTCTGAGGTGCTGCGCATCTGGATCTGGGCGAGACGTGGGGACTGGTGTTGAGGAGCGTAAGGCGGGAGGGTCTGCTTCTGGGCCGTTGGCGGCGGGAGAGGAGCTCTCTCATAAGGAGAGAGGTGGTGAGGAGGCGGCGGCGCGTGGGAGTAGTGAGGAGCCGGTACAGGCGCGTGCGAAACCTGCGGAGGAGGCAGGTGATGTTGAGGAGGCTGTTGAGGGGGGTAGGGAGAAGTAGTGTAGTGGCTGTAAGGAGGAGTGGCCACGGGCGACGGAGGCCAGTAGCCGGTCTGCTGCTGGGCGTACTGAGGGGGGTAAGGTTGGGCAGGCATCTGCTGTTGAGGGTGTTGCTGAGCCATGTAGGGCGCCTGGGTCATCATCGGTCCTCTCGTGAGGGCGGGCGTCGGGTTGCTCTCGTGGAGGCTGGACTCGGGGTACATGCCCTTCATGGGCGTGATGTGCCTCAGCTGGGGGTCGGTGCTGGGCTGTTGGAGCTCTGGTGTTCCGGGGTGCGGCCTTGAGTAGTAGGAGATGAGGTGAAGGTGCTGGCCGGTCGAAGTGGTGATGCTGAAGGACTGCTTCATCAGACCGTCCGCCTTGTATCTGTAGCCCTCAGGCTCGCCGTCCTCCTGGTCTTCGTCGCTACCGCGACCAGAGTCGGGAGTCTTGCCGGCACCACGTCTGCCGCCGCCAAAGCCGCTACCACGCTTGCCCTCCATCTCGCGGTACGTAAGGAAGCTGCCCGAAACTCTGCTGGCACTCCACGACTTTCCATCGGTCCATCTCCTCATGCCGGCTTCCCTCTCGTCCCAAACAAAGACTGAGCCCGATCGGATGGATTGGCGTTCCTTTTCTGATAGCCTGCGCTGGACGCGAGGGAGAAGGCCGAGTCTGCAAGCCTCGAAGAGCTTGATAGCGTCTGCGGGTGTCCGCACAAAGCCGTGATATGTTTCCATTGTGGTGAAGTGTGATGAAGGTGAAGTGAGGAAAGAAAAGTAGGTCTACCAAGAACCTTCAATGGAAGAAGGTGATGGCTGGACAGAACCTTTTTAAGATGAAAGTAACCCTCCGGTGGTCCTCCACGGCGGCCCCACTGGGTTCGTTTGGGGCAGGGGTGGTCCGAGTTGGTATCGGCACAAGTTGCCCTCGACTTCGTAAGATCCCTGACAAGGTGCGCCTTATGGGAAAGTCGGGTAATCCGCGGCCACAGGACAGAGTTAAACCGAATCGCTATGGTTAAAACCCTTGTGACCAGGCTGATGGTATCGGCGGTCACGCCAAGAAATCAACACAAAGTGCAAGAACAGGTGAGACGTCTCGTCAGGTTGGTTGACGGTCCAAGCTTGCCGTCTGGCGGTCGTTTAGACGGCGTTTGTCGTAGGTGTTCCTGGCAAACGCTTGCTTCGTGAAGAAACGGTGTTGCGTAGGCTAGATGACGCAAAGCGAGAGTGGGTTAGCTCCTCAGGTTCGGTTCGGCGTGTGAGGGCGAAGGCGAGGATCTCTCTCAAAGACAGGATGATGGTGTTTCGCAGGCGGTGATGAGAGGTGATGACAGAAGCTTATTCACAACACGATAAAGTGAAGAGTTGCGGCGCATTGAGTCGCACGTCAAGCTTCGAAAGGGTGGATCTTGTAGAAGAGAACGGGATGTTGGAGTTGGTGAAGAGCACTTGCAGCAGGCTTGCGAGACGTGCCGGGTATGAGTCGAGACTGTCTGACTGGGCTGGAGCAGCACCTGTACCATATATATCCTGATACAACACGCGCAAGCCCACACTAGCAGTCGCACCCCCCAGGCAGGCCAAGCTTTTACCGACAGGGGAGTCTGGGTAAGGGAGGGTACTAGAGTGGACAGGGTTGGCAGGGGGGAGGGGTGCGGGAGGGCTTGTGACAGCGAAGGGAAAGGAGGAGGGGGGGTGTGTCTGGCGGGGAATAAATTGACTTTGGACCTGACTTGGGACCTCCACT